>OY282473.1:14579488-15073228 GCA_958295575.1 Leucania comma
ATGTAAATATAAACAAAATGAAAATGCATGGTATTATAAATTGACAACAAAGGAGAAATATTATAGTACAGTTAAAAAAAAAAAAGATAGACAGATACCTGAATGCAGCAATAGATGGCCTTGTTTCAACCTCTTGTAAAGTGTAAATGGAGCCAATATCATCCAGTATTTGATTCATGTAGTCTTTTTCAGGAGTTTCATTATCAATGGTGCCATTTTGTAAAGAATTGAATAGCTGCTCTAAGCTATTTGGTCTATACAACGCTGATGGCAGATTACCATCAATGGGTTGATGATATGATAGGTCCTTTTGAGGTAATGTAGCAGAGTGTCTCTTTAGAAACATTTGTGCTGGGCCTCCATGACCACCACGTAACATTTCTAGGTACAAATGACATAGCAATGGGCATAATAAACCAAGAAGTTCATTTTTTACTTTTTCTTGTTTGATCTCTTTGATAAAGTTAACCAACCTGAAAATTTTATGTATAACACGATTAAAATGATTATGGGACGATTACTGCATTAGCTTTTGTCAAAAAGGCATCTGGTATTCCAAAACAAAATTAGGCTCTAAGGTCAATCAATTTTCGGATACCATACGTTTCCATTAGGGCCGAAGCCTACTGGGGTCAAAGGGTATGTGAAATGGCACCCGGGGCCCTGGGACCAAGGCGAAGAATGGAACGGGGTAGGTTTTTAGTCAGTAAGAGTCTGACACTACTTCCCGCTCCACCCAAGGGCGGGATTTGTCATTGGATGATTTTACCTACCGAAAAAAAAAAAAAAAAAAAAAAACGTTACCATAATAATAAGGTAGTGTTCAAGAGCAGAATTACCTCGTGTACTGTAAGTCATATTGCCCGGGGTCATTATTGATGCAAGAAAACAAGATAGAATTAGCGCGACTTGCTTCACATTGAACTATCGTTGCCACAGCCATTTGTTCAGCACTTCTGCATAAATTATTATTATTGCTAAACACGTCTATGTCCTGAAATTTAATAACATTAAATTAAAGTGAATAAAAATTACAATGTTCATTTATATTACAATTTAGGTTAATTAACTCTTACACTCACAGGATAATTCCGCCGTTCTAAGTAGGAAGTGACCGCAGCTTTAATTGCATCATTTCTAGTCTTTTTCATTAAAGACATCAGTTTTTAAATAAATAATTTAAAAAACAACAAAAATAACACTATTTTTACTGTTGACATTCACAATCAAATCCAAAGAGAATATAAGCACCTCTCGTCAGAGAGTATTATTTTCTTTGATCTAGGCCAGTGTTGCCAGACGACCGCCACGAATTCCCCCCAAACCTTTCCCAAAATCCCCCCAAAATTCAAGTTTTGAAGAAAAAATCCTCCACAAATATTTTTCGTAACTATAAATTTCATAAATAAAAAAAACCGTCTAAAAAAGACACAAAAAAGTGCAAAATAACTTTAATATCGGAAGTCAGTGTTTCAATAGTTTGTTCTCTTCGTTATTAAGCACCGGCTTCCAAAATTAAAGTTATTTTGCAATTTTGTGCATTTTTTAAACAAAATTTATATCACACTTTTTAGTTGTAGTACCTTTCAACCAAACGTAAATAGATACCTTCCGCCATTCGGTTCCATTATCAAATCATCATGACAATTATAAAAACAAAACTTGTTTTTTTGAAGTCGGTTAGAATACCAAAACCTTCTCCAAAATGTGAAAATTATTTTTCTGAAAATCTCATCAAAATCGGTTCAGCCGAAAGTGAAATAATTGCGGACAATTATACATACATACATACAGGTCAAACTGAGAAACACCTTTTTTTTCAAGTCGTGGAGGATTTTTTTATACTCTGCTAAAAAATTTATTAGTATATTATACTACTCGTACAATATAAAAGACAAGACAAACACGGATGCGAAGTTTGGAAGCTTTGCGAACTTGCAAACGTTGAACCGAAGAATATAATACAACTACTTTCTGACGAGAACACAGAGTACTTTGGACGAGAACGTTGAACGATGCACGTCGTGGGGTTGAGGGGGCGCGGTATGTTAACTTCGGAGATACTCAGATATCATCGTGCGCAGGATTGCTTTTTTTTGTTATATTTTGGGCTAAAATTCATGAATATTTATACAAAACATGAAAAAATATGGAAAAAAAATTGTTCATAAAACCCTCTAATTCCCTCAAATCCCAGATTTTTACCTCCACATATCCCCCCAAAAATACTGTCCTTCCAATTTTCCCTCCATAACTATAAAAAACCTCCAGTTTTGGGGGGAATCCCCCCAATCTGGCATCACTGATCTAGGCAGTTATGCATGGAGATGCACGATGGCGAAATGTTTTATTCGATTGTTCGAATATCTCGATTATTCTCGATTGTATCGGCTTTGACTCGAGTCGTCTGTTTTTGCAAATGGCCCATGTGCGTTCTTTCACGAGTTATTCTTCGATGGTTTAGAGTTTCGTATTGAAACTGGCGCATGCGCATTCATTCGCTTTATTCCACGATGGTTTAGATTTTAGAGTTTCACGAGTTCTTGACTTGCATTGTGATTGCGTATTCAAACTAATTTTTCAACAAGAGTAGTCGTAAATAATACCGCGACGGGGATGGAATCATGAAAATAAATAAAATATGTCGAGGGTTCTTATTGATTTTTATTTAGCCGAGTACATAATCAAAAATAAAATAACTTTTACATTATGCTTTTCAGAAAAGTCTAATCTCTATAATGTAATAATTTCCAGTCTTTGTCAATATCAAATCATAGACATATTAAAACTTATCACTGTAACTAGTGTTGGAATCTTATTGTTTGGATAAGGTTTTCAAATGACAATGACACTTGTTGTCGTGTGTGACAGCTGATATTTTAAAGTTAGAAATAACTGTCGTCTAGATGGCGTCAGTTTTGATATCTTTTTGTTTTGTCAAATGACGATTTTACATTTAAAGTGGTGCATTAAATAATTCTTGAACTTTATGTGACATTAAATCAAATGTTTCAGACATTTATATTTTTGTAAGGATTTTTCTGGTTGTCTTTATACATATACTTTCTTGAGTAAATAGTTAACTGTTTCTGCCAAGATGGCGGTAGATCCGGTCCTCAATCTTATTAATAGCGGGTGTTCGCACCCACTAGGGTAGTCGGTTGTCGATTTTAGAAAGAGCAAGTCAAGGAAATAAAAGTGCTGTGTGGATAAAGTCAGTAATGTTGAATTAGTGATCCAACACTAGGTATTAAAATAATCAAATTACAGACATTGTAACTACTTATCGATACGTTTTATTTTAAGAATTAATTTAAACACAATAATTACGCGCGTTCACTCGACTCGCGAGTCTGGCACGCTCACCCACCTACTTGTACCTCGGCTCGATGCATGCAATCGACTTACCCACGTTGTCGAGTCCGTTGACTCGAAACAATCGAAAAACATCTCGACTGTTGTCGAACAGCGAGTCGATGGTTGACTCGAAACAATCGAAAAACATTTCGATTGTTTTGTCGAACGGCGAGTCGATGGTTGACTCGATTGTTTTATTTTAACGACTCCAATTCTTTCAATTGTTAAAACATCTCGGAATCGCCCATCGCTAGTTATGCAAATATGCACTGATCAAGAATGTAGTACTGATCAAATCGAACAAATCACAGGCACAGGGTTGCCACTGTTGCCAGACGACCATCATGAGTTCCCCCAAACCTTTCGCAAAATTCAAGCAAGATAAAATCCTCCACAGATGTTTTTTATTTATAAAATCATAGATTTTGAATAAATATAGATTGGCAATATGAACTGTCAAACGAAACGAAAAACCGTTGGTCTACGTACCTATACATAAACGTAGTGCTTACATACTCTTTGCCTATACTCATGTGTGTGAAATGTGAGAGCACAGACAGTGTTGTATGACTTGTTTTTCCTTATGATAGGTATTGATAATTATGTAGGAACCTAGTCTATGTTGTTTAGTGTTTGATGCAGTCATTCTAAGAGCCAAATTCACCAATAAACTAATCGCGATTCGTTCAAACAAGACTAAGGGCTGATTTCATCATTCAATATAAAAACTTAGTTCAACTAAACTGAGCTCAGCGTAATCTAGTTTAAAGACCCGTGTCATAAACATGGGCGACAACAAAAGAATTGAAACTGAGTTTAGCGTAAACTAGGTTCAAGTCACCGCGGTGAAACGCAAAATGAAGCTATAAACTCGATTAGGCACTCAAACTGCGTTTTCTTTTATATAATCGCTCAAATATATATAATTTTTTCAAACAAAACGCAGTTTGAGCGCCTAATCGAGAATATAGCTTCATTTTGTGTTTCACCGCGGTGACTTGTTGTTTGTTGTCGCCCATGTTTACGACACGGGTCTTTAAACTAGATTACGCTGACCTCAGTTTAGTTGAACTAAGTTTTTGTATTGAATGATGAAATCAGCTCTAGTATCCAAACCAAAAAAAAAACAACTCGCCTGTCTCAGCTAGTGTTGCCAAAGTGAGAACTAAATGTATGGCCAAAAGCTAAAGCCAAACACGAGCAACGTATATATTATATATTATTATAATCCTTTTTGTTCAATAAGGGCTGATTTCATCATTCAATATAAAAACTTAGTTCAACTAAACTGAGCTCAGCGTAATCTAGTTTAAAGACCCGTGTCGTAAACATGGGCGACAACAAAAGAAATGAAACTGAGTTTAGCGTAAACTAGGTTCAATTTATCGCGGTGAAACGCAAAATGAAGCTATAATCTCGATTAGTCGCTCAAACTGCGTTTTGTTTGAACGAATCGCGATTAGTTTATTGGTGAATTTGGCTCTAAGAAAGCTACGCATATCTTCAATAATAATGTTGATACATAAGTCGCCAATACTTAGTAGTTCACAGTCCGTATACACGACATCGAATCGCAAGACGTAAGTCGTTTATTCCAGCGTTGGAGGGACATCTTGATTCCCAAGAAGGGGAGCATATTCGAAATGGTTGAATAAAATTTGACGGAACTTTCATTGGGAAGTAGAGTACTGCCAAGGGTCGGCTTCTGAAAAGTAGGCTCGACCTTGAAAAATGGGTTGTAGATGTCACTTTTTACATTGTATCTTATTTGTATTTCCCTGGGAGAGGGGATGATCTAAACGGCTAGACCGATTATGAGTGGCTTTCACTGACGGATAGCTCATGTTACAAGGTGTAACTTAGGCTACCTACTTTTAATTTTGAAGTGGGCATGGGATTTCAAACTACGAGATACATTGACTGACCTGTTGGTCTAGTGGTCAGTGGCCCTGACTGCTATGCCAGAGGTCGTGGGTTCGATTCCCATCCAGGACAAATGTTTGTGTGACGAGCACGATCATTTGTTCTGTGTCTGGGTGTAATTTATCTGTAATATGTATGTATTTAAAAATATATAAGTATGTTTATCAGTTGTCTAGTACACATAACACAAGCTCTGCTTAGCTTGGGACTAGACGGCATTGTGTGATAGTAGTGAAAGATTATATTATATTACTAGCTGTGCCCGCGACTTCGTTCACGTGGACGAAGGAACTTATCAATGAGTTTTTGCGTAAAGTGCTATTTGTGTAGAACGTTATCTACCGAGCATACCGGTATTAACACTTCTGTCCGGCGCGGGCCTTTTGTGGCTAATTACAATAGAAAACCAATTGTGTCTCATTAGCGGTGATTAAGAGGGTATATGATATCTTTTCTCGCGGTATCCCTCGCGTTCTGTAAGTTTTTTGTAGTAGATTTCTACTTTGGTACCTGTTTAGCAGGATAACCGATAGCGAAGCTGACGTTCATTGCAACGAATGCTCACAAAGATAATGGTAACGACAGATAGTCACCGTACGACATCAATTAAGAGCTTCAGCATACACGACATTATCAGCGAGCCTGTCCGGAATATGAACATAAAGGTTCCTTGGACTACTCACACGGGAAAGAGCGACGTAAAGCTGACCATGTGAAAAACAACTTGCTCTAAGATTGACGCCAGTAACGCCTAGAGTCTGACCTTGTGCCTTATTTATTGTCATAGCGTAACATAAAGCTACTGGAAACTGTGCTCTCTTAAACTGAAATAAAAAATATTATATTATATTACATTTTCGAATCACTTGGAGAAAATTAGATGGGACTTTAATTGGGATATAGCAAATGTTATACCTTTATAATGAGTATTACCTAAGATTAGCTGTAAATTGTAGGACCCAGTGGCGGATTAGCTATATAGCAAAAGTAGCAAATGCTACGGGCCCCGCGCCACCCGATCGTAACAAAAATTTGTTAAAGTATCTACATTACATGAAATATAAATACAGCTGATAGTGATTACACACAAAATATTTTATTTAGTCCATCTTAATAAAAAAAGGTCTACCTAGGGGTCCCCTTATTGAATTGCTACAGGCCCTGCATTGGCTGAACCTATATACAGCCCTTGTACATCCTTTTGTGCTGCTTGGGTGGCTTAATCCGCCACTGGTAGGACCCATAGATAGTATTACCCTTGGTGTTATTTAAATTAAAAAAATCCATCTTGTGTACATTTTCTGTAATATGAATTGTCTCTTCTCTTCGAATCGATGGTTTTCATTTCCCTCAAAGTTTTTGGGCCCAGTAGGTTGCCACATCTATAGCGGAGTCAGTGGCGTTTTTTAGGTCCTCCAGGGTGCATTTGTACGGACATTTTGGGCACTCTAACAAGTGGGTCATTGTTTGGTCAGGAGCTCAGCACTCGCACTGGGTGTCGTAGGGGTCTATAATCTTTGTGTTTACAACACAAAGATTATACGCAAAAGATTATACGCGCACCCAAGCGCAATCTATTGATTGATTTCCATATAAGGCCACTGCAGATCGCATCCAAGTGGCAGATGTTCCTGCGGTTGAACGAAGCCGAACGATCTCACCGTGGATGGTCGGTCCCGAATAGCCTGTGTGCAGCGAAGAAAGCTCTTCCGACTTTTAAGTCTACTCGGAGCTGCTGCGTTTATAAAAAGGATGTCGGGAATCAGATTCCTGAGAGCAGTGGAGGCCGAGAGGTTTATACGGCCCCGACTTACGAGTTATAGGTCCCGAGTTTAAACCCAGTCAGGCACATTACTTTGTGTAATTTATTTCATCACCATATTGCTCTCAAAACGGTGAATGAAAACACCGTGAAGAAACCGGAACCTAGAACCACAAAATCGAGGACATGGGACATCCACCAACCCGCACTGGGCCTGCGTGGTGGATTACGGCCCATTTTATCTCCTAGAGAGGAGGCCCGAGTCCCAGCACTGGGAACAATAAAATTGATTTATTTATTTTAAATTGACACACCAACGACTCATTCACTAATTAATACAAAAAAAAGGAATTTACAAATGACAAAAAAATATCATGGTGAATTCGTCACTAGGCATGCACAGCGCTTATACAATAAATTATGTCAAAAGAAAGTTGTTGTCACATAAATAATAAATTAAATTACATTAAAACTAATTAAAAATTGAATTGTAATAAATTAAACTGAGAATTACATCGATGTCAGTAATATTATAAATATAGAATAAATTGAGACATAAATTACAAGAAAATATATTATACAAATTAAATTAAAACAAACAACAAATAAATCAGGTCAGACAGCATTAATTACACATGGAACAAATGAGATTTAATTGTAAAATATTAATACATTATTTAATACATTAAATGGAGTCACAGAACGAAAGCAAGAATAATACATATTAGTCGTCAAATCGAAAAATGCAGTATTTGAAAAGTGGTAATTTACGAGTCTAACAAAAGTAATGAAATTAATCAAGAACTATCGCTATTGGCTTGGATATATCGCTTAAATTCATTCAGACTGTTCGAAAATATGTCAAAGTTATTAGAACGTGTGCTCAGCTTATTATAACTATACAAAAACCGGTATAAAGGAGCGGAACGACCAAGATTTGTTCTAGTTTTAGGCATTTCCATAGATATCCGGGCATTTCAAATGTTTCCGTCTGAAATTTTGATCTGTAATAGGTACGTCGGGGCACGATCAGACTGATTTCTGAAACTAGTTCAATTATAAAGCTGATGCTATGCTATACGCTACGCAACATTCCTGCAGACGACAGGTGGCGCGATTCCAACCAAAACGGGTAGAGCTTGTTGAGCGGGGTTGGTTTCATGGTTTCAAGCAGCCCGATATTATTCGGCACGTCTCGTTTAGGGCGATAACGACTTGCTTTGCATGAGCAGATCGGTGCCACAATGGACATGCAAATTATCCGGCAGAGAAGTATAGTTTAAAAGGTTCTGGTCGATATCCGTGGTTCTGGAGAATCTTCGGTTAGTTTACGAATAGTGAACCAGATTTTTTGGTGTTGTGGGTTATGTTGGTGTTGCTAGCTGTCGTAATTCATTTTTGGTTTCGATTAACACGAAATTGTCAATGGTTGGACAACAGCTTCTCTCCTGCTAGTATTTAAGGTATCCTCTGAGAACAGATCGCTATCATAGAGGTCTTGGTACTTTTTAAGAAGATTTGGGGACTCCGGATTGATGCCTGGAATATATAAAGTCTGACATCCCCTGGGTATTCATCTATACATTGCAATAATGTGTATATGAGTCAATGTTACTAACAATAAATATTTTGTTCATTATTTTGACACAAGCGCGGAAAGTTTTTCATTGCAGCCGAGGCGAAATTCACCGAGCCGTACAGGCGAGGGTGTTATGGAGCCGAGTGCTGCAGTGACAAATCTCCACGTGTATTAAACGACGTTTTTCAATACACGAAGAAATACGAAGAAAAATCCACCAATAATCTATCTTCTATCGGAAAATTACGACGCATTTTTGTTCATTTTGTACTGAAGAAAATTTTTCAAAGTTACCTTATAATTTTGATTTGATGGCAGCAGGCTATCGCAAGTATTTTTTACCTCAATCACATAATCTGGCGGCGTAGTATTTAAAGGATTCTCTTCAAATCTTCTTTTTCACAACAATCACAAATGAATAAGTAAAATAAGATATTAGGTGTACTTTTTTTTTTCGCTCTTATCCTTTGCAGGTTGAAGGAGAAATAAAGGTAGAAAATCGTATTCATCCTAATATTAAAAATATAAAAAATCAAATATTTTTAAATCTATAACACAGATTTTAATTGTTGGTATTAACAAATTATTGTTTACGTAATCATGTCTATTTATTATATTCTGTTGAAAAACACCTTTTAAAATTTTCACTAAATATTAAAAGTTTCGTACTTTGAAGGAACTTTTACTACATCATTCAATTTCGCATCAACACCTAGGGAGACCGTGTCCCAGTCTGCCTTTAAAAAATTAAACCGGGGTCTAAACGGAACTTGTTTGGGTTTGATTGCACGAACCTCGCACGCTATGGGCCTATGTTGAGTGTTTGGATTGCTACTGACAAAAATTAAGTCTGGGTTGTAATCTCGTCGCTATCGCCGACTGTTATAAGATGCTGGTTGTTTGGCATTATGTACAAGTATTAGCTCGCTAGCTAGCTCTGAGGCATCAGCCCATTCCTCAACGGAATTGTAATCATTTGTCTCGCGATGTCCTCATGATAGACTGATCATTGAAGTCACCAAGTACTATTCTAATACGACGGCTATCGAAGTTGTCTGTTTTATGAAACTCGAATGGTTGGTTAGGGGGCTTATAGACCAATGTAATTGAGTAAAGAATCTAAATCCACTGTAAGGACACGTATAGTTTTTGTTGCTGCAGGTGGCAGACATAACGGAGACTCTAGGGTTGACAAAAATAGCACTGCCGTATTGTGCGTGAGGGGTGTCATTCAAGAAATATGTGGCCTCAGGTGCTCAGCGCCGCGATGGGTTTCTCGGAGGCCAAGAATCAACAAGAACTTCGTTTGAGTGGCCACAGTGGGCACGGGGGCGCGGGTAGTGGCGCGGACTGCACAACGCGGGACGCGCGCGGGCGGCTCTTGCCATACAGAGTTCACACAAGTGGCCACAGTGTGAGTGCGCGGGCGGTGAGCGGCAACAGCAACACGTGCAGAAGCGGGGATATCGTTACAGATAGTCAGGCAGCATTGACGTGTGCGTATTCTAAGCGGAAAAGTGTGGAATGTCCTAATTTCAGTGTAGCAGATATTTAGTGTATGACGTCCTGTAAATGTGTATGATAAGTACAAATTTGTGTATCCAGCCATTCAGCAGATATTCAACAAAAACTGTTTCCGCCTGGACTACGTATTCCCAGCGGCACTTTTTTTTTTCTATGGACCTACTAGAAAACTAATACATACACTACAATTAGTGTGTTATGAGAGGTAAATGTATATGTATAAATGAAATTTGTCTTATAATTACGAAGATATCCAAGTTTCCGCTGCGGTGACCTTTGCCCATTTGATAAAAATCATATAAAACGGTTTAGTAGAGTTTTAATTTTTTACGCACGTTGCTTTGAATTTGTGTAATGTGTGTAAAAACAGAATTTGAAATAAACATACCGTTCAGAAGATAATTACAAGGAAACGTAAAATAAGTTTATTAGGTCAAAGCTCTTAAAATAGGAACTCTAGATTCTAACTTTTTGCATGTATCTATAACTTGTAAGGCTCTACAATGTCCTGCAAAGTTTTATGTATGTGCGCTAAGTAATTACTAAGTAATGACATTATTTACTATGACTAGACCACTGTATTTTATGACATCCGATTATAGAACTTTTCATTGGAAAAGCAAAATAAAATAGATTTCAATAATTAGTGTATTAATGCAACTACTCATATATGAAATTCCAGCTCATTACACTAAATAATTAAAGAGCTAAAAATAAAAATACCACAACAACTACAGAACATGGATAATTCGATCAAGTTGGAATGGGTACAAAAAACCTAGTGTTCCAAAAATTTCCAGTATTATATAATGTAATAGCTTCGTACAGATGCGTACACAATTCTTGACGAATAAACACAATAGACTTTGTGATAAAAAGATAGTACTCATTTGTAGTAGTGGTCACTTGTTTTGTTTTTATACTTACGAAATTATAACAAAATAATAAAAGCATCTGTATTGACAAATGCATTATTTGGCAGAATATTCCAAAAAGTTGTTACATTAAGTATACTATGTCTTTAAGAGCCCGTACTAGGCCCAGTAGCGCCTCCAGTTGAAAAAAAAATCATAACTCGTTAATACAAAGAAAATGTAAGCACTACGTTTACGTAAGTAGAAGAATAGAAATGTTGCTATATATAGCTAAATTTTACATTGGAAATACAAAAAACGTAATTTAAAGTGTTGTGTGTTGATTTTAAGTGTTGCAAAACATTTTTTCAATACACTTGCTCAGAAAGTGGCTCTTATTGCACTACATTTAGGTATTTATTTAAAATAGTTTTCTACCTTCATAGTGAATTTTGATGCTTGTCAATTTCTGTGTATAAAAACCGATGTAATGTGTTTTGAAAGGCGCTCTTTCGCCGCCCATGGAATAAACACCTTGAACTGAAGTAAGGTATTTTGTTATTATCACTATAACATTTCCTATCATTCTATATTACTGTGACTGTGAATTTTGTGTGACGTCGACATCAATGGCCATCATGCGCCGACATACGCGTGGGTAATGTATGGTTACCGTTCTTAGCCCTCTTAAGACCCTCGCCACGGCTCGGGTCTTAATACCGCCTCGACGGTAACCTCCTACATTACACACTTATATCGTAATGTACTATTATTTTTCCCATAAATACTTTATTGCTTTTTCTAGTATAAGTACGAATCACAATTTGCATTTTTGATTCTATTTAAAAGTTATGTTTTTTTTTTCAATTGGCGGCGCCGGTAAACTTGTTAGGGACTCATAAAAGAATTCTAGTTTTATTTTTTAAAACAAGTTAATTTTATAACTAGGTGCAATTTATTGCGAGTCCATTATAATTATAGTTGACTGTGCTTTGGCTTTGAGAAAGCCTATATTTTGTTACATATAAGTACTTGATTGAAATGATCTCAGTAATTCTAGTGCATGCTTGACATGATCAAGGGGGGGAGGTCTATTGAAAGTATAGAGAATGATAAAAAAGTTTTTTTTTTAAATAATATTAAGTTTTTTTCTCCACAATATAACTCCTAATTGCTAGCCTTATATCTACGGTAAAATATAGGATGGGCATATTATATTGTGGGAGACTGGTGCCGAAACTAGGCTCTGAAGCTGTAAAGCAAGCCTCTAGGGGGGCGACGCCCATGGTGCATTTACCTCTCGTTACACACTAATTATTGTGTGACTTTGTTTTCTTGTATGTCCATAGAAACAGTTTTTGTTGAATATCTGCTGAATGGTTGGATACACAAATCTGTATCTGTGTCTTACCATACACATTTATAGGACGTCATACACTAAATATCTACTAAACTGAAATTAATACATTCGACACTTTTCCGCTTGGAATATACACACAACATTGATAGTGGATCAAAAAATTATGATTTATTTTTAAATTTAGAATTATTTTGAAACAAGCTATGGCAACCGCCGCTGCCCGCACCGCGCTGCCAGTGTGGCCAAGCAAAACGCGTGCGTGACCGCCCGGGCCGCTGTCGACATCGCGCTGCCACTGTGGCCGAGCACTGTCGGTTTTCTATCGTTTACATTTCGGAGAGTATGCACAATTTAATTCCGCCCTAGTCGTATGGCGTTGCGCCAACGGTAAATGGTGGATGTCCGTACAAAGCGTTACCACCCATACGTACAACCACCATGGGATCTGGAGGCAACAATCCTTGCACACATACCGGACCTACGTGTGGAGATGCAACGCCAACGACAGAGTTCCGGCGGGATCTCATGGTGAAATGACGAGAGCGACTGTTGCAACCCAGTGCTGGGCACGCCACGATCGAGGCGTTAAGGCCCCCTTCTTTGAGGCGTGGCTGGAAAGGCCTCACGGCGTCGTCACCTTCCGCTTGGCGCAGGTGCTAACCGAACTCAGCAAGTTCGCAAAGTACCTGTACAAGATTCGAGCGGAGACGACGCCCGGGTGTCGCCACTGTGCGGACCGCCCGGAGGACACGGTGGAGCACACAGTCGAGGTGTGCCCCGCTTGGGAAGACCATCGCGTGAGCGTAGTTCAAGAGTAAAAGTGTGGAATGTCTTAATTTCAGTTTAGCAGATATTTAGTGTATGACGTCCTGTAAATGTGTATGGTAAGTTCAGATTTGTGCATCCAGCCATTCAGCAGATATTCAACAAAAACTGTTTCCGCCAGGACTACGTATTCTGAGCGTAACTTTTTTTTTTCTATGGACATACAAGAAAACAAATACATACAATAATTAGTGTGTAACGAGATGTAAATGTGTATGTATAAATGAAATTTGTGTGTCTTATAATTACGAAGATATCCGAGTTTCCGCTGCGGTGACGTTTGGCAATTTGATGAAAATCATATAAAACGGTTTAGTAGAAAGTTATAATTTTTTATGCACGTTACTTTGGATTTGTGTGTAATGTGTGTAAAAGCAGAATTTGAAAAAAACATACCGTTCAGAAGATATAAAAGTAAACGTAAAATAAGGTTATTAGGTCAAAGCTCTTAAAATAGGAACTCTAGAGTCTAACTTTTTACATGTATCTATAACTTGTAAGGCTCTACAATGTCCTGCAAAGTTTCATGTATGTGCGCTAAGTAATTAATGAGCAATCACATAATTACTACGACTGGACCACTATATTTTATGACATCCGATTATAGGACTTTTTAATGGAAAAAGCAAAATAAAATATATACCAATCATTAGTGTATTAATGCAACTAATCCTATTTGAAATTTCAGCTCATTACACAAAATAATTAAAGAGATATAATAAAAAGACCAGAACAACTACAAAACATGGATAAACCGACCAAGTTTGAATGGGTACGAAAAAGCGGCCGTGCAGTACTTAGACCTAACGTTCTAAAATTTCCAGTGTAATATAGTGTAATAGCTTCGTACAGATGCGTACACAATTCTTGACGAATTTGTGATAAAAAATAGTATCTACAAATTTGTAGTAGTGATTACGTGATTGTTTACTGACGACGTTTACTTACGAAATTATTACAATTTAATAAATGCATCTGTACCTATTAACAAATGTGCCTCGCTTGGGAAGAGCATCGCCTGCCCTTGTGGGGGCGATCGGCGGCAGCGATCTCTCGCGCCGGGGTTTGGTTCAAGCCATGCTCCGGAGCGAGGAGGAGTGGCAGGCGGTCGCCTCCTTCTGCGAAGCAGTAATGCTAGCAAAGGAGGAGGCTGACCGCATCAGGCTACGGCGTACACGCCGCCGCCGCCACCGGGATTCCGATCCCGATTTTCGGCCACCGTAGGCGCGAGCTCGCGGACGGCGGGCTATGAGTAGCTCGCGGACGGCGGGCTATGAGTAGCTCGCTGTCCGTCCGTCCAGTAACATACCGGTCCGAGCTCAAGTCGTTTACGGCGCGCACTGTTCCCGCGCGCCTCAAGGAGTTGTCAGCAAACTGTAGGGGCCCAATAGGGCCGAAGCCTACTGGGGTCAAAGGGTATGTGAAAATGGCACCCGGGGCCCTGGGACCAAGGCAAAGAATGGAACGGGGTAGGTTTTTAGTCAGTAAGAGTCTGACACTACTTCCCGCTCCACCCAAGGGCGGGATTTGTCATTGGATGATTTAACCTTCCATAAAAAAAAAAACCTATTGACAAATGCATTTATTTGGCAGACGTAATATTTACGAAAAATTGATATAGTAGGTACATATTTACTAACGCCGCGCCGCCAGTTTAAAAAATCATAACTCGTAAATAATACAAAATGTGGTTTGTAAAAATGCTAGAAAAGGCAATAAAGTATTTGTATAGCACATTGTGTTTATCTAAGTGCTCGATTACGGATACGCGGCGCGTCGGGCGGTCCATCGTACATTGCCATATGTCTGTGTTTGCGCGAGCGATGACGGCCCGCTGCTGCAATGTACGATGAAACGCCCAACGCGCCGAGTCTCCGTAAACACGGCCTAAAAGTGCGTTAAAAACAAAACCAGCGCGGCGGTTTTAATTTCAATTAAGGCGCTAGTGGTCCTTGAAGGTAGAGTTACCAACTTTTTTTACTAGAAATAAAGTGTATTGAGGTTTAGAAGGAAAATGAACAGTATTTAAAAAAAAAAAGTATTCCATTTTTAAACGTTTCAAAAAATATTTTTTTGTGACCGCACGTACCTATGCACAATTAATGTTCCAAATTAAGTTTACTTTTTGTTTTTTTTTCTATGTGGATGATGCGGATCTGGTATGGTTTCTTGCCCGTGTTACTACCAATGTTACTACCAGTAGTAATACTGTTAATTTGATTTCCTTTCTTACTACTGCAGTAGTAAGTTGTTAGAAGGGTGATTACAATTTGCCTTTGTTACTACCTCCACTTGAAAGTAAAACTTCTTTGTTAAATAGTGCACTTGATACTCAGATAAAACGAAAAGAAATAGGAAATATCTTAAATAAAAAGAATTCTTTATTTTAAATGGAAAATGTCACAAGGACTTAATAGATTCAAACTCAAAAATTTAACTTATAATAAAAAATAGGCGAGTATCTTCTTAATAAAACACTAAAACACAAATAGCTGGTTGCATTCCGAGAGTAGCATTTCGAGAAAAGCTGAAACTTTAATGGGGACATCAAGAAAGCGGGTAATCATATTTTTTCACTATATACTGTTTTACTACTTCACCTCTAAGATATTCTTGCCTGTGGAATTTTGAGGAGCACTTCCGACGTCTGGGCGTCAAAATTCCACCAAAATTCCCAGACTGAATAGGACTGGGGCTGCTCTCAAGCCGCTCCTGCCTAAGGGTTCTGACGCCTCCTGCCGGAGGCTCTATGCAGGCATCGTTCTTTCCATTGCCCTTTACAGCGGCCCAGCGGAACGCCTGCGGTCTACGCACGGAGCGAGGAGGAGTGGCAGGCGGTCGCCTCCTTCTGCGAAGCAGTAATGCTAGCGAAAGGAGCCCGACCGCATCAGACAACGGCGAAAACACACCGCCGTCGTCGAAGTGCTCCTCAAAATTCCACAGGCAAGCAATCAACTCAAATACAAAAATAGACAAAAACTGGGCAAGTGCGAGTCGGGCTCACACATTTACGTAAGTGTAATTTACCTCAGAAAGGAATCATAGAATTGAAACAATGGATAAATCAACGCAATAACAATATTTATTATCAATATCAAACACAATTCAGTACATATTAACACTGTTTTACTAACCTTAAACTTATCACGCCGGTGTCTCGTTCAAGAATGCCTCAAGACGGCAACTTGTTAAACTGACAGCTCGATGCAAATTCGAATGACTCGACGACTTGACAGTGACGTCTAATAACTTGAAAATGACATAAATGACACAAACGAAACTCGACCATAACAAGACCCATCCACGGACTGTTCACTCTATATAAATCTACCCTCACATAGGTAAGTCTTGTTACAGTCGGCCATCCTTCAAGAACGAGTCCCTTCGTTTCTTATTATTGGCAATGTGTGATAATTTTAGTGAGTTGGTATATTCTATAACAAACAATAATGTTCAATACAATTGCATATATGCTTACAAAATCATATGTACATAATTAGGTTGGGTATTATTTTAACAAAATAATATAATGTTATCGATTCTTTCGACATAAATCTACTCTAGAATAAAATAGGATATATTTTAGACATTTTTACTTATTTTATAGCTTGAGCGATGTGAAAGCTACTTCCTTCGCTATCATACCGCTTCTGCCGCAATGTTTTGAACCACTCCTGGGCGGCGAGTTCATACGCCAATCCTGCCCGGTTCAAACATTCTCAATAATTATTCTACTATGTCTATTGCTGAGCGAAGTGAGGCTACTTCCTTCACCATCACTCCGGTCCCAGCAGCGATACCTTAAGCCATTCCTGGGCGGCAAATCCCAATGCCAATCCTGCCCGACTCAAAGTACTCTCACTTATTTCTAAGGGACTAGTAAGTTCATATACTAGACTTTTCAAGATTCTCACTTAATCTATAGTCATACCTATTGCCGAGCGAAGTAAGGCTACTTCCTTCACCGTCACTCCGTCATCGGCAGTGATACTTTGAGCCACTCATGGGCGGCGAATCCCAACGCCAATCCTGCCCGACTCAAAGCACCCTCACTTAACATCTCTAAAGGACTGGCAAGTTCCTATGCCAGATCTAGCTGTTAATCGCAATCATTCTAATCATGAGTTAATGAACATGTACAAATAATATTCAGTTACAAATCAAATTATTCAAAAACAATCACATTAAATGTAATAATACATTTTAATTGATTTCACTCATCGTCATTTTCATCACTGGACGAGCAAGCAGGGGCATTAAAACTTAACCACGGAAAAATCTTGTCAACCGCGACAATTGATTCGTACTTTGCACCTTTTCTAGTTAAAGGGGTGTCTACAACGAGGAATCGATCGTTTGGTAAGACTTTCTTTATTCTGTATGGACCCTGACACTTTGCTTCTAACTTTTTAGATTGGCCCGGTGCCGATACTACTGCCCTTGCTATTCTAACCAGATCGCCCTCCTTATAATTCGTGGCCTTTTTCCTGTGTTTATCAAACCGATTCTTACTCGTTTCCTGACTTCTCGTAATTCGTTCACTCGCTTCAAACCTAATTTCTTTCAAAGTTTGATTACTACTCTGTCCTATGTCATCAATTATGTTATTTAATATGCCTTGGCTTGGGTTTGCTACCGTCCTGCCTAACAATAGCTCAGTAGGGGTTTTTCTTGTTACGTCATGAATTGTAGTGTTTAGTCCTAGCTGGATATCTGGCAGAAGTTCGTCCCAAGAATTTTTATTTTTACCGTGAGCCATGGACCCGAGGGATGCAAGAATCGTCCGGTTATACCGTTCGACTTGTCCATTTGCTCTCGGTGTGGCAACAGAATTGAGGATGTGTTTTGTACCAATCGATTGCACGAACATCTTAAACTTTTTGCTAGTGAAACTCGTGCCTCTGTCCGTGATAAGCCGCGAGGGAGATCCAAAGTAACTAAAGAGAGTTTTCAATGCTTTTATACTCTCTTTGGTTTTTGTACTCCGAACCGGTGAAATACTAACATATTTGGTGAAGGCATCGATTACCACGAGTATGTATGTGTATCCCCGCTTACTTCGAGGAAACGGACCCAGGTGGTCCGCATGTAAAGTGTGGAACGGTATCTCTATTTTGGGAATCGGGTGAAGCAATCCTTCTTTACTTCCCGAAGGTAGTTTGTGGTAGGCACACTCTAGGCATGCGGCTACGTATTTTTTTATGAACTTTCGCATTTTTGGGAACCAGAAGAGTGACTTAATTCGGTCCAAGGTTTTCTCGAAACCAAAATGCCCTACATCATCGTGGTTTGATTTCAGGAGTTGCCAACGCACGCCTTTTGGGACTACCCACCTTGTAACACCCTCACCTAGATTTCTAAAGACTCGCCCGTTTTTAATTGTGTATTCCTTATGGATACCTGCGATTTTAGAGGTTTCCGGGTCTTCTAGAACCTCTTTAATACGTCTGACTTCTTCGTCGGAAGACTGCACTGTAGAAATCCAGTCCTCCGTACCGATCGACATAATATCTAGAACGTGAATATCTTCCGATGGCACTGACACTGGACCCCTACTGAGTGCGTCAACATGTGACATTCTTTCAACAGGACGATACTCGATATTACAGTCAAACTCTAAAAATTGAATCCACCACCTAGATATGCGAGGTATGAGATCTCTCTTAGTGAACGTGGAGCGTAACGCGTTGCAGTCGGTTATGATAGTGAATTTTATACCAATGAGGTATGTGCGGAATTTATTCAAAGCACAAACGACTGCAAGCGTCTCCAGCTCGAATGAGTGTAACTTCATCTCATCGGCTGAAGTTTGGCGACTAAAGTATGCTATTGGTCGCCAGGGATCGGAATCTTTTCTCTGTAATAAGATGCCTGCAACCCCGAATTTGCTCGCGTCGGTGTGTAACTGAGTTTCGACATTAGGGTTATATAGGGCCAGGACAGGTCTTTCAGTTAGGTGCTTTTTAATGGAGTCGAAAGATTCCATTTGTTCTTTTCCCCAGTTCCAAGGTGTGTCCTTTTTCAAAAGGTTTGTCAAGGGTCTAGCAATTATTGCAAATCCTTTCACAAACCTTCTAAAAAAACTTGCAAGTCCAAGAAACCTCCTAACCTCATGTTGATTTTGGGGAGCAGGGAATCTGGACACCGCTTCAATCTTTTGGATTCCGGGTCTGATACCGTCTTTATCAATTTCGAATCCAAGAAAATCAATGCGTTCTTGGAAGAAGTGGCATTTTTCCATCTTAAGAGTCAACCCTGCCTCACGTAGGAGGGCTAACACTTCTTCGAGGCGTGTCAGTCCTTCTTCAAAATCTTTCGACGGTATCAGAATATCATCCATATATATAACTATATATCCTACTTTGGTCTTACTAAGTATCTTGTGGATCGCTCTCTGGAAAACTGCCGGGGCATTTGCCAACCCGAAAGGTATACGATTATATTCATATTGTCCGTCGGGTGTGACAAAGGCGGTTTTCTCTTTTGATTGCTCAGCTATAGCAATCTGATGATATCCTGAGGCCAAATCAAGTGACGTGAACACGGATTGGCCTGACAGCTGATCTAACAGGTCGTCAATTCGCGGCAGGGGATAATGATCTCTTTTGGTTCGACTGTTAAGGGCGCGATAATCAACGCAGAGACGTTTTTCACCTGATTTCTTTTTAACCAGAACAATTGGACTGGCGTATGGAGAGTTAGACTCTCTTACGATACCATGTTCGATCATATCAGTGACCATGTCCTGAACCAGCTTACGCTCAGAATAAGCTAACCGGTACGGCCTATAAACGACAGGGGTAGAATCCTTGAGGTGAATTTCCAGTTCCGTAACATTGGTGAAGCCTAAGTCGTGCATACCGGTAGAAAAACAATCTTTATATCTGTCAAGCAATTTGACGCATTGACGGTTCTGATTTTCCGACAGCTGATTTCCGCAATTAGGAGTGACAGAGACGTGATCATCAAAATCGTTTGCGACCCTAAAAACGTGTAAGTCATTTAGACTCGATCCTACAGGCTGAGCGCGTGTAATGAGAGTATTTTCTTTGAAACATACTGGGTTTGAACCAATATTTTGAACTAATAGACGACATTCAGAATTATGAACTTCATATTCTCCCGGTAACAGATAATACTCATTACCTACGCAGCCTCTTACCGATCCGCTTACATAAATGTTTCCTGTATAAGTAACGTTTGACCTTACAGGGACAGATACCATCTCACAGATGTCCACTGTAACATCACAAGTTGTACAAAGATGTAATTTAGAATGGACATCCTGTTCTAATCGCTCAAATATTAAATCTGTTGGAGTTTTAATTATTTTAAGTGTAGGTCGTTCAGTAAAACTATGTCCGAGCAAAACGTCATAATTAATTAAATGGTCATCTACAATAAATACTTCGACATCCTTTTCCGAGATACCCTGTATATCTATATTCACCAAAGTACGCCCTAATGGTAAGTATGGTACATTCCCTAAGCCTCTTAAATATGGGCTATCAACACTTTCCCAATTCAATCCTAATTGTAAGGCATTATTTTTACGAATTAATGTTGCTTCACTACCTAAATCCAACTGGCACACTGTAGCAATTCCGTTAATATTTATCATTACCTTGTACTTGTCGTTACTATTTTTAGTGTATGAAACCTCTAGGACCTCTTTATCTTTTGCCGTATTCTTTTGATCTTTTAATCTAGGACAATGTGAACTGTCGTGTCCCATGAAATTACAGTTATTGCACTTGACTATTGGTTTAGGGCACTTAAAACTGGGGTGACCAATACTCTGACAGTTAAAGCACTTAATAGGCCTTCTTAAGCCGCTATTTGAAGCCGTATTATTATCTGTATTCTTTACCGAGTTATTGCTTACTGATGTAGGGGTAGGGCGCTTATCCTTATTAAAATCTTTGTTAAACTCTGACTGATTTCTATTGTGAGATTTAATGGTTTTAAATAATTCAAGTACATCTTCTGGTTTATCGAACTTTGCAGCTTGGGCACCTACACGAACTCCCCTGTCTTCGACCCCATAGAGTAAACAATCCACTGCTTGCTTTCCAAATATTTTACATCTGTTCAGTAAATTAATTTTTGCAAAATAATAGAGTTCGTAAGATTCTCCGGGGCGTACCCGTCTATTAAGCATATCTGTCAAGAGTTCTGCATAATTTTCGGTTGCAGGGAATGACTCCTTAAGCATTGACTTCCATTCGACCCAAGTATGCTTGATAGAGGGCAGACCTTGGAACCATGTCTTAGCCAGTCCGGTGAGTTTAGGCAGGGCATAGTGAACAGTTTGCTTATCGTTCCAATTATAAATCTCAGAGCATTCATCCACTTTATCGAGCCAGATATTAATAGTTTGTTCTTTCGACATGGGATCGAAGTCTGGAATAACGTTATTCGTTGAACTCGGAAACGATTCACGATCCCCTGCCTTAGACTTAAACAGTTTTAAGAAAAAATCCTCAAACACTTCCGTGGTCATAAATTTAGTCTTCTTGTTGTCGTGTGTTTCATGTGGTTCATCGCTGGACATGCGTTTCGCGGGACTGATTAAGGAACGGCACTGATGTGAGTTTTTATCGCCAACGGTCGTCTGTCCACGATGGCTCGGACCAGGCTCAGGCGTCTCTAAACGCCTACGTGATCTGTTCCGTTCCGTTAATCTTTCCCGTTCTTTCCGTACCTGGTTTTCGAGGGTCCTCAATTTTTTTCTCTCCCTGGACAGCTCACGTTCCTGCTCGAGTAGCGTTCGCGTGCTGCTTGTGCTTCGGCTTCTCAGCTGATGACGTGTTGCGCTGCTGTGCCGTCGATCACGATCTGGACTGCGCCCTTGAGCTCCCCGTGTTCGTTGTTGGGCATCACCACGGCCACTGCGACTGTGGCTACGAACGCGCCTCTCGTTTTCCTCTAGGTCTCGCCTCTCATAGTTGCAGGAATGGTTGCTGGTGCGTCGGTAATCAGAATTGAGTTCTTTGTCGCTCATTTTCCTGGAACTTAGAACATTTTATTAATGTATTTTGCAAAAATTTTGCAAAATAAAGTCACTAAATTAAAAAAATATTACAAAGGTATTTCTTAATCTTTTCGCATCACAAAAATGGCGTCACATTTTGGGTTTTTATAATTATTTCTAGTTATTGTGTTCGTTAAAGTTCTCTTTTAAACTTGTATTTTTACTGTAAAGGGAGTACCTCAACAAAATTGATAAATTACGAAAAAGGAAAGTAATTAGCCATGTGTTTCTTTTTAATCTGTTTTCATCACGAAAACAGTAGACGAGTTTATAAAGATTTTATCATTCCATAACGATAATCGTACTCAATTAATATTTCAAACTGATATTTCAATTAAATGTCTATCTATTAGTATTTTAACCATCAAAAATAAGGTAAATTTATAACAATCAACAATACGTTCAACGGTTTTTTTTTTAAATCATTATACGCATCCGCTTCAATCAGCTGAATCTGTATTCACAACTTTATCGTAATTTATCAAACCATACACTTTCTTATTTAAATTCTTGTAATTGCGTTGATTTTCCGTTTTTTTTTTTTTTGTTTTTAACAAATATGGTTCAATTTATCGGCGGTCGAGTTAGTGGGGTGGTTCAACACAAAACAAAATGTCTTGTGTATCCCACTTCTGAGATGTAATTTACCTCAGAAAGGAATCATAGAATTGAAACAATGGATAAATCAACGCAATAACAATATTTATTATCAATATCAAACACAATTCAGTACATATTAACACTGTTTTACTAACCTTAAACTTATCACGCCGGTGTCTCGTTCAAGAATGCCTCAAGACGGCAACTTGTTAAACTGACAGCTCGATGCAAATTCGAATGACTCGACGACTTGACAGTGACGTCTAATAACTTGAAAATGACATAAATGACACAAACGAAACTCGACCATAACAAGACCCATCCACGGACTGTTCACTCTATATAAATCTACCCTCACATAGGTAAGTCTTGTTACATAAGTTTGTTTTGTGCGGAACCCTCAGTGTGCGAGTCCGACACGCACTTGCCCAGTTTTTTATGCTTAACATTTTCTAGACTTCATTGTAGACTTTACTACTTCTTATTTGAGTATTTCTCAAAATAAATGTACGTAACGAAATGGTAGTAACGAAATATTGTTACGAAATAGTCCTTAGATGTAACTAAATAGTAACCATAAGGCTGGTTACACATTGGCGAAATATTGTGAATGCTCTTCATTTATTCAATACGAAATATTTGTAAGTATGTACCCAAATACTTAAGGGGTTAGAAATAAAATAAGGGAGTAATCATTCATACTATTTTAATCAAATTATTTTTTTTTCCCAATCTTTTAATCCCGAGTTTCAATGGAAATAGCATCATTATTAGGCCTAATTTGTTGGGGTAGTCGTTTTTTCAGAATTTCCACTCGCTTTTTCATCCGATTGCAGGCCTGTCTTAAATTTTTATTTCGTCGTTTTAATTGAGTATTTTCTTCAGTAAGCTTTTGTAGTCTCTCCTTTAGGATATTTGTATTATTTTTAGCATTTTTTCTTACTTCCAATGTGTTGTTTTGTTTTGTCGTAGAGTAGGCCTTTTTTTTTCTTTCAGCTCTTATAGCATTGGCTTGTCTCCACTTTGCTCGTAGCTCTTGTTTTTCTTCTTCTGTAAGAATTTCTTTTTTCTTTTTGATATTTTCTTTAACTTTTTCCAAATGTTTGACACGGATTTCCTCATATTTATTTGGTTTATCCTTTTTGAGTCGTTCTCTGTAAGCTTTTTGCCTTTCGGCATTGGTTTTTGGCGGCATTCCTTAAAAAACAAAAGAAGTAATGCAGTTGTATATAAGCAGTTGTAAGTAATAACCAATTTGATAAGTCAAACCAACAAGTATAGTGGGCATCTCTACAGAAGTGTCATTAGCAAGAGTTAAGTATTTGTAACAATCGGTATAATTCTATTCTCAAGCGAATTGAAACAAAGCCGCGAGGTTTTTTAACCGACGAAAAGGAGGAAGTTCTCAATAGAACTTCATGTAAGTAATATCAGGGGTAAAAAGTTGTTAAATCACATAAAAACGTAATTTAAATTATTTCATTATTTTTTGCTGGTGGCACTTCTATATAGCAGATAATATCCAATCCTTAGTTATTGACGCTCTATATATTTTTTTTTCATAAATTAAGTAGTGAATATTACTATGCTTAGTCAGGTTATAACAGTATACACTCAGCTTTATGTTGTACTTTTTCGTTACGTAACGAAATTCGTAAAAAACGTTACGAAATATTAGACAAATTGAGGTCAGAAAAAATATATTTATTGATAAAAGCTGTTACAGCAAATATAAAAGCTTATTAAATATTCGTACAACACGTATTACAAAAAATGGGTAAATGAAGACTTACCGTTCTATGAAAAATCGCTGATTTTACTTCCTGTCTCGAAAAAGTAACCCCACAAAACACACACGTTCTCACTGATTTTCACGATAGATGTAATGGCGGAGACGTCAAACCAATAGCCAATCAGAGTGAAGCTAGTGTTGTCCGTGTAAAAAAATTACGGAATCGTTCAGAAATCATGGGAAAGTAGAAATAAATCGTAACTAAAGAGTAATAACTAAATAGTAAATGAGAGCGACTCATTTTGTTTTTTTGCTTTAAATTGCCAATTCACTATGACACCCCATAGAAAATCAATTTGATACAGAAACTGCGATTACTGTAGAACGATGATACAAAGAAATTTACAATAATTTAGTTACGTATCGCATTTTATGAAACAAAAACACATGAAAAAGGTAGAGTGGCAAACAGGTTTTTGTATGAAAGGTAAAAAAAGCTATTTTTAAAATATCGAAATATTTGATAATAAGTATGATTATAGCTATAATTCTTCGTTATCTTAAAGATTAATATTCATCCTACAAAATTGAGTGTGTGTTTTTTTTGTGTGATGATTTATAAATATAAAACTTTTGAACTGTTTCAAAGCACACTTTTTTTTTCAAAGATGTACATGTATTTTGAGAAATACTCATTTACGTTCTTTGATAAGTAGGTACCCTACAAATAGAACACTCAATATTTTATAATCTACGCGGATCCCGCAATTCTAGCATTCGCTTGGAGTTTGACAGACAGAATGGCGGGAATCCTGCGCAAACCGGCATGCGGCATTCGCTTCGACTTCATGTTTGAATAGTAGGCAAGTATCTTCTGAGCGCGCGCTTCCTGTTCCGTTTTGTTTAGTAACAGTCACAAATGTGCAGTCAAGGACAACGTGCGTATGCACTGTTTATTTTGCCATCAACGTAATATTATGTAGGTACTTACTGGATTCGGATATTGACGTAGCTAGTGTAAGTGACTGTGAACCATACTTATTGAGCCAGTAGTGAGAATGATTGGAAGATAAACAAGGTAAGATCATAAATCACGTACTTAGATACTTACTGTTAGTTCCTATTTTATTATTTTTTATTAATGTCGTTTATTTGTTTTAGTTAATTCGTTACCTAATAAATAATTTTATTAATAGAAAGTTATTTTATTTCCTGCAAAACAATTGTGTACGCACCTGTACGAAATCATTCAACACAATAACAACATTATACTGGAAATTTTAGAACGTTAGGTCTAAGTACTGCACGGCCGCTTTTTCGTACCCATTCAAACTTGGCCGGTTTATCCATGTTTTGTAGTTGTTCTGGTCTTTTTATTATATCTCTTTAATTATTTTGTGTAATGAGCTGAAATTTCAAATAGGATTAGTTGCATTAATACACTAATGATTGGTATATATTTTATTTTGCTTTTTCCATTAAAAAGTCCTATAATCGGATGTCATAAAATATAGTGGTCCAGTCGTAGTAATTATGTGATTGCTCATTAATTACTTAGCGCACATACATGAAACTTTGCAGGACATTGTAGAGCCTTACAAGTTATAGATACATGTAAAAAGTTAGACTCTAGAGTTCCTATTTTAAGAGCTTTGACCTAATAACCTTATTTTACGTTTACTTTTATATCTTCTGAACGGTATGTTTTTTTCAAATTCTGCTTTTACACACATTACACACAAATCCAAAGTAACGTGCATAAAAAATTATAACTTTCTACTAAACCGTTTTATATGATTTTCATCAAATTGCCAAACGTCACCGCAGCGGAAACTCGGATATCTTCGTAATTATAAGACACACAAATTTCATTTATACATACACATTTACATCTCGTTACACACTAATTATTGTATGTATTTGTTTTCTTGTATGTCCAAAGAAAAAAAAAAGTTACGCTCAGAATACGTAGTCCTGGCGGAAACAGTTTTTGTTGAATATCTGCTGAATGGCTGGATGCACAAATCTGAACTTACCATACACATTTACAGGACGTCATACACTAAATATCTGCTAAACTGAAATTAAGACATTCCACACTTTTACGCTTGAACTACGCTCACACCATCGCCGTGTCCTTCTGGGGGCGATCTGTCGCGCCGGGCCTTGGTACAGGCCATGCTCTGGAGCGAGGAGTGGCAGGAGGTCGCCTCCTTCTGCGAAGCAGTAATGCTAGCAAAGGAGGAGGTCGACTGTATCAGGCAACGGCGCACACGCCGCCGCCACTACCGGGATCCTGATATCCGGTCACCGTAGGCGCGGGCTTGCGGATGGCAGGCAATGGGTAGCTCGCTGTCGGTCCGTCGGTAACAGACCGGTCCGAGCCCAAGTCGTCTACGGCGCGCACTGTTCCCGCGTGCCTCAAGGAGTTGTCAGCAAAATGTAGGGGCCCAGCAGGGCCGAAGCTTACTGGGGCCAAGGGTTAGGTGAAAATGAACCCCGGGGCCCTGGATCGATGGCAATGAATGGAACAGGGTAGGTTTTTAGTCAGTAAGAGTCTGACACTGTCTTCCGCCCCACCCAAGGGCGGGATTTGTCATTTGTTGATTTTACCTACCATAAAAAAAAAACCATACGTATAAAGCGTTTTGGGAACATTTTTCTTATGCTTACTGCTAAGAAGTGGATTCTCAGCCGGAGTCTGTTTCCGGAAACAGAATCCGGCTGAGAATTCTTTAAGTCAAAAGTAAATAGGTTACTTCTAGGCAAGTGAGCTCCATCGTCGGCCACATCATCGCTTGCCATCAGGTGATATAGTGCTAAACGCGAGCCCATATATAATATAAAAAAAAATAGTGTACACGGTGGTGCTCCGCCCAAGTGAGGCACATAGCTACCGTGTTCTCCGGGTGGTTCTAATATTGGTGTCACCCGAGCGTTTCTTCCGCCTGAACCCAAAACAACAACTTCCCGAACTTGCCATGGCTAGTGAGGACGCTGTGGCGCCTCTCCAGCCACTCTTAAAACGAGGAGAGTTACTGCTGCAATTATGGCGTATCCATCCAGGTATTTACCGGGTTCGGTTTCTAAACGTGTCCCATATTGTTTGATAGGCACAATATTTTACTTTTTGATTTGGCGGAAACCACAGACTATGCCTACAACTGAACCACGTCTGACATGAACTTAGGCGTTTGCCCGTATCGGGGAGTGGGCGCTTGGGTTAGCGCGACTGGAAAACTTGTATAATCCAATCCAAACGTGTGCATTTAGCTGAGAAAAAGGGTATGCCTATCTATGTAATTTTTCGATATTCATAAGTGTGCCACTCAGTTGACACTCAGTAGCGTTATATTTTACGGGAACAATCATAAAATTAAAAAAAAGTGGCCACATATAACTTAGTAGGTACTGAAAAATGAGGAGGAAATAGTACTAAATGAAACTTAATAAAAAGGTTTATTGAGATAACTATGTCATGTTAAACAAAACTTTGAATTCTTATAATTATTAATAGTAACTAGTAAAAACATTTCAATTTTTAAGAAAATTAAATGAAAAAAAAAGAACAAAAACTAGAAGTACTTTGACTTGGGAGTCAATCACATTTAATGAACATATTCATATCTATGAGTTTTTGGTATACTAACTCATTCGAATCGTTTCTTATCTCTACTAATGGCACTGAATTATCATAACTAATAACCTTTACATGAAATGGTCCTTGATCCAAGAAAACTTCAGTGTATTCTTTTGTAATAACTCCGATATCCAAATCTGGATTTAGTTGAACTCCAAATAATTTGGCTGAGATAGTAGCTGGTGGTAATTTTGCCCATTCCTCACAAATTTCCCTTGTGTCAGCTAAAGAAATGACACAAATGTTGCCATAATCAATGTACTTTACTTTAACTCGGTTTTTCTTTTCGCTGAACTGCAGAATAGATGCTCGGTACCATTGATTGTCTTCAGGAAAGAGTGCTACACACGCTTTATTCTCAAATATACCATTCAGAGGTGACATGTTCATACTTTCAACCTGCAGTTCTTCGGACATTTTCTCATAAACTTTAGTGGAATCGTTATCAAAAATTAAACTGAGTTCTAATGTATTAATATCATTAATAAGTGTGATATTGCATGAGAATTCGTCATCTGTATTTTTTGGGTATGTAATATAATTTCCTTCAAGGGATGATTGTTCTTCTTCAATTAATTTGTTCCAGTCTGTTCCCTTTAGAGAGAATACATCAGATGAATCATGAGATACAGATAACTGTTCAACAGTTGCGTCAGTATCATCAACCACTATATAATCTGGGCTAGAATCTGATTCAATAACATCTTCAATTACTTCTTCTTCTTTAGGTTTTTCAATTGGAGCATATTTCCTGATAAGGGCTTTGCTGCCATCTGTATACTCTGCCATTTCAAAGTCTACTATATGGTCATTAATACAAAGCTTATCGTATTTTAACTCTATAGGTATAGCCCCGTTTACTGGTTCTCCAGATACTCTTACATAACATTGTTTTTCGACAATAGATTTATGTATGTAGTCCAATGTTTGTCTATCCCATTGTTTGCCAAGGGGACGTATACGATTTAAAATACATTTGTGTGCTTGTATTGGGATCTGGTGGAGGGGAACACTTTTTCTCAAATTTGCAAAAGAACAAACTTCTTCATTGCCATAATCAATGTAATGAACAGTACATGTAGAATTGTCGTTGTTTACGTCAATTACCCTGCCTCTATAATAGCGGTTATCTAAATAATATAGTGCAACACATAGTTCTCCCACACTCCATTTATTAAATTTAGCTTTTGGATCTGGATCTTTGAAACGAACATCGAGTGCCTTACGAATGAGGTCTAGTGTACCTTGTTGGCTTACATCGTGTAAGTAGATTACACCGTCGTTGTCAATGTACCTATAAAAAAATAATAATTTCAATTAAGACAATAATATTGAACGTCTGCATATTATCAAGGGCAATATTTAAGAGTTAAAAAGAGCGCCATATTAGAAATGGGAGTATAATTTTGCATTAGAAAAGACTTTTAACACTCAAAATTATCGGCTGGCCCATTAAATAACAATTTTCATTTACATTTTCATCTATACATATATTTTTTTTTCAAAATTGTTGTTATTAAATTTTGTTTGTAATTTTTTTTTTAAATAGTTATGAAAGTATATTCGATGCCTATACTTAACAAAATGCATTTTTTTTTTGTCTACTGTTCCAGTTAATCTCTGAAACGGCTGCACCGATTTTGATTGGATTGGACTTACACTGGTGAATAATGTTGCAAGAAAGAACTTGGGCTACTTTTCATTTTTCCGCGGGAACGGGATTACGTCTTCAAAACGGTTAAACGAAATTTGGGGTGCGGGATTTTCGAGACTCACTGGGATATTTTAATGATATACTTAAGGTTTTTAATATCTTGTGGATTTCATCACGCAAGGGCGATTGCCCCGCATGCACAAATTTCATGCAGAGTTACACACGCTAGCCTATGATGTAGTTTTCTGCGCACTGCTATGCGTTGTGATTGTGTACAATGGATGACAACTCAGAAAATTATTATCTTTTACTTAATTAACTAAAGTCGGGAAGACAAGATCACAGTATGGCCTGTTATTTGAAAGGAGGATTCTTGATGTTGAACGTTTTTTACAGTTAGTTTCGAATGCCCATTAGTACTTTTAATAAATTGATGGGAAGAATTGAACTCAGGTTACAAAAATACTTATTATATATAATTTAGCTGATGCTTTATGGTAAGTACATTCCTACTAAGTTTTTTGGTTGTTAAGGCTGTCGATACACTTAAATTATAACACGTTCCGTATCAATTTTTATTTGATTGACTATACTAAGCATGCGCGTGCTCTCCGTTTGACAGTAAAATGCACACACTGCTTTTCGTAGAAGCCAGGATCACGCTCCGTGTCCCACGTGCGTATTCCACGCATTACAATAAATATTTGTACGAAAAGGACATTTACGGGGGTTACGTGTGCGGGGCAATCCTGCATGCGTGATGAAATCCACACGATAATATAAACTCTATTTTCCCGATATAAATCTCAGGGAAAAGAATTTTAAAATTTTCCTCGAAAAAGGAGTAACGGTTGATTTCCTTCATTTGAATTAACATTTTACTACGCTTGTTACGGACATCTTGGTGTACAGTAAAGTGTATATATAAATGAAATAAATAAATGACCGTTTTCTCATTAGACTATAACGACGGACTGGTAGTTTCATAAATATTCTAACGAAAGATGTAGTTTGTTGGTATTACTAGATACTCGAGGCCGCAGTTTGCACAACACATACAAGCTGTTGGTTAATATGAACTCAACATTGTCACATAAATAAAATAAAAAATGGTAATTTAAAAAACTAAAAAACCCGACTGCTTTTCTGAGCATTCATGAAAAAGCCCTAAAACAAGAAAGTCGTTGTAGCAGTCGGGACCCATTACATCATAGATCTACTGACTAGACGGCTGACTTTCTAGAATGGGTCCCGACTGCTACAACGACTTTCTTGTTTTAGGGCTTTTTCATGAATGCTCAGAAAAGCAGTCGGGTGTTTTAGTTTTTTAAATTACCATTTTTTATTTTTTACTTTTTTTATTTTATTTTTTTACGATATGACTTTCACAGTAATTACAAATCTAACGACACCTCGCAAACTAAAATCCATCGAGCCGTTCAGGCCACAGAGCGTGCCAAATATTTGAATTTGGCGCCAAAAATCCGCCATTTTGTTTTTTTTTATTTTGATATACCCAGTGTCACTCTCACAGTAAATACGAATCTAACGACACCTCTCAAGCTAAAATCCATCGAGCCGTTCAGGCTACAGAGCGTGCCAAACAATTATACATACATACATACATACTCTCGAAAAACATAACCCTCCTTCTGGCGCAGTCGGGTAATTACCAGTCTGCCGATATCGTATCGTTAACGTATAATGTTAAAACGGTTACTGGTGTGAGTTGCTCATGTACTTGGAATAAAACTTTATAAAAAAAAAATTTAACTGTTTGTATATTCATAAATAAATAAATAAAGATCCATAATGAAGACTGATTAGAAGTACTTACGTTGGCAGTGCAGTAAATTCCTTGCAAGGTAGTGGTTCAGGAGCCAACCAATCAGTTATGTACAAAACATTAGTAGATTCTGGACTTTCGCTAGACGTAGGATTGTTATCTTCACCCTCGAGTAACGGTGAGGGCGAATTTGCATTGATATCATCATCAATTTTGGGTGCTTTCTTCAGGGGTGCCATAGGCATTGGATCTAATTGCAACCATTCATTAACAGATCCTGTGATGTTAAGGAAAGACAATGTGTTTCCATTTTCTTCAGTATTGTCTTCAGTTGGAACCTGCAGGCAAAGGAAGATAAATGTAATATACAAAATAAAAAATTAAATTTTGATAGTCTAAATCCCGTGGAGGGTCGATCTGGTACATGAAACTTTATCGATTTGTAAAGATCAAATAAAAAAATTAAGTACTTTTTTCGAAAAGTCGATTTAATTCATTATTCCCCGAGAGGACGCCGGCGTCCGCACACCTATTGTCTTTCTATTGTGTCTCTAATTACGATAGTCAACAGGTTAACCTGTTGACTATCGTAATTAGTTGACTCGTTTACTTAAAGAAATTAATTTCGTACATGCGTAAATTAATTCAAGTTAAAAAAAGACAGTACTTTATTTTTTAATTTTATCTTTACAAATCGATAGTGTATCATGCCGAATCGACCCTCCACGGGATTAAAACGATCAAAATTTAACGGTGTATGACATTAAATAAAACATTTATTGTCAGTGCTATTACATGCAAAAAGAAACATACCACTTGCGATTGATCTGGTACACAAAGGCCTTGTTCAAGTATTTTCTCATTTAAGCAACGCCAGGTCGACTTATTCGGTTCCAAAGCACCTCCTTGAACAGTGTGATATACCCATAATTGGATAGGCATGCTTTTATCTTTGAAGTTGCCTAATTTTGTTATAAAAAGTCGTTTGTATGCATCAATCAAATCTCTTAAATATTCTTTTGTAATTAATGGCCACTCTTCACCCACTGCCGGCATAATTCCATGTAGATGGCATTTTATAGCCGCGTCACCGAACATGGAGAACTCCGAAGTAAGTTCTCTCAAACCGGACTTTGGTACAGTTTCAATACAGGCGAAATCACTGTAAAACACCTTCGCGTTATCGTTTTCCAATTCCATAATAACAGCACGACGCCATGTCTGCGATTGATTACACAGTGTACAACATCTGTCGCCAACCTTCCAGTCTTCTTTAGTTTTGTTTTTAGTATTCTTTGAGTAATATTTTTGCATTTTTTCAAACAATTCATTAAAAGATTTTTGTTGAAGAAATAACGAAACATAAATCAGTGAGGGTGACTGGCAATTCAGAACTTTAACTTCCAACCTTAAAGGGCCCTTATCTTTTGCCTGTAAATCGTCGTTTTGATTTTCAGGCAACATTTTCTTCAAAATTTTAACTTTAGATTTCGGTGGAGCAGGTTTTGGTTTATCCAGCGGTGACTTATTTGTTAGAACTTGTTTTTCAACAGGAATTTTTTCAAACATTTGAATTCTGAAAGATGATTTTTAATACATATATTATAATGACAAACTGCTTGCAATGGTTAGTACTTGTATACAAATCTAATCGTAAATTCTATTTTTCTGTAATATAATTTACCAGGAAACCCTGACAGATTTGTAGAAAATCAGAGAGTCTTACCCAAAAGAAACAGCAAATTTATGTTTGATCATCTCATTGTTAATGCAAACGATGTTGTCGTTGTCTGATCTGTCAGTAAGAGTAACGCCAACGGAGCCTCGACTGCGGTTAGATCTGTTACGATTTTCCTCCACTTGAAGTTCCAGTAAGGTGCCCAAGTATTTCTGAAGGAGATCCACTGATGCAGTGCTCCATTTGTTACTGAATGGTGTAATACCTGCGAGATGGCATTCAGTCGCCTGTTCATGAAAAAAAAAAATCAGCTTGATTGATACGATAAAAAACACATAGGGTGAATCCATCGACCATACAGGGTGAAACAGATAAGTTACCAAAAAAATTAGATACATTTTTTCTTTTGTGACATCAACAAAAGATAAAAAATAGCTACCCCCCTGATTTCTGGTCTAGGGTGGGTTTCTGAATTGAGTATTTTCGCCTTTTAAGCCAAATTTTGGCAGGTTCAGAGCGGGTTTCTGAATTGAGTATCTTGAGTTAAGAACGTCTCAAACCATACTTAAATGCCAAATTTTGACAGGTTTACAGACAGCAGAGAGAACAGGATTTGAGCATTTGAAGTTGAGTATTACTCAAACTCTACTTTAGCCTGTAAAACTGTCAAAATGTGGCATTTAAGTATGGTTTGAGACGTTCTTAACTCAAAATACTCAATTCTGAAACCCGTCCAGAGACTACTAGAGTTTGAGAAATACTCAACTTAAATGTTTAAATAAAAAATTGAGGGTCACTGTGTACTGAAATTTCTTGTTACCGTGCACTGTGTACATCTTTTAACTGTCAGAAGACTCTATAATTTGATAAACATAAAATCATTGAAAAGAACTTTATTGCGTTTTATCATTGTTAAAGTTTTATTGATTTTGTAAATCAAAAACCACTTTACCAATACTATCAGTAATAAAACTGACAATGGACCAAATATATATCTTTTAAGGTCTCCTGTCTTTCCAGGTATCTCCTCGATTTCATAGACTTAGGAAACACAATTTCAAAGGTAAAGACCTTATTAGAACAGGTGAATGGTACTCACAAGTGCACTGAGCGTGGTGAACTTGGGGTGAATGTAGCGTAGCGCAGCCCAGTGCACGAGCACTACGTGGCCGGTGTCGGGCAACATCAGGCGCACGCGACCGCGCCCCGGCAACTCGGTCACCACGCCGCGCGCCCACGTAGTCTCCGGAGCGCCCGAGCGACAGTTCTCCAGATTTACCACGCAAACCATGCCTAAACCACAACACACCAAAATATCAATAATAATCAATAGATCGATTTCGATTCGTAATAAGCTAAATAATATAAGGCTGTAAGAAAGCCTGTAATAGTAATAACACAATATATAACCGCAAGTACGAAAACTAGACCAGTCTACGTCAAAGAATAAAACTATTTTGCGTATTTTGTTTTCGTCAAAACGTCACTGACTTATCAAACTACCCTCATAAAAGACATTCTGGATGTAATTTTCTGTACAGGTCACCAAAACTAGATCAGCTGTTTAAATCTAAAAGATATCCGAAAACAAAAGATTAAATCTAAGAGAAAGCCAATAAAAAGTAAAACAGAAGTTTAATCTATAAACTATTATTGTTTTGTTTCTCACCTTTTTCTGGCAAATAGACAGATCCAACAGTGGAAGCAAGACTGTATTCTTGTTCCAAATCTTCAGTGAGTTTCTCGTAAACATTTTGGAGATGTTGCTAGAAGAGTTAATATTTATCATTATTAGTATTATATATATATATATTTATATTGTTAAATCACATAAATTAGTATCTAATTATAGAAATAATATTTACTTTTCTCACGTAAAATTTGTCAGGGCTGACAATGTGTGTAATGTGAACTAATTCCGGATTTTCACTACTAAAGTCATTGTGACTTGTGTACAACTTGGGTTTTTCCTTAACACCCATTATTACTGGATACTGAAAAAAAAAAAACAGGTTTGATTTTTTTTTTAAACTGCCCTTGTCATAGCAATAGCAGAAAAAGCATTATGTTAGAGTTATTACAATAAATTAGTCACTGATTTTATTAATATGTATTACTTAGTTTATTATTTTAAAATTATTTTATGTCTAGTTTCTATGGGTCTTAGTAGTTTGAAAATAAAGAATTATTATAAATATTATTACCGCTAGTCTTGGGTTAAGCATTTTTGCACGATCATGGAACACCAACGCGTGAACAAGACTGATCCCGTTTTCAAAAGTATTGACGTCACACTCCAACTTAAATTCCACATTAGACAACGGTATAATACGATGGATATGAATCACCGCTTGTTTGCTAGAATAAAATAATTTATTAATATAAATGCCCAAGCATTGCTTATAGTAAAATTCCAAATTGATTGCATTCGTTCTTGAAATAGCTGTGACTTTATGGACAATTAATTTATTACGTAAGACGAAGACGATTTGTACTAGTTTTTGACCCCCTCCCCCGTAGCGGCGGTTGAACTAGTGACATGCGGGGTTGCGACAGTAGTGGAGAGGATCGCGCAGTTGGGACTAGAGGTGGCACTGCACAAGTCCGAGGCCATGTGCTTACACGGTCCTCGGAACGCGCCGCCACCGTGTTCCCAACTAACGATAGGAGTTCACATCGGCATCGGGTCGACGATGAAGTACCTGGGACTCGTCCTCGACAGCCGGTGGAATTTCGAGGAACACTTCCGACGTCTGACTTCCAAACTGAATCGGACCGGGGCTGCTCTCAAGCGGCTGCTGCCGAATCTAGGGGGTCCAGACGCCTTCTGCCGGACGCTCTATGCAGGCATTGTTCTGTCCATGGCCTTTTATGGAGCACCGGTGTGGGCGCCCTCGATGCGTTAGAAACCGAGGAACCAGCTGAACTCATGCCAGAGGGTCATGGCCATACGGATGGTGCGGGGATACCGTACGGTTTCCTGCGAAGCGGTGAGCCTCCTTGCTAGCCTGCCACTATCGCATCTGGAGGCAAGAGTCGCGCAAGCAAGATATGCGCGCGGAGATGCAACGCGGGGGCAAAACTTCGCTGCCGCGACCAGTCGAGGAATGGCTGACAAAGTTCCGGCGGGATCTCATGGTGAAATGGTGAGTGGTGTTTATAAGAATAGACTGGGGTCAAAAACTAGTAAAAATCGTTTTACGTTATAAATGAATGGCCCCTTTCTGCACTTGTCCCCTCTTATTTGGGGTCGGCGCAACATATTTTTTTTTCTTCAATACCGTCCCCTCACGCTATCACTACCTCCCATTTCTTTCATATCACAATTTAAACTAAAAATTTAATACACTATAATTTAATATAATAAATTACTTAATTATCTTGAATTAATAATTTCTTGGAAAAAAAAACAATTATTAATTATCTTGAAGTAAGGATAAACATTTCGAACTTCATCTAAATATATAAAACTCAAAGGTGACTGACTGACTGACATAGTGATCTATCAACGCACAGCTCAAACCACTGGAGGGAACAGGCTGAAATTTGGCATGCAGGTAGATGTTATGACGTAGGCATCCGCTAAGAAAGGATTTTGATAAATTCTACCCCCAAGGGGATAAAATAGGGGATGAAAGTTTGTATGAAACTTTGTCAATTTTAAACCGATCGGGCTGAGACTTTGCATGCCTAAAGCTGCTATGACGTAGACATTCCTTATGAAAGGATTTTGATAAATTCTACCCCCAAGGGGATAAAATAATACCTTTGTTCAAAACGGGTAGTACATCTGACCCCACGAATTACAGACCCATTTCAGTGCTACCCACTTTTAGTAAAATATTTGAAAAACTATTTTAGAGAAACTTCAAAGATTTTTTAATAGGCATACATTGTTGCATACCAAACAGTTTGGTTTTACAAGGGGTCGTTCAACAACCGATGCCGGTGTTGAACTTTTAGGACATATTTATGATGCATGGGAGGATAAGTGCGATGTCCTGGGCATTTTTTTGCGATTTGTCTAAGGCATTTGATTTTGTTCCTCATGAAACATTAATCAGGAAACTATACCATTACGGAATCCGGAACTCCTCCCTGGATCTTCTTACATCATATTTGAGTGGAAGAATTCAGAGAGTTAAGGTAAACGGTAAAAGGTCTCCCGGATCTGTGGTAAGAATGGGTGTCCCCCAGGGCTCAATTCTTGGCCCATTTTTGTTTCTTATTTATATTAACGACTTACCTTACCTCATAAAGGATAACCATAATATAGTGTTGTTTGCAGACGACACTTCAATTTTGTTCAAACTCAAAGGTTACTAACTGACTGACATAGTGATCTATCATCGCACAGCCCAAACCACTGGAGGGATCGGGCTGAAATTTGGCATGCAGGTAGATGTTATGACGTAGGCTTCCGCTAAGAAAGGATTTTGATAAATTCTACCCCCAAGGGGATAAAATAGGGGATGAAAGTTTGTATGAAACATTGTCAATTTTAAACTGATCGGGCTGAGACTTTCCATGCATATAGCTATTATGACGTAAACATTCTTTAAGAAAGGATTTTGATAAATTCTACCCTCAAAGGGGATAAAATAGGGGATGAAAGTTTGTATGAAACTTTGTCAATTATAAACCGATCGGGCTTAGACTTTGCATGCATATAGCTACTATGACGTAGACATCCCCTAACAAAAGATTTTGATAAATTCTACCCCCAAGGGGATAAAATAGGGGATGAAAGTTAGTATGAAACTTTATCAATTTTAAACCGATCGGGCTGAGACTTTGCATGCATATAGCTACATGACGTAGGCATCCACTAAGAAAAGATTTTGATACATTCCACCTCTAAGGGGATAAAATAGGGGATGAAAGTTTGTATGAAACTTTGTCAATTTTAAACCGATCGGGTTGAGACTTGTCATGCATAAAGCTACTATGACGTAGGCATTTCTTAAGAAAGGATTTTGATAAATTCTAAACCCAAAAAGAGCATGCATATAGCTACTATGACGTAGGCATCTCCTAAGAAAAGATTTTGATACATTCCACCTCTAAGGGGATAAAATAGGGGATGAAAGTTTGTATAAATCTTCTTAGGTTTTCGACTGATTGCACTGAAATTAAAGATTGGAGCTACTATGATTAAGACGTCCGCTTAAATAGGATTTTGATAAATTCAACCCCTGTATTTATACCACGAATCCCATTAATACCGAATGATATCCCGTTCGAATTTAAACGATTAGTTTCCCCTAAAAGTCTGCTTTGCCATGACAATAAATAAGTCTCAGGGGCAAACTCTCGAATACGCGGGTTTTGATTTGAGAGATCATTGCTTCTCTCATGGACAGTTTTATGTTGCTTGCTCACGAGTAAGTTCACCTAATAGCTTGATAGTTTTAGCGCCTAATGACAGATTAGTTAAGAATATTGTGTACAAAGAAGTTTTGTAGGCCCTAATTTTTTACACACGCTAAACAAAAGTAAAGCCGCAAAAAATATACCTAATTAATAATAATTACTTAACGCGATGCCGCGGGCAAAAGCTAGTACAACATATGAAACAGTGACTGGAATCACTTAAGTTTTTATTATCTCGAGGATTTGGGAGACTAAAACTTGAGCAAAATTCCGTGCAGCAGCGTATTGTTAAAATTCTGTTAGCAAACCTTTCCTTTAACACATAGACAAGCTACTTGTTTGCAGTGACGCCCACGTCTTCACCATTACAATAAGTTCCAGGTTTACGACGAACATAACCACCTTTTGTGACACTAAGTAGGTTGCAACTTACTTGTCTATAATATTTTGAATGAGGAACGAGTCTTCACTGGTCCAATTGCCCGTTTTTGGCACACAATTAAATAATGAACAATTAATTGCAAGTGGATAGGGACACTGTATTTTTGATGGTGGCAGGAGACGCAACCTAAAATAGAGAAAAGAAAGATATTATTACAACAAGTAACTCTTAAATGGTTTCAGTGTAACTTTTTAATAATTATCTCTAACACTTCATACATAATTCTTAAAACTAAAAAGAAAAATACTAGGCTACCCTAATTTGTGTATAAACGGCGAGTTTTAAAAATGAATCAAAAAATTTTTTGGACTGATATCTTGATAGCGCACCTACGACAAATTTTTAATGTGCTTAATTTTCCCCACTTATATTTCTAACAATGAATCCCTAATTCTTTTGGTCACATCATTACTAATTCTTTTTTTGTTGTCAGGAGAAAGTTCTTATAAAAAAACATAAAAGTTGCGCAGAATATTAAAGAAAAATCATAATTAACGACTATTTAACGTTCACGTATTTGACAGTCTGCTAATTTGATACTATAATTGAGGATTAAACAAATTTACTTGTACGTGACGATATAATATCACAGTATAGCATATATACACACATCTATGTAGTTTCACATAGAGACTTGCCATTTCGCATTGAATTTAAGAAAAAAAAATCCAGCCAAGTGCGAGTCGGACTCGCGCACGAAGGGTTCCGTACCACTGACTAGGTTCCTTCTGCGAAGCAGTAATGCTAGCATAGGAGGAGGCCGACCGCATCAGGCCGCCGGGATTCTGATCCCGATTTCCGGCCACCGCAGGCGCGGGCTTGCGGACGGCGGGCAATGGGTAGCTCGCTGTCCGTTCGTCCGGTAACAGACCGGTCCGAGCCTAAGTCGTTTACGGCGCGCACTGTTCCCGCGCGCCTCAAGGAGTTGTCAGCAAACTGTAGGAGCCCAGTAAGGCCGCAGCCTAATCTGGGGCCAAGGATTAAGAGAAAATTAACCCGGGGCCCTGGATCGAAGGCAATGATGGAACAGGGTAGGTAAAAACCTACCCTGTTCCATTCATTGCCTTGTCAGTAAGAGTCTGAGACAGAGGTTGCCAACATTTCTTTGACGAAATATAGTATTTTTCAAACTATGCTATAAAAAATATAGTACACTTCAAAAAAATATAGTATTTTACGTATTTTTATAGTATTTGTTATCTACTTATTTATTTTTATAAAAACTATATTTTTCTGCACATCTTGCATTTTTTATCTAAAATAAAAGTGTCTTATACTATAACACACAAAATTTTTAAATTAATATAAATCAAAAACTCTATATTTTTGTCAAAAGTTTTTTTTTGTAGTCTTCTTTTATCGGTGGCAGCGACACACATTCGCTATTATTTTCTGTAACTAATTTATTTAGGACTTCTTCTTAAAGGAACGAACAATATTTAATTGAAAATAACCAGTAAAATCAAAGAACGGAAACCGCAGACTAATTATTAAACATTTGTTGGACATTAATCATTTGAATACCGCAGTAAGTTAGTACCCGAACGTACCTAGTTCGGTTACTCGCTACCGCATCAGTCAAATGTTGAAAATATAGTATTTTTGCTTACTATATATTTTTTCAACTGTATATAGTACACAGACTCAAAATATAGTACAATACTATAATACTATATATTATAGTACGGTTGGCAACCCTGCTGACACTATCTCCCGCCCCACCCCAGGGCGGGATTTGTCATTTGATGATTTTACCTACCATTAGAGACACAATAGAAAGATGCGGACACCGGTGTCCTCTTGGTGCTTGAAAGTTAAAAAAAAGAAAAAAACAACTGACTAGGTAAACAACTGAGTTGAGGGGTTGAGAGCAGTGGTGGCCGAGTGGTAACGGCCCCGACTTACGAGTTGCAGGTTGCGGGTTCAAACCCAGCCAGGTGCATTACTTTGTGTAATTTATATCATCATCGCTGCTCTCAAAACGGTGAAGGAAAACATCGTGAGGAAACCGGTATGTCTTAGAACCAAAAATTCAAGACATGTGACATTCACCAACCCGCACTGGGCGCGCGTGGTCGATTACGGCCCATTCCCTCTCGTAGAGAGGAGGCCTGAGTCCCAGCAGTGGGAACAATAAAAGGCTGATGATGATGAGGTAAACAACAGAACCACAACTTAATAGGCAAAAAGTTGAGTTTTTTGTATGAGCCCTTTAAATGTTTTTGTGAATATTTCAAATGCCTACCTGTTACCATTATTGACCTCGAGCAAAAAAAATCGCGTTTGTTGTACGAGAGTCCCCCTTTATTTATTTTATTTTGTTTTTAGTATTTGTTGTTATAGCGGCAACAGAAATACATAATTTGTGAAAATTTCAACTGTCTAGCTATCGCGATTTTTGAGATACAGCCTGGTGACAGCAGACCGACAGGTGGACAGACTGCGAAGTCTTAGTAATAAGGTTCCGTTTTTACCCTTTGGGTACGGAACCCTAAAAAAACATTTTTTTTTATAACAATATAAATTTAAATCTAATTTAAGGTAGATTTAAAATTTTGTTCTTGACAATGACATTCTCACCTAGTCAGCTCATTTAGTTTATGAAGTTTGCGGAGCTGTTTTTTATTTCACAAGAAAAGGTTCAGCATGACTGGGAAGGAGGGATAACTTTTACAAAATTATTCGAAACTTAAATTTATGTTGGGGTATAATTCCGTTAATTTGTAGTTAGGAGCTGTGGGAACTACCACAACCGAAAGATTCCGTTCTTCATTTTATTGTTTATGATAAGTGTCAATGATAAAACTGGATTGCGAGCTATTTAGGGTCATCATAATATGAGTTCGGGTATTAAAAAATTGCAGTAGATAACAATGTTATTTTTTGGTGAATTATTTTATTATTATTATATTTATTTTTTATTTATATGTCTGTATATTTCAGAACCCTGAGGTCCAGGATATTTGGAAATCGTACGAGGAGCCGGAATCAACTCGAAGAGGCCCTTTAGATACTTTTAATGGAACATGATGCCAACCGACGATTATCTCTGTACGCGCAATGCTAATGCTTCCAAGGACAACCGGGTTGGTGAAAATTATTGTGGCGACACAATAGGGCTATGGTTTTTGGAATCTTGAGTGGACTAGTTATTAGGAACTATGTTAAAACTATGGCCCCTGCCTAAACAACGTCATTAATATCAATCGGTAATAAGCCAGGGGGTGATTTACACACTCAATAAATGGGCCTCCAAAAACGGCCGCTAAGCAACGAGACGGCAAAATATCCTGAGGTGCTTGAGTAGTGGAGACTATACCACGGCTATCAGGAAAATCCCGGAACTACGGTCAAAATCCCAACCAGCACCTTACTGGATTATTCATCCTTCTCCCGAGCACATTTGCTCTTGCGAATCTCCACTCAAACCAATCATAAAGGCAAAAAAGAGTTGGGAACTCCGTTCCTCGTTAGTGTTCCCTACAGCCGGCCAATAAAGGGAAGCGGGAGAAGAAGAACTTGAATTCTCTAGGGAGATTGGGTCCGTATTATTAAAATGTTAGTATCTATAGGCCGACCGTCTAACTGAGTCCTCGCCTGCGCCGTACAGGGGCGCGGGGGTATGACGACCAAGGGGACTGAGACAGGTGCGGGCGGTGGGGGCGCTTAGTAAGATACATACGAGATGAAATGCGCCAAGATAGTTCCTAAGATATGTGACGTCATAGAAAAGATAAGTGATTTATTTAATAAAAAATAATTAATTAATGAAGATACCAAAATATTAAAGGAACTTAGGCACGTAAATAAAATATTTGGTAATAAACTATTGTACTATTTATTATATAGAATAATCATGAAAATAAATCAATCAGACAGGTCCATATCAATGTCGGTGGAACTTGATTCTTCACTTTCGACGGAGTCATCATCGGATACATCAGAGTCGCCCTGAGTGTTAATAATAAAATCAACAGCATCATCCCGAATTCCAGCATGTTTGCAGTACTCATCCTCGATATTAATAACATGATTTACACAATGCTCCCATTTCTGTACGGAATATTCAGCAAATAATCCCTCTTACGTAGTTTGTTTTTGGTCTAAATTAGAGTCCACACTTTTTAGTGCTAATTGTCCCTTAATGTCACCCCAGACCAACTCAATAGGGTTCAGGTCTGGGTGGTATGGAGGCAAACGCAACACTTCATGTCCGTTTCTTTTCAATAACTCGTCAATTTTATAAATATCTTCAGTGTCTGTCTTTTTAATCAATTTAAATAAATCGTCCTTATTATCGAAAACCACGTCATGTCTTCGTAATCATGTTTGCATTACAGTCTTGGTAGAAGCCATAGTCGGCCTTTTTTCTTCTCGAACCGAACGGTAAGCTGCGTTATCCATCACGATGACGGAATTTGGTGGTATATTGGGCATTAGCTTTTCGTTAATCCATTTATTAAAATTCTCGAAATTCATAGAATCGTGATAATCACCCGTCTTACATTTGGATTTAAATATCACAAGTGCTCCGTCTACAAATCCAGTTTGACCTCCACAATGTACGATGATCAAACGGTTCCCTTTTCCGATGTGAGATAGCACGCCATGTACATCTATGGATTGCCAGCATTTTGAAACATTATGAGACTCATTAACATAATTTTCGTCAAGATATAAAATATGTCTTCCTTCTCTACGACATTTTTTTATAGTCCTTAAGTATTTCCACCTCCACGATGTTATATTTGGCTGTTCAATAAAGTTTCCTTTTAGAACCACATTTCTTAAATTTAAAACCTAGTTCATGTAGCAACAGCCTTAAATATTCCCTTCCGCAGTGTAATATATTCTCTTCTCTAAGTACAGCAGTCAACGTTTTCAGAGTAGGTATTTTTTTATCAACTGTATAAAACTGAGTGACCTTTCTTCTTACCACTCCTTTTGTGAAATCTTCTATTTCTACTCTTTTTTGCGAACCAGTTTGGATTTTTTCGGTGATTTGAAGCTTTCGTTGTCTTTCAATAATTTCCCTTGATTTACGATTCTAGATACAGTCTTTTCCGATAGTCCAGTAACTTCTGCTACGGTTTTGTTTAAATGTATGTCTTGTTGATATTCCATAGAATTCGGGTCCAGTTTCTTTTTTCTAAAATATTCGTATACGTTAAAAGCTATTTGCTTGCACTGACTATTCACTTTATGTCCGAATATCTTTCGATTCATCTTGAGATTGTTATTACATGTGTACTTCTCACAAGGCGTCCGCAACAATTAACACGTGCGATCGCTACCCGTGTAGCGATCGAAATGAGCTATTACAAAAATTCACCCACCGCCCGCACCTGTCTCAGTCCCCTTGGTCGTCATACCCCCGCGCCCCTGTACCGCGCAGGCGAGGACTCAGACGGTCGGCCTATAGAACGAAGCTTGAGAGTAATCACAGCTAAGACAGGAGACCTTATCTGTCGGGTCAGCTAGAAAATTATAATTATTTAGTCTATAAATTAAAGTTAAACCAAATTTATTACCGTTACAACAACATTGCCTGGATCGTTATTGCAAAAAAAAAAAAAACTGATAATAATTTGCACTAGCAGAAATAGTTACATTTTTGCTTGAAGTAGGTACTTGTCTACCGTAAACAGTATTGTTCTTGACGCCGCGCGACTGCCGCACTACAGCCGCGAGTTTTTGTTTACTATATGAAATGAAATCTATATTTCCACTTTTCTGTCTATGTGCCTAAAAATTAGATTCCCTCCCCTCAAGATTAAATACAAAGCAACGCGCGGCACGAATAATTTGAAGGAGCCCTTATAGTCCAGGAACATTAGGGGTAGGTATTTTGGATTGACAAAGTAAGCCAAAAGTTTAAGTGTCAGAAATATATGAAGTTTAGAAATAGTTTTGGAAGCTGTAAAAAATAATGTACATGGGCATTAAATAGTACACTTAGTAGAAGTGTAGAAAGTAGCTGCAGTGACAAATTTCTGAGTATACATTTTCTAGGCTGAAAATGGTTAAACAAAAATAATAATGTAATATTTTTTTAGGTTTCATATTAATATCAGAGACTTACTTATCGACAGAAACGAACTCGATGCTTCCGAAATCGAAACAGAAAACTTGAATGATTGGTTTATTATTTTTCATGTCCACACTGAGAACGCGACATCTTTGCCACATATTATCAGCCTTATTGAAAGCCAAGTATGTTTTACCTGCACATTAAACAAAATTATTATACAAGCTATTCTCAATGTTGCTACATTATAATAAAAAACAGTGTATGTCAACTGTATTATCAGTGTATTAATTGTTGTATCCATAATTGTGTGTCAGGCTATAAAATTGTTGAATAAACAATGACATCAGACACATGTTTGCAAAATGCTTACCCGGTGTAATATGATTTAGAGACGGCTTGGCGAACGATACAGCATTGCGGAATTCTCGCAGCATTTCTTTAACCTGTCCTTGGAAACACGCTCTTTGTACGAAGAAATTGTGAGGATCCACAATATGTGAAACGTAAATTAACTCTTGAGAACCTAGAATTAAAATAAACCCATATTATTAAACATACTATTGCACTGAATTACACATAGAACGATAATATTTATGAACTTTATAATACCTTCACAAAGTTGCTGTGGATGTTGGTTTTCTTGAAATGGTGCGACTGGTTGGACTACAGGCTGTTGTTGATAGTTATCTAGAAAATGATAATTATAATGATTAACAGCAGGAAATGAAACCAAATAATTTGATATAATAGCCTAGAAAAGGCCTTTATTGAAAAAAAAGCATTGTATTATGTTAGTTAAATAATAGCACCACATGTTTTGATTACGGGATTCTTCGACAGAGTTACAGCAGCCCTGGGAGACAAAGGAAAAATGAAAAATACGGGTGGGGCTTGAGTCTGGAAAAGTCTGACGCCTCTTCTTATTCGCACCAGAGTGGGAGGAATTATTTGAATTTCTCTAAAAGAATCACTATATGCTTGACGCTCTGGCATATTGTTAGTATCCATTAGCTAAAGTATTTAAGATTATTGTACTGTAGTATAGGTAGGTGAGGAAAGAAAGCACTAAATATGATCAACAAAAAAATAACTTACTCTGTGTAATGTAACTCTTATTAGAGTTCTCACTGCCATTAGAATTTAGAGATGATACAGATCCACTCTTGCTATGATATTTAGGAGCATTCTTGAATAAAGTTGGAGCTTTGTACAATTCTTTTTCAGTTTTTAATTTCGATTGTCTTGCATCTATAATAAAATTGTTAACAGTATAATTTATTATTCGTTTATAAAAGAAAGACCAATTCTTTGAACTGTTTATAGGGTAGCCTTTGGGAGTTCATAAACAATTGCTTGTGCTAGTCACAACTATGTATTATTTAACGACCTATTTATGCTTCATAAGGAGTTCCTTGTGTTGCAGTCTATTGAAGGGCATTGTTATTGGGTTCTTAATATTATTATTAGGAATTCCTAAGTAGTGAAATGAAGTCACAAAATAAAATATGCGTATTGAAAACATGTTTTGAATGTCAAAGTTTATTACCAGATTTTTCCCCCAAACCACTATTATCACATGAACTGGATTGTTGGCTCAGTAAAGGTGCCATTTGAACCTCGGCGGCTACGGATGCAGACAGTAAATGCGGCGGTAGCACGTGCAGCCGCAGCCGCGTTCGGAATATTTTTCACAGAAATCTACTAAATAGTTTTCTATTTAGTCCAGTCGTGCAGCTGCAGTTGGCTTCGTGCAGCCGCCGCATGTGGTGCCTGCATCCTCAGCCTGCCACCGAGTTTCGAATGGCACCTTCAATGAAAATAGCCTCATCCCGTAGTTGAAATAGATTGGCAGAGGCTTAGCAACATCCTACTAACACGTATTATAAAATCTATCCTACTTCTTATCTATCTTTTTTGATAATTTTCTTGTTATTAAATAAGAAACTGAAAAATGAAGACAGAAAAATATGTATTTGGTAGGCCAAAATCTACAACAAATCAAGGATGAACCATCAATTTTCATCAAAGTTATCTCTAAATGAATCGATGCATTATGTGCTTTTAATTAATATACTTAAACAAACACATAACTAAAGCAAAAACAATTAAAATTACAAACAATGTGTACATTAATCCTTCTTACAGTACTCCTGACATGCCAATAGAATCATCTTCCATTCACCAAACTCTTATTGAAAAAACTGGGCCAGTGCAAGCCGGACTTGTGCATTAAAGGTTCTGTACAAATTAAAAACACCCTTGACACGTAGAGAATGTCAAGGGTATTTTTAATATCGTGCGGATTTCATCACGCATGCGGGATTGCTTTGCATGCGTAGACCCGCAAATGTCCTTTTCATACAAGTATTTATTGTAATGCTTGGAATACGCACGCGGGATGCGGAGCGTGATGAAATTAATTAATTAAATTAACAGAATTTTTGTTAAAAAATTTAGAAATAGCCATTATCTGGCCGGGATTGTTACTTATTTCTCCAAGATGTAAGGGTGAAAAATGGTATTTAAAATGCAGGAACACAGAACACAGGATACATTTTTGCAGAATATTTTTTAGACTTCCACAAGGTTGATACATTTGTTAAGATTTTGCTAGTTAGTAGTCTTATATTTAAACAAATCTGTTAAGTGACCAATATCATTTTGTTGATGGTATGTTTAGGAGTAAAAAAACCAAAAAGCCAATCTAAAATTTTACCTTTAGGTAATTCAGGCGGATAGACGGGAGAATTGGGCGCTGGCGGTATTTCTACATCATCACCTAGTTCTGACGTCGAGTGCAGCTTGTACACAGACTTGACATTCCCTTCCAAGTGTACATAGTCGCTCATCAATGCACACAAATCCTCATTTACTGTTACCCTGATAATAATAAAAAGTTGTTTATTATTCATTTATTTTAATAACAAATATTGACTTTTATATTCTAATCTATTAGAATAATTGGACCATTGTCATAAACTTGAAGTTTTACATATTGCATTTCATTATAATGACTCACTTAAGAGATTCTTTGTTTGTTTCTGTCCTATTCAGGTACCAGGGAGTATTTGTTACTTGTTTAGCTTCCTCCAAGAGAGCTGGCAAATTAATCTAAAATTCAACCAAAGCAATGTATTATTTAAAAATAATTTTGTTAGTCAATAATAATTCTAATTTTCATCATTTTCAAAGGAGAAACTGACTGGCATATCAAGGCACAACCGAAACTACTGAGCCTAAAACCGGGTTTGACGCATTTGGTGCACATCTCAACTTGTTTACTTCAAATGGTGAACTTAGCAACTGGTGCACTTCGCAAAAGGAGTACTTTTTAAGATTTGGAAAAATTGTCTAAAAATGAAAGAATATTTGGTTTTGCGTAGGTAATTTTCTTAAAATTATTTTGTTGATTGTATTTTTTGAGATGTGCACCAAATGCGTCAAACCCCTAAAAACCTGAATTTTGCACAAGGCTTTGTTTTATAACATAGGCATATTAGTAACATAGTATTAAGGGGTTTTTATGCTAAAACTCATTCTGTGTGCCTTGAAAGTTTGCACAAATGGTAACTTATATAAATAATAAAGGCTGTCATTATTCGCTTTCAGAACTACCCTCAATAGAAATATTTACAGGGTTTTAAGTATTGTATGGAGGATTCTTATTTCTTGCGTTAATAAACTCGAAACTTGGCACAAATTCTAATCAAAATAAATTTTTCTGACAGTCTCTACTGTAAGAGAAATTTTAGTTTTTCAACATTCAAAATATGGTTGACAGAAACTAAATTATTGTATTATTACATTCATTGCACACACACTTCTATGAAAAAGGGTGACTGACAGTGGTTCGATCTGTTAATTTAAGATTTTCTGGTTATGTTATGATTAAATGTCATGGATGACATAAGTTCTGAAGCTGGATGTGTAATGGCTATCATGTCAAGAAAGGCTTAACATACTATAGGTAAGTAATGATTTTATATAGTACCTAGATTCCAAATAATAATAATAACAACGCCGTTATTATTATTATTTAACGTAGTAGTTATCGATTAAGACAATATGTAAATAATTAACAAGGGCAATGGTGAATTTAGGAATTACCTGTTTTATGTTTTTAGTATCTGTAGCAGCTGCTATCATTCTCAAGACAGTTTTAGCTTTCTTTATAGAATTTGCAACTTCAGATTTAGCTTTCTGCAGGGAATTCTTTTCCGAGAACTTCAAATACAAAATTATGTTGATGATTTCGTCCTTATGTTTTTGTACTACATAAAGCAGTTTTGAGAAGTTTTGTTCTACATTGGCTACTATTTTGGATAGTTCCTTAACAGATCCAGTTTCATTTTCGTAGTTATTGAGCAAATAACCAATGTCCTAGAAAATAATACATATTATACTTTAAGATCAATAATAAATGAAACCCATAGATCATACTTAATTGATGCATTGAGGAAACATACGACAGCCGTTTTTGTGAGTCTTCTGAAGGTTTCATCAACTTGTGGAGACATATCTGTCAATTCTTCCAAAAAAGTTTCATTCTGCAAAAAAGGTTACTTTTATAACTTCTAAGTTTTTCAAAACAACTACCTATATTGTATATATTTTTTTTAGAAGTAAAACAAATAATTTTTATTTTAGTCTACAATTAGTATACAGTAAACAGTATTTTCATAGGCACAGTTAACTTTAATAATTTATATTTATAAAATAACTTTAAATCGAATTATATATTTTTTAAATTAATTTTGTAGTTTTTTACAATAACCCTGCAGTCAAAGATACCTCAGTTATGTTGTGCATTTCTGTTTTTCAGAAGGAACAAGTTTGTGGTCAACTAGCACAGCCATATTGAAATGTATTTTAAAGTAACTTATTTCTTTTGTAGTGTCCTTACAGAGTGTATGTTTAAACGTTTTTAATTTTTATTCCAACCCCTGTACAACATTATTGTAATACACAGATTTGATGAGACTAACACTTGAAACAAGTTTCTGATATTTTGACTGCTAGAGTATGTTTTTAAAGTGGTATTTAAACATGTCCCACAATATGGTGTCCATAAAAACTTACCACTTCCTGTAAAGATACAACATCATGGTTTTTGCATGATTTTTCACCACCAAGCATCATGCAGTCTGTACATACAGGCTTTTTGCAATCATTGCAGTAGTAATCAAGTGGTTTTCCAACATGCATTTTACAAGTGTTGGGCTGAATATTGGATTCTAAAAAAAAAAGAAATTACATATTATGTTTTTATTGAACATAAAAATACCTATATTTTATTATTGCTTTAGTGTTCTCTATTTCTACATTTAACACCCTCTTATCTCAAGGAAGATAGGGTTTTAAAGTTCCTTCATGTATGATGCAATCATTCTCAGTCCTTGCTGTAAGATTGGAATGTTACCATTGCCAGTTCTTGCAGACATGCACGATCTACGCGTGGTGATGCAAAACCGGGGCGAAACTCCGCTGCTGCGACAAGTCGCGGAATGGCGGACAGAGTTCCGGCGGGATCTTATGGCGAAATGGCGAGAGCGACTGTCACAACCCAGTGCTGGGCACGTCACGATTGAGCGGTAAGGCTCCGCTTTGAGGCGTGGCTGCACCTTTCCTACCTTCCGCATGGTGCAGGTCCTCACCGATCATGGCAAGTACGGGAAGTATCTGCACAAAATTCGCGCGGAGGTGACGCCCAGGTGTCGCCACTGTGCGGACCGCCCGGAGGACACGGTGGAGAAGGTAAAGGTGTGTCCCAACGGCGCAAACGCTGCCGCCGCCACCGGGATTTCGATCGCGATTATCGGCCACCGTAGGCGCGTGATGCGCGCAACGGATAGCTCGCTGTCCGTCCGTCCGGTGACAGTCCCAACCGAGCCCAAGTCGTCGACGGCGCGCACTGTTCCTGCGCGCGTCTAGAAGTTGTCAGCAAACTGTAGGGGCCAAGCACGGTCGAAGCCCCCGAGTAGGCTTCGACCGGTAAGGGTTGGAGGAACGAAGGCAATGAAGGAACAGGGTAGGTTTTTAGTCAGTAGGAGTCTGACACTATCTCCCGCCCCACCCCAAGGGCGGGATTTGTCATTGGATGATTTTATCTACCATAAAAAAAAATATCAGCAAGATATCTGAGTGAGCATGACAAATTTTCAACTACCATGCTCGTTTATTTAAGTTGTAACCGAATAAATTGCTCTTACTGATCCCTGGTACTTCACAAAAAAACCATCGCAAGTTGAAACTAACCCAGTCTTAACTTCTTTAAAAAAAAATAGTCTATTGTCTTTCTCAGTAATTCCATTGTATCTACCCATTCTCAACTATATTTTTTTACTACACTAATCAAAATTTTAATCAATTTTAAACCATCAAGCTATGTATTTTAACAGTTCTTTACAAATGAACTGATTTTAAATTGGTTTCAATTGAGAATATGACATTGAAAGCTTTTGAAACTTATAGGTAGCATTTTTATTCTTTTTTCTATATTTAGATTAGTCTATTTTCAATGCCCTTGATTTTGTCAATGTTCAGTGTTAGTGTGGTGTGAAGTCACATACATTAGCACATCACATTATGGCACATAGTTTAAGTTAAGATAGATATGTTCGTAGCACATAAGCATATTGTAACATACAAACCATGTATATGTCACTAATTAAAGAACGATCATGCAGTTGACCTATGGAGTAGTACACACTAAGTACTTTACTTAATCCTTCGCCTTCCCACATCGCATTAGTAGGCAACTCAGTATTCAGACCTTTTTCAGTTCAAATAACAAAAAAAAAATGCAATTTCAGGATACAAAAGCTATTGAAATTGATATTGAACAAATAAAAAATACTCTCAAGTTTACCCTAGACTTAGAAGCAGTTTTGCAATGAACCTAGAACAGTTGCTGAAAAAAAGAAGTATACTTATAAAAATATAATTTTAATAAATTAAAGATCATAAACAAACCTATATTTTGCAGCACATGGTTCTTAAATATTACAAAATTCTTGTGAGTTTTATTGAAGCAGGGATCACACAAAATGGTGGCACACTCTTTACACATTTTCGAAGTTGTAGCATTACATTCTAAACAATTGCCTGTAAAAAATATGATGGAGTAGTATTGAGATTTTCATTTTTAATTTGCTTTTCTGTTATAATAAAAAGACACAATTCATTCATATAATATTTCATTAAAATAAAAACTATCCATAGTTGTTATTTTAAAAAAAAAACTATCACAAAAACAATGAACCAATAAAAATATAGGATGTTTTCAACAATAAGTATCTACTTACCTTGAGCAGCATCATTTTTTAGCAAAGCTTTTAGATCAATGAAGCTATCGTCTTCAGTTTTCTTGTGTGTTGTATCTGGAGTCTATAAAATATCAAAATAAATCAGATGATTTTTATTTCACCATATAGCAAAAAAATATTTTGTTTATAATTTACCTTCATCAGCTGCATAGTTAGCTCGCCAACCATCTGAACATTCACAGGAAACTTTTTATATAGCTTAGATTTATTTTGAATCAACTCATTCATATCAATTGTCTTAACTTCTGCTTCACAGAGGCAAACCTTGCACTCTATTGGTTCCGTACACTTCATAATATTGATAATGCAATTTTCGCACATGGTATGGCCACATGGTAGAAATAATGGTAAGTTCACTTTCACCTTGGATGATGTTACTGAAAAACATTAAATGAATGCAAGATTACCAATATGTATAATGTAATATTCCACAACTATCACACACAACACCGTCTAGTCCTAAGCTAAGCAGAGAATGTGTTATGGGTACTAGACAACTAATACACATACTTATATATTTCTAAAAACATACATATTATAGATAAATTACACCCACAATTAATTATTACATGTAGTAAAACATTGTATTTTTTTTAGATTTCTAAGTCAAGAAATCTTCAAACAACAAGTCTCTCTTGTTGTTTGCATTCAAACCAAACAAAATCTTTAATCTAGTCATTTATTATGTAGGTAGATATTATATACTTTTAAACCATGACTAAAAAATAAGGCACTGGTAACAGAACTGTTTAATAAGGTCATATCATCTACTGCAGATTCAAACTTGGCCAGTTTTTGTAATATGTTTACACAGAATTGCATAGAAACTGGATTTGAAGAAGTCAACTTCTTTGTTATTGAAACTTAGATCTTGCTGAAGTTCAGCAGACTGAACAGTTAGAAGTATTTTTGATACAAAGTACATACATAAGTTGAAAATTGATCATGTTGATAGTTGTTGTATCGCGTAAATCATGAAACATTACGCCGCTGTGAAAATGGCGATGTTTCAATAACCATAAAATTAACAGTGATTGAGTGCGAGTAGTTATAATCACCAAATTAAAAGGTTTGTCGTATGTCTTCCCTGATTTCTTTTTCAATTTATAGGAAAACATTGTACTTACATTGTATATGATAAAGTTGACTGCAACTTGGACAACTTTTCTTCATGTCGTCGTCCATTGTGATAATGTCCGAAGACGGTTATTCGATAATTAGTAAACTACTCCACTAGAAACGTTATTGTTTTGTAATTTACATATACGATGAATAAAATGATACAGCTATTGGTTAATTACAGAGAGCCGTTGGACTTTTATCTTCACTTTGACCGTTTTCAAAGACTTCAACTGTTAAACCAAAGACCTTAGAAATGTTAAACCAACCAAAGAGAACAGACAGAACAGAATACAACCAGTGTTGCCAATAGTTAATCTAGCTTTCTACGAGATTTTACTGTCAATTTGCAAATATCCAATAAAGTAAAAAAATCGTGTATCAAATGCACACTTAGACAAGCATAATTATAAATTGGAAGATGTGTCCTTGATAAAGATACTTCTGCTGCTGAGGACGGCTTCACAGACACTTTTGGGTTGTGTCTGGTTTTTTTTTTTTTATAAATATTTATACGAATATTTTTGTGTGGTTGTTTTCGACATTGTTTATATATATACATATGTTAGGGCTAAAGATAGGTCTGAACATAAACTTAAAATTAGCCGGCTAAACTTAGATTTATCTTCGAGGACCGGCTACTGTTCGATATCATGTTAATTTGCTTCGTGTCTTTTTATCTTTAGCCGGCTAATGTGCACATTAACCGAAACGAAACGGCTAAAACTGTATTTGATGTACGCGCGAGGGTAAACATGACACTTGAGGGGGGGGGGGGGGGGAGGAACTAGATTTTGTAGTAATTGTAGTTTTAAGTAAATAACACCACAGAAGTTTTATTTTGCAATTTCGAATACTTATATATCTGTAATAAGAGTAATTATGTTTTTTATTAAAAGTTTTCGAAATAGTAAACAGTATTTAATATGTTATTATTATTTAATTATAACTTAATTAATGTAAAATAATTAAAATACATAATTATCATTTCCTTTTTCATTAGTTTCTACATTTTTAGCCAAGGGCCTGCGGTTATTATTAAGTTTAGCCGGCTAATGATAGAAGAAACTAACATTAGCCGGACCTCAAAGATAAACCTAAGTTTAGCCGGCAAATCTTAAGTTTATGTTCACACCTATCTTTAGCCCTTGGGAAGAGCATCGCCGTGTCCTCGTGGAGGCGATCGGCGGCGGCGATCACTCGCGCCGGGGCTTGATTCAAGCCATGCTCCGGAGCGATCAGAAGTGGCAGGCGGTCGCCTCCTTCTGTGAAGTAGTAATGCTAGGAAAGGAGGAGGCCGACCTCATCAGGCAATGGCGCACACGCCGCCGCTGCCGCCGGGACTCCGATCCCGATTTCCGGCCACCGTAGGCGCGGGCTCGCGGACGGCGGGCAATGGGTAGCTCGCTGTCCGTCCGTCCGGTAACAGACCGGTCCGAGCTCAAGTCGTTTACGGCGCGCACTGTTCCCGCGCGCCTCAAGGAGTTGTCAGCAAACTGTAGGAGCCCAGCAGGGCCGAAGCCTACTGGGGCCAAAGGTTATGTGAAAATGTCACCAAGGGCCCTGGGACAAAGGCAATGAATGGAACAGGGTAGGTTTTTAGTCAGTAAGAGTTTGACACTATATCCCGCCCCACCCAAGGGCGGGATTTGTTATTGGATGATTTTACCTAACATAAAAAAATCCTATCTTTAGCCGTAACATATATAATAATAGAGCTCTTAATAATTTATTATTTTTTATCTTTAATAATAAAGGGCCTATTTATTGAGTGTGCAAGTCACCCCCTGCCTTTTTATCGATGGGTATTAATAACATTGTTCAGGCAGGGGCCATAGCCTTCACATAGTTCTTGGTAACCAGTCCATTTAAGACTCCAAACACCGTAGGCCTATTATCTTTGTTATCCATATGTTGAAACAGTTTTCAGTCAACCGAGGGTTGTCCTTGGATGCATTAGCATAGCGCGTACAGAGATAACCGTCGGTTGGTATTATGTTTCATTAAAAGTGTCTATAGGGCCTCTGCGAGTTGGTTTCGGCTCCTCGTACGCCTTCAAAACGTCCAGGACCTTAGGGTCCAGCAATAAATAAATTCATAAAAATAAAAATAAATTTGGAAACAATAGCATCGTATAATGTTAAAGTACATGTAAGAGCACTTTTTTTGTGTAAATGTGAAGTACCAGGGAGCAGTAAGAGAAATTTATTCGGTTACAACTTGAATAAACAAGCATGGTAGTTGAAAATTTGTCATGCTCACTCAGATATCTTGCTGATGTTGGCATGTACTGTTGGCCATTCAGTTCCCTTCAAAATTATTGAGGTGAGTAGGGCTGATGCATGTGTCATGAGCATGAACGGGTGACTTCAGTTGATACGGGTCATTTCTTAGCTGCCAGTGACTTATTTAAATTTGTATTTTTAATTACTTTTTTATTATTTATCTACATTGCGGTCACATAACAGAAGTGATAAGAATTATTTCTTATCGCTTCTATGATTTAACCAAGATTTTTGTAATTCATAATATGATTTAAAAGAGCGTCCGTGGAGACTCGTGCACGTTCTTTTCGATAGAGATATATGCTTTAGTACGAGCAATTTTCCTTAAATGATGATGAAAAATTTTTGACTGTGTTAAATGTCTTGCATTTAACTTTTTTTTTTCCACTACTATCACACAACACCGTCTAGTCCCAAGCTAAGCAGAGCTTGTGTTAAGGGTACCAGACAAATGATAAACATACTTATATATTTCTAAATACATACATATTATAGATAAATAACACCCAGACACAGAACAAATGATCGTGCTCATCACACAAATATTTGTCCTGGGTGGGAATCGAACCCACGACCTCCATTATAGCAGTCAGGGCCACTAACCACTAGACCAACAGGCCAGTCAATTTAAAAGTGATCGTAAATAACTTACTTTAAATATATGTTTTTGATTGATTGCAAAACTACTAAAGAGATAAAAAAATACAACCGACTTTAAATCGGTTACTGCTCATTCTAATGTCGACCGTCATAATTATTCAACATGAATCAACAAGGGTTATAACCGATTTTCGGGTCTCAATCGAAGTGGGAAGCTGAACGTAACCATAGCCAATGGTTCAACTTATTTGCCGCGTACTATACAGTAAATTGAATGTTAACGAGTATGGAACATAATTACACATATACACACGTCGGTGATTGTCTTATTAGACACTCAATTGATTCTTTAGTTCTGGAGTGGGATGAAACGCTGTGACGTTGTAAACGTCAACTAGGGTGAACTTAAAAATTACAAAGAAAATAGAAAATAATTTCTTCGAACCTGTACAAAGAAAAACATTTACCACATTATCCACAAAATTTTACTGCAATAATAATTATTTTTCCACCAATGAGACTAAGAGAGGGTAGAAAATACCAATTTTAGTGGAAAATCTATTTTATTTACAACACTGAGATACAAATCTAGTTTTTTTTTAAATTTAATTTTTGACCAGGGATACAACGTCTTTCAGTCGCAATAATGAAGACATGACATGTTTTTAATCATTTGTTTACAATTAAAATATGGATGTAGACATTCTATTATTTTTGTAGAATTTGGCGACAAATGAATAAAGTCAACCTTCGCAGAAAACTTCCCTGAGGTTCTGCCAACGCTACAATAAAATCTTAGCTCCATTTTACCGATATCGCAAGTTGCGCAGACACTCACATAAGATACAATTTCTATATCAATTTTTTATCACAATATCGAATAAGAATCGACGTCACTCGAATAAATCCCGCCAAAAACGCAATAATAATAAAATATAGAAACTTATATCCAAGAAAGCTGAAGTGGGTATTTAGAAGGTTTCAATCGTTTTTTATTTACAAAATCAATTTCTAATAGGGATGGGCCAAAATTCGTTTCGCATTAGGTTTAACTGAATTTCAGTGGCTTGAACCGAACTTCGACACTAAGCCGACTTTCGGTTCAGATGCCGAACATTCGGTCCAAGATACGATTTAATAATAATAATAATAATTTGCACTGCTGGAGAATTCAGGTCTAGGCTACCGGTTGAAGAGAGGTGGTCAGGTTATATCTCACCTCCTTTACATGGATGACTTGAAGCTTTTTGCCCCCAACAATCTGCAACTGATGGAGCTACTGAAGGTAACTGAAACCTTCAGTAGTGCCATCAGGATGGAGTTTGGTGTGGACAAATGTGCAGTCATGCATGTAAAGCGAGGGGAGGTTGTGGAATCCGTGGGTATTCAACTCACGGATTCCATTGGCCTGAGATCCCTCTCTCCAACCGAAACTTATAAGTATTTGGGTATGTCGGAAGCCCTAGGCATCAATATCACTGACATGAAGCAATCGTTGAAGGAGCGCTTCTTTGGACGCCTGAAGAAGGTTTTCAATAGTCTTCTTTCAGGCGGAAACAAGGTGCGCGCCTTCAACGGTTGGGTCATGCCGGTATTGATGTACTCTTTCGGCGTACTCAAATGGACTCAAACGGAACTTGACGCCCTGGATAGGCGGGTCCGAACACTGCTGACTGCATACCGAATGCATCACCCACGATCGTCGGTGATGAGACTGTATATCCCGCGGAAGTGTGGCGGTCGAGGTTTTTTAAATGACCCTTCACAACCGCGAGGTATGCAGTCTCAGGGAGTATTTCCTAGCTGCCGACGTGGGTATGCATCGAGATGTAGTGGCAGTGGACAAGGGACTCACCCCGCTCTCCTTGGCTAAGGAGAACTGGCGCAAACCGGTAGTGCTTGACACTAACGATCGCAGGGAAGTATGGCAGAGCAAGGAACTTCACGGACGCTTTTTCCGGGCCCTTCACGGGCCCGATGTAGACCAATTGGCGTCCGTAGCTTGGCTGCGTTTCGGTGACCTTTTTGGGGAAACCGAAGGTTTTGTCTGTGCAATTATGGACGAAGTTATCATGACGAATAACTACCGGAGATTTATTGTGAAGGACGGCACGGTTGACATCTGTCGGGCGTGTCACCGTCCGGGAGAATCAATTCTTCACATTATCTCCGGTTGTTCTCGTCTCGCTAACGGCGAGTATTTGCATAGGCACAACTTTGTAGCCAAGATTATCCATCAGCAACTTGCTTTGAAATACTCTCTTGTGGGATCGGAAGTGCCGTACTACAGGTATGAGCCCGACCCAGTTCTTGATACGTTGTACTGGGATCGGTCCATCATCACTGACAGGACTATTGTAGCCAATAAGCCTGATATAGTGGTGGTGGACCGAAACGAGAGGCGTGCAATGATTGTTGACATATCCGTTCCGCATGACGAGAACCTCGTGAAAGCCGAGAAAGATAAACAAATCAAGTATATTGACTTGGCTCGCGAGGTTGTCGACATGTGGGAAGTGGATTCGGCGATCATTGTACCGATAGTCGTGTCGGGTAATGGCTTAATAGCCAAGAGCCTCGACCAACACCTTAGGAGGCTCTCGTTAGGCGGCTGGATCAAGGGCTTGATTCAGAAAGCGGTACTCCTGGACACGGCTCGTATTGTTAGGAGGTTCCTTTCTCTGGAGCCCTGACCGCCGGTAGCTTGGACCCTGTTCCCGATACCGGTGGGACGCGACGAGGCGGTGGGGGCGCTTAGTAAGATACATACGAGATGAAATGCGCCAAGATAGTTCCTAAGATATATTGTGTCGTCATAGGAAAGATATAGTGATTTATTTAATGAAAAATAATTAATTAATGAAGATACAAAATTTTAATGAACTTAGGTACGTAAATAAAATATTTGGTAATAAACTATTGTACTATTTATTATATAGAATAATCATGAAAATAAATCAATCAGACAGGTCTATATCAATGTCGGTGGAACTTGATTCTTCACTTTAAACGGAGTCATCATCGAATTCATCAGAGTCGCCCAGAGTGTTAATAATAAAATCAACAGCATCATCCCGAATTCCATCATGTTTGTAGTACTCATCCTCGATATTAATAACATGATTCACACAATGCTCCCATTTCTGTACGGAATATTCAGCAAATAATCCCTCTAACGTAGTTTGTTTTTGGTCTAAATTAGAGTCCACACTTTTTAGTGCTAATTGTCCCTTAATGTCACCCCAGACCAACTCAATAGGGTTCAGGTCTGGGTGGTATGGAGGCAAATGCAACACTTCATATCCGTTTCTTTTCAATAACTTGTCTATTTTATAAATATCTTCAGTGTCTGTCCTTTTAATCAATTTAAATAATTCGTCCTTATTATCGAAAACCACGTCATGACTTCGTAACCATGTTTGCATTACTGTCTTGGTAGAAGCCATAGTCGGCTTTTTTTCTTCTTGAACCGAATGGTAAGCTGCGTTATCCATCACGATGACGGAATTTGGTGGTATATTGGGCATTAGCTTTTCGTTAATCCATTTACTAAAATTCTCGAATTTCATAGAATTGTGATAATCACCCGTCTTACATTTGGATTTAAATTATCACAAGTGCTCCGTCTACAAATCCAGTTTGACCTCCACAATGTACGATGATCAAACGGTTCCCTTTTTCGATGTGAGATAGCACGCCATGTACATCCTTGGATTGCCAGCATTTTGAAACATTATGAGACTCATTTACATAATTTTCGTCAAGATATAAAATATGTCTTCCATCTCTACGATATTTTTTTATAGTCCTTAAGTATTTCCACCTCCACGATGTTATATTTGGCTGTTCAATAAGGAGTTTCCTTTTAGAACCACATTTCTTAAATTTAAAACCTAGTTCATGTAGCAACAGCCTTAAATATTCCCTTTCGCAGTGTAATATATTCTCTTCTCTAAGTACAGCAGTCAACGTTTTCAGAGTAGGTATTTTTTTATCAACTGTATAAAACTGAATGACCTTTCTTCTTACCACTCCTTTTGTGAAATCTTTTCCATAGAATTCGGGTCCAGTTTCTTTTTTCTAAAATATTCGTATACGTTAAAAGCCATTTGCTTGCACTGACTATTCAATTTATGTCCGAATATCTTTCGATTCATCTTGAGATTGTTATTACATGTGTACTTCTCACAAGGCGTCTGCAACAATTAACACGTGCGATCGCTACCTGTGTAGCGATCGAAATGAACTATTACAAAAATTCACCCACCGCCCGCACCTATCTCAGTTCCCTTGGTCGTCATACCCCCGCGCCCCTGTACCGCGCAGGCGAGGACTCAGTTAGACGGTCGGCCTATAACTGTTTATCTTTTTAAAAGTCTCTAGGATAGCCCGTGAAATCTTATTTTGAGCTACTTAGAAATCATTATAGGGGGAGGGGGGCACATTGATTCACGGGGCACATTGGTACAGTATCTATATCTCAAAACCGATAAACGCTACACAGTCCGGCACATCACTAGAATGCTCAAGGACATTCACAAGAATGACAGTTGTAACACCGCTCGCCGCCAGTTTGCCGTGGGCCTCAACGGTCACTAACGTGTTGGAAGTGGCGTGCGCCGCTGCCTACAAAAAAAATGCGTGAAATGTAATTGTGTCTCAGGAGGATACTCTTAGTTGTTTTTGTTATTATTTGTTACTAAAGGTAAGTAAATATAGTTATTATTGTATTTTAAAATGTTTTTGATTGCAAGATTATTATATATTTGATAAAATTAATTGTTTGTGGACAAAGTCCTTTGGGGCACTTTGATACGGTAATGAGCGGGGTACAATGATACGTATCAATCTGCCCCTCTAGTGTATTAAAGTGCCCCGTCAAAAATAATAGTTTATTTTATTGTTTTTTTTTCTTTTTTTCAGAAAATGGTGCGCACGTACAAACCCAAAACTGATAGAAAAAATATCAATAAAGAAAACATTGAAGATGCAATACGTGAAGTATTGTCAAAGACTTTATCTATACGCAAAGCAGCCGACAAATATGGCATCAAAACTGCAACCCTACAACATCGCATAGAAAAAGCCAGAAAATCATTTGAAGCTACCAGAACATTATCTACAAATGAAGTATCCTCTTCATTACAAGCAGAATCTTCTTTATCACAAGCAGGTCCATCTTCACCACAAATAGCATCATCTTCAACACACACTACTACTGCAGCTTTATCATCACACACTGCTACAGCTTCTTCATCAAACATCTATGGTTCCAAGTATACCGTTGCACAAGTTTTTTCAACCGAACAAGAAAAGGCATTGACTCAATATTTATTGAATTGCAGTAAAATGCACCACGGCCTTACATTGAAAAAGCTTCTGACTTTGGCATACGAATACGCAGAATTATCAAAGTGTAATTATCCAAAATCCTGGAAAGAAAACAAATGCGCTGGAAAAGATTGGGCAGCTGGCTTCAGGAAGAGAAACCGAGAATTGAGTCTACGAAAAGCAGAAAACACAAGCGCAGCAAGAAGCTTTGCTTTCAATAAAGCTGCTGTAGCTCAATTTCATGATAATTACGAACGCATAATGAGACAACACAATTTTACACCCGATCGAATAATAAACTTAGACGAAACAGGTATAAGCACTGTCCTTTCCACTCCTAAAGTTATTGCTGGAAGAAAACAAAGACAAGTGGGACAAATAGTTTCTGCAGAACGCGGAGAGTTAGTTACTTTCTGTGGTATTATTACTGCAACTGGTTCTTCTCTTCCTCCAGTTTATGTCTTTCCAAGAGTTCACTATAAAGATCACTTCCTAAATGGTGCTCCTGATGGAAGTTTAGGGTTGGCAAACAGAAGCGGCTGGATGACATCAGAATTGTTTATAAGAGTTTTGAAACACATTCAACGCCTTACTTCGAGCAATAAAGATAACCCAATTCTAATCATTTGTGACAACCATGAATCTCACATTTCAATAGAAGCTGTTAACTATTGTCGTGACAACGGTATTGTTTATTTGAGTCTTCCCCCACATACGTCACACAAATTGCAACCGCTTGATGTCAGTGTGTTCGGACCCTTCAAAGGCTAATTGAAGATAGCTTTTAACGACTGGCACATTCAAAATGTTGGAAAAACTTTGACCATATACAACATTGCTGCTTAGCTTGGGACTAGACGGTGTTGTGTGATAGTTGTGGAATATTATTATTATTATTATTGCTGAACTGTCAAAATTAGCATATTTGGAATCATTTACACCAAAGAATATCATAGGTGGTTTTTCCAAACCTGGAATATGGCCAATTAATAAACTGGTATTTGGCGACGACGACTTTGCACCGATAGACATTTTCAGAACAGGTTATCACGATTTGACAGATGAGAATACTCACAACACACAAGATTTACATTTTGTAGACTCAGAAAGAAGTCAAAATAGTGAGGTTGTTGATAGAGAACAAAATAAAACTCCTACTTTGGATGCCGACCCAGTTTCAGTGTCTGTTGCTGACGATCCTCTACATGTTTCTTCATCAAAGGCTATTCTTACTCCTGAAGTAGTTAGACCTTATCCAAAAAAAGCGATTACTGACAGTGTCTTAAAAAGAAAAGGAAGAGAAAAGGGACGATCAAGAATATACACTGAAACACCAGAAAAAAATAGATTAGAAAGCTTACGTAATGAAAAGGACAGAAAAAGAGAATTACAAAAAGCAAAACAGCATGCAAAAGAATTGAAAAAAGGGGAAAATCTGTTGGGATTAACTGAGCCAAAAAAGAAAAAGAGAGTGACTTCTTTGCCTGCAGAAATAGATTCCGATTCTAGTCAAGATGAAGTCGTGATGGCGAGTGATAGTGAAGACATTGAAATGCCGTCGGAATCAGAAGAAGAGGTAATTAATGAAGAACCAGTTAATCCTGAACACATAAATATTGGAGATTTCCTGCTAATTAAGTTTGAGAAGAAGAAAACTGTGATTCACTACGTTGCCAAAGTTGTATTTAAGTATAATGTGACAGAATATGAAGTATTATATCTCAGAAAAAAAGCAGGGTCTTCTAAGTTTGTATTTCCAATTGTGGAAGACAAAGCAAGTGTGGATTTTAGAGATGTAGTTTTGCAATTACCAAAACCAACTTTCTCCAAAGGCACATCTCGAACATCGTCGCTTTATTCATTTTCGGTAGGTTTAACTCGATATAATATCCAGTAGATTGTTTTGTAATTTATATGAGAGTTTTTATGATTATTTATGTTAAATTTTTGATGTTTTGTTCAATTTTTAAAGAAAAACATTGTTCATTTTGATAGGAGGTCCTAATATTATATTTTCATTAACAATATTCAATGTTAAAGTCTGATTACTTAGTAAGTATATAACTGATTATATAATTAAGAAAATAACAGAGAATTAGTCTTGTTCTATGATGAAAATATTGTTTTTTTTTGTGATTATATTCCTTAAGTAACTTAAGAGACTTGCGCCGGTGTGGGCGCCATCGCTACGGAAGCGAGTGGCGGCCCGGCTAACCGCCTGCCAGAGGGTCATGGCCATCCGGATGATCCGCGGATACCGTACGGTGTCCTGCGAAGCGGCGAGCCTCCTTGCTGGCCTACCACCATGGGATTTGGAGGCAACAGTCCTTGCACACATGCATGACTTACGCGTGGAGATGCAACGTCGGGGCGAAACTCCGCTGCCGCGACAAGTCGCGGCATGGCGGACAGAGCTCCGGCGGGATCTCATGGTGAAATGGCGAGAGCGATTGTCGCAACCTCGTGCTGGGCACGCCACGATCGAGGCGGTAAGGCCCCTCTTTGAGGCGTGGCTGGAAAGGCCCCACGGCGTCGTCACCTTCCGTTTGGCGCAGGTGCTGACCGAGCACGGCAAGTTCGGTCCGTACCTGTACAAGATTCGTGCGGAGACGACGCCCGGGTGTCGCCACTGTGCGGACCGCCCGGTGGACACGGTGGAGCACACAGTCGAGGTGTGCCCCGCTTGGGAAGAGCAGCGCCGTGTCCTCGTGGGGGCGATCGGCGGCGATCTCTCGCGCCGGGGCTTGGTTCAAGCCATGCTCCGGAGCGAGGAGGAGTGGCAGGCGGTCGCCTCCTTCTGCGAAGCAGTAATGCTAGTAAAGGAGGAGGCCGACCGCCTTAGGCAAAGGCGGACACGCCGCCGCCGCCGCCGGGTTTCCGATCCCAATTTCCGGCCACCGTAGGCGCGGGCTCGCGGACGGTGGGCAATGGGTAGCTCGCTGTCCGTCCGTCCGGTAACAGACCGGTCCGAGCTCAGGTCGTCTACGGCGCGCACCGTTCCCGCGCGCCTCAAGGAGTTGTCAGCATACTGTAGGGGTCCAGCAGGGCCGAAGCCTACTGGGGCCAAAGGTTATGTGAGACTGTCACCAAAGGCCCCAGGATAAAGGCAAGGAATGGAAAGGTAGGTTTTTTAGTCAGTAAAAGTCTGACACTGTTTCCCGCCCCACCCAAGGGCGGGATTCGTCATTGGATGATTTTTACCTACCACAAAAAAAAAAAAAAAAAAAAAAAAAACTTAAGAGACTGATTATGGCTAATGTGCACTCTTAATAAAAAGTGTTTTGCGATCTCAATCAATAAAATTGTTTTATTTCTTAATTTTAAGTAATAATACAGTTTATTTAATTTGCATTTCATATAGATCTAAAATACGTATCAAACTGCCCCACCCCATGTATCAAAGTGCCCCACTGGTGGGGCAGAATGATACAAAAATGATTTTTTCTTAAAATCAGTTTATCTCTATACGTCGCCAGTTTTTGTGGTTTTTGCGTAGCCAAAATATAAGCTGACATATCAGCCAATGCACACATCAAAACAAATATTTAAACATAATGCTTTATGGTCCTCAGAAAAGAGATTGAATTTTTGTGTATCAAAGTGCCCCCACTCCCCCTAAGGTACTCGATTGATAATAGATCAATAAGAACTGTTTTTTTTTTAGCTTCTGTTGACTAATCAAGGTCAAGCATTCGGTTTATTTATTTTGAAATATAGAATCAATTGAAATTAGAAATGCGCGCGCGTATTGGTTTGCAAATAAGTAGAACCAAAATGGTCGTCGTTGCTATGGTTACACACAGATTCCCGTAACTTCAATTGTGACCCGAAAATCTGTTACTGCGGCATTCAAGGTCAATCGCCATTATGGCTCAAAAGTTTTTTAGAACTGTTCTTTTTAAAAAATAAACTTATTTTTTAGCCAAAAATAAACTTATTTTTTAGCCAAAAATAACTGAAGTTCGGCCGAATTTCGACCGAATTTTTAAATTTTACCGAATGTTCGGCCGAAGTTCGTATTCGGTACAAACCACATTCGGCCCATCACTAATTTCTTAATGAACCATGTTTATATTTACAAGATAAACATTTTTTTTTGTTGTTTGGTATAAATATTATTTTTTAAATTTTTTGGCGTTTTCTTTTATAAACTGTACTTATTTCTTGCACGTTTCTTACACCTAATAGTGTTCATCGACTAGGTAGTCCGTCAAGTATTTACGTATCAGATAAAATACCACGCAACGTTGGGGAAACTGCGCGGTATTTTGTCGCCCGACATACGTGTCTCAAAAAAAGTTGTGCGTGATGCCAGTGATGATAAATGACTCGCTTACAATGTACCTCATCAAAAGGTTTAAAGTCACATAAAGGATAATGAATAAATAAATGGTTTATGCTCGGACTTTCCTTGAGTGATCGAATTGAGAATCATAACATGCGCAGGAGAACAAACGGTGCTGAACAGGTGTCGAAAGGTTCTGGAGTAGCGACCGCGTGCCGGAAGACGCAGCATGGCATAGGTTTTGCTGTTAGTTTTGCCACAGTCAAAATTTTGATTGACGAACAACCTACCGTGTAATGCGATGATTGACGTAGCATAGTACTGACTGACGAAAACTATCATTTTCCATCATTCATGATTGATGGCAATGATTGACGTTTGCATGACCGTGTAATGGGCGCCATAAGGTGTGAGATGCGAGACGCAAAGAGGCAGCTGATGTGGTGATACTTGGGGAAGGCCTAAGTCTACCAGCGGTTGTGTTTCGGCTAAAATGGTACCTACTTGTAAGTTACAAAAGTTACATACATACGTGTACGATCATTTGAAAATGCAAATTAGGACGCAGTAAAGAAAGACTTATGCTGCAGAATATTCTGCAAAAAATTCGTTTATTCGTGGTATCAAGTATATTTACATTATCTGCATGGGTGTTTTTTGTTTATGACATAAAAAGTTCTGCTATAAAGGGTAGACCCCAGTATAGTTTGTTCAACATCAGGAACTGATTCGATTCCTACAATTTTTATACAATGTTATATTTTTTTTCAAAAATCTATTTTAAAAAGTCACAAGTTGGACACCACCGACCCTTCTTTTTTTTTCGGTCGGTAAAAATCATCCAGTAATATATAATAAGTAAAATTTTAAAAATATACCATCTTTTGCTAGTGATCTCAAACTTTGTTTGATGTGTTTATAATATAAAAAAACGGCGTCAATAGAACATTATGATACAATTGCAGAAAGTTTGTCATTGCGACAGAGGCGGAATTCGCACGAGCCGAAGGCGAGTGTGTTACGTAGTCGAGGGCTGCAGTGACAAATTGGCATGTGTATCAAACGACGTTTTTCAATTTAATTACGACTCCTGGGGGCTGACGCGCGCCTCGTGGGCGTGGACGCGCTCCTCGTAGGGGTCGACGTGCGCCCTGTCTGATACGATAAATGTAACAAAATAATGGCGTGGGTGAGTACGTGCACTTTTCTGCACTAGTGCGGAAAACAGTAAATTGAGTACTTAAAAGCGGCAGAAAAATATTTACATACTAGCTTTTGCCCGCGGCTTCGCTCCCGCTCTACCCTACTCTACCCTACTCTACCCTACTCTACCCTACTCTACTCTACTCTACCCTACTCTACCCTACTCTACCCTACTCTACCCTACTCTACCCTACTCTACCCTACTCTACCCTACTCTACCCTAATCTACCCTACTCTACCCTACTGCACCCTACTGTACCCTACTGTACCCTACTGTACCCTACTGTACCCTACTGTACCCTACTGTACCCTACTCTACCCTACTCTACCCTACTCTACCCTACTCTACCCTACTCTACCCTACTCTACCCTACTCTACCCTACTCTACCCTACTCTACCCTACTCTACCCTACTCTACCCTACTCTACCCTACTCTACCCTACTCTACCCTACTCTACCCTACTGTACCCTACTCTATTTTTCTCGCCGTAAAAACCATCCTTGAACTTCAACGAACATTTTAAAAAAAGATTTGGCCAAATTGGTCCAGGCGTTGTTGAGTTATGCGCTTACCAACACATTTTGCGATTCATTTTTATATTATAGATTTGAGAACTTTTGTATTTACGGCAATAAATTTTTATAATAGTTGTTTACTAACTTAAATTCTTATATAAAGACACTCTATGGCCTTAAAAATTTAAAATGAACAAAACTTACAAATATCTAAAAGAGAAGTTCAAAGGTAGATCGCGAAATTTAAATTTTCTGAAGTGTTTTTTGCGTTTTACAGAATTGTGTCAAGTTATATTGATTAATAGGCAATTGGCTGTCCTAATAAGTATTAATTTATGGTATTTTAATCATTAAAATTTATAAATACAATTTTATTCTCTCTGTTTGTCTTACTCAATTGAATGGTCATTTCATAAAAAACTTATTCAGCCACATCACTTTTCAAAATGTCTTATTGTTGCATCTGTCTTAATTAACATGGTTGAGGAGTAAAAAAGAAATTCTCTCCTTTTTTACTCATATCCATGATAATCAAGGCTCACGAAGTAAGTATAAAAAAATAACCAGCCTTGATGCAGATGAAACGGAGGCATCATCGAAATAGATGGCTAAATGTAACAAATTGCTACTTGTTTAATGTCAGGGATATTTACAATTATCGTATATAATATAAATACTTACTTGAAACTGGGTGGCTGAATATAAAAATTGCTATTTGTTTTTTTTCAGGGGTAACTTTAAGGTACCTAAAAACTTTTTACAAAAACAAAACAACCAACTTCAAAAACCACCAATAAGTGCAAAATAACTTTCAATTTTCGAAGTCGGGTTTTTGAAGTCGGTTGTATTTTTTGTAAAAAGACTATAATTTCACACTTTTTAGTAGTAGTACCCCTCAGCCAAACTTAAATAGATAGGTACCTTCCGCCATTCGGTTCCATCATCAAATCATTATGACAATTCTAATAATACCAAACACGGCTAGGATACACTGATTTATTACAAAGTTCCGGCTCTTACCTACCTTCCGTCTTCATCATCAGATCAGTTATATGTACCCGGAGGGGGCCTTTTTCCTTTAGTCAGCCACCAGCTATATGTATAAACAAAGCAATTTTACTTGTTACATCAGTTCTGCAAAGGTTTTTTGAAGAGTTCCGTTCTATATCTTTGTAGTTCATCATCAGATCAAAACAATATTTCTATGGAACCAACTTGAGAGTATAATCTTTCAATCAAAACAAAACATTTTCGAAATCGGTCCACAATTGACCAAGATATCGGTGAACATACATAAAAAAAAAATACATCGAACATAGAACCTCCTCCTTTTCAAAGTCGGTTAAAAATAGTTACAACTGGCATACTTACTGGATACTGGTTTTTAATGCCTAATATTTACTCTTCGATTTAATAAAAAAGTATCATAGCAGAATTAAATGACTACGCCAGCATTACGAAGGAATTTGCAAGACACTAACAATATAGATAGATTCAATATTCAGAACGTTATAGAGGTTTAACCATGGCAGCACGGTCGGAACATGGAGAACCACGTGGCCACGATGTTTTTCGTTATTTCTTCGTTCGGAGCCTTTGTAGAGGTCCCATTCTTTTTGCTAATCACTGAGACGATTTCGTAGAAAATGTAGATAGTATAAATAAAGCCCTAATGTTTTAACTTCACGAGCTGCAGAACTTGAATTCTATGGCCGCGCGGTTCTCCATGTTTCGACTGCGTGGCCACGTAGTTCTCTTAAACGGAGCATAGGTAGAGTTCCCATTCTTTTTGCTAATCACTGAGACGATTTCGAAGAAAATGTAGCTAGAGGTAAGCCTTAAAACACTGTAAGTATCTTCAGAAATCAAGTCTATAACTGTTAGACTAGAACACTAGTTTCCACTTTTAGGATATGAACATTAAACCAGTGTGGTATTTTTGAAGGAGCGAGATTTGCGTTTTGAAGCATTTTAACAGCAATGATATCTATCTGGGTATCGAAAAATAATTAAAAGTAAATAACATGAAAAGAGCTTTTCGAAGGTAAAGGTCTAATGTGATTAGTAAATGTGCGACTGCTTCATATTAATCCCATCCTAAAAATATCTAGGCTCGCCATAATCATGGCGGTAAGTCCTCTCTTTGAGGAGTGGCTGGAGAGACGTTACGGCATCCTCACCTTCCGCATCCTATCGGAGAGGTATATCATCTACCCCGGTCACCAGGGAGAGTGGAAACGTCGAGAGATGTCGTGCGGTGTTCCACAGGGATCGGTACTAGGACCACCCTTGTGGAACATCGGGTACGACTACGTGCTGCGCGGTGACTTCCCCGACGGGGTCAGCGTGGTCTGCTACGCGGACGACACGTTGGTCCTAGCGCGGGGAGAGTCGTACCGGACGGCGGTCGAATTAGCGACACGCGGGGTTGCGATGGTCGTTGACAGGATCCAGCAGTTGGGACTCGAGGTGGCACTGCACAAGTCCGAGGCCATGTGTTTCCACGGCCCTCGGGGTGCGCCACCACCGGGTTCCCAGCTAACGGTAGGAGGGGTTCACATCAGCGTCGGGTCGACGATGAAGTACCTGGGACTCGTCCTCGACAGCTGGTGGAACTTCAAGGAGCACTTCCGACGTCTGGCTCCCAAACTGAATTGGACCGGGGCTGCTCTCGGGCGGCTCCTGCCCAACCTCAGGGGACCAGACGCCTCCTGCCGGAAGCTCTACGCGGGAATCGTTCGGTCCATGGCCCTCTACGGGGCTCCGGTGTGGGCACCGACGTTGACACAGCAACCGAGGGCCCAGCTGAATGCGTGCCAGAGGGTCATGGCAATACGCATGGTGCGAGGGTACCGAACGATCTCCCGCGAGGCGGCGACCCTCCTTGCTGGCCAACCGCCGTGGGATCTGGAGGCAACAGTCCTTGCACACATGCACGACAAGCGCATGGAGATGCAACGCCGGGGCGAAATTCCGCTGCCACGACAAGTCGAGGCATGGCGGACGGAGCTCCGGCGGGATCTCATGGCGAAATGGCGTCAGCGACTATCGCAACCTCGTTCGGGGCGCGCCACAATTGGGGCGATAAGGCCCATCCTTGGGGCGTGGTTGGAAAGACCTCACGGCGTTCTCAACTTCCGCACGACGCAGGTGCTTACCGAACACGGAAAGTTCGCTAAGTACCTGTTCCGGATTCGTGCGGAGGATTCGCCCGGGTGTCGCCACTGTGCGGAACACCCGGAGGACACGGTGGAGCACACTGTAGAGGTGTGCCCCGCCTGGGCGGAGCATCGCCGTGTCCTCGTGGGGGCGATCGGCGGCAGTGATCTCTCTCGCCGGGCCTTAGTTCAGGCCATGGTCCGTAGTGAGGAGGGATGGCAGGCGGTCGCCTCCTTCTGCGAAGCAGTAATGCTAGCAAAGGAGGAGGCCGACCGCATCAGGCAGAGGCAACGGGGCGCTCGCCCCAGCCGCCGCCGGGATTCCGATCCCGATTTCCGGCCACCGTAGGCGCGGGCTTGCGGACGGCGTGCAATGGGTAGCACGCTGTCCGATCGTCCGGTAACCGACCGGACCGAGCCCAAGTCGTCGACGGCGCGTTCTGTTCCCGCGCGCCTCAAGGAGCTGTCAGCACACCGAAGAGGCCCAGCCTGCTAACTGCAGGCAGGCAGGGTCGAAGCCTACTGGGGTCATGGGTTAGTTCCGAAAGGAATGCTCGACCCCGGCACGATAGGCTACGAAGGAACGGGGTAGGTTTTTAGTCAGTAAGAGTCTGACACTACTTCCCGCTCCGCCCAAGGGCGGGATTTGTCATTGGATGATTTTACCTACCATAAAAAAAAAAAAAAAATCCTCACCTTCCGCATGACGCAGGTCCTCACCAGAAATGGTAAGTTCGGAAGGTTCCTGCACCAGATTCAGGCGGAAGAAAGGCCCGAGTGTCATCAATGTGCGGACTGCCCGGAGGACACGTTGGAGCATCATGCCAATCCTATAACTTGACTTCCGTTTAATTTTGACGCGTCATCAATAACAATTTTAAATTCGGAAACAGGGTGTCGCATGTAGGTCAACCAAATGGCGAAATATGGCTGTTCTTTTATTCTGTCCCGTATAACACTAAGACCACAACATTCTGCGACTTTTAGTTCTAATATTACACTAAAAGGTTTTGCAGTCATGTCTTGTGTGTGGAGCTATAATAAATCAACATGGAAGTAAAAGTAGGTATGTAGTAAGTATGTGTATATTATATTGAATATAATGTTCGCAAGGACAGGTCTTTCGTACAATATTCCCATGGTGTCGTGATACAGCCGTCGAAGTTTAGAGGTCAGCTGGGCTCTTAGAATAGAATCTTCATGTTATGCGCGTTGCATGAGCATTGCGCGCTCGACTGCCTTTGAAAGCGCACGTCGAATCGTACCGCTATGCGAGGAAAATATTCCCGTACATAAAACTCGCGACCGGCGCGGTTATTAATCAACTACAATAGCCATAAGTCTTATTACGAAATTCGTCAATCCTTTTCTGAGACCTTCAATCTACTTCAATGCCGACTGAAGTCTTTTCGATTGTGACACTGCTGAGTTAAACATGCATTTACTGTATATGTTTTGGTGATTCAATTTGTATATGCGACTTGTTTTATTATTCAAGATGTATGGAAGAAAGGTTTTTGGTTTATTTGCTTCAGTGTTGCTGTCGCTACTTGCGATAACCGGTAAGTAAATGCAATATTTTGTTTTATTTTCTTGATAATTAAAAATTTGTAAGCATACAAAACGCTAAAACTACAGTATACAAAACGCTATTTCTCTTAACTTTAACTATACAAGTAAACCAAAAAAACAAAGATTAGAAATATACCTAGTCTTAGTTTACTTATCATTATTTTTCTTTTTTTTTGTCTATGCTACTTTAAGTTTTGTAACCTATTTGCACACTATGTCTACATCTCTCATCCGACTCTTCGGGCGCAAGTCTGCTCGAAGAAGTTTCTTTTGAAATGTGCAGAACCTTGGTGCTCTTTTTTATTGTTGATAGGCTTGTGCTTAGTTTTAGCTGCGTTGTTGTCGAAAACGACGGTGTGGTCGACAATGGAGCATGCATGCCTAGAAGTAACCTATTTACTCTTGACTTAAATAACCCCAGGTTGTAGCTGTTAGGAAACACAGACTCCAGCAGGGAATCCCACTTCTTAGATGTTCGCACAATGAATGTGTTCCTAAAATATTTTGTGCGTGTGGGTGGCATGTCCAAGTCCATCATCGGTGTCGCATCGCTTTACTATGTGTATTTGTTTTGAAATGTTTTTACGTTTATGCTGGAAACATTCGAAAAGTATTCATTTCACTAAGTATTTGGTCCGAGAAGCAGCTATACTGACTCTTCACTTTATTTAGATTTGTAGGGTTACAATATTTAGCATTATCCTTCACTCCCTCGGACTTAGTTTGTCCTAAGATTTAATTCTTCGATGAGGAGAATCCTATCATGGGCTCTAACATGCGCATAGTCCACTACAGAGCTCACAACATGCCTTTAGAGCACACATGTGGCCAACAGACCACAGTGGCATTACAGGACCTCGTTAACAGCAGCCTCACTGAACTTCTGATTGTTGGTAGTGGTACCAAAAAAAGACACTTGCGTCTGACCACCGCTAAGCTCATTTTTGCTTGCACTCTAAACGAAAACTTCAGAGCGGGGTTTGGCGCCGGCCGCAGGATTCAAGCAAATTTTTTTTTAAGTGTTCAGGCAGAAATGACCGCGATAATACATATGATAATGTATTTAGTGGCACAAGTTATCCAGGGAATCTGGTGCAAGGAAAATTTCAATTAATGTGGGTTTTTGTATCAATGTTCGAGAAGAGTGTAAAAATCAACTTAATAATATACAACACTTCCCAGTTTACACGGCCCGCCCGACCGGCCGGTCAGTTTGTCCGTGCAGGGGCTTTATCATAACCTGTTAAAATGTCAGGCATGCGACAGAGAAAGAGGCATGTTTAGCTCCATCCCTTTAACAGTACGGTCTAGCTCATGGTAAATATTCTGATTTCTGGTGCATCTTTAGCGCCGCATTACATCAACATGCGATTCATAAGCGTATTAACATGAAGATGTCTTAATTAACCTTCAAACTGTAAACTAGCTTTTGCTCATGAAGAGATTGTTATGGTTTTAACTATCTGCCAAATAACCAACCTTCACTCATGTAGGTATCAAGATACGCAGTCCAGTTTTTATTTATGGCTTTTGCCCACATATAGTGTATAGTAACTAAGTTCAGATCACAGGAATAGGATTAACTTTGTCGAAATTAAGCTTATTGCATGTATGCTATGGTTTTAAATCATTGTACCTACCAAAAATCAAGCGATTTAACCCTTCAGGGAACAGTTAAGTTCTCTGAAGGGCATTCGACGGTTAAACTCAAATCCTCGTACACGCAGCAGCTACGCATGCATTGCAACCACTACACAAGTTTGACAAACGAAAGTTATATCTTCATATCTATTACAGAAACGTAATTCGTATAAAACAAAGCTTGATATAGTTTTTTTTTTTGACATGTTCTTTTCGGGTCGTTTATTCTTTCCAGGAGGGTCTGAAGATGGTGGTCGTGTGAAGCGTGTGCGCGCTGACAGCGGGCCGGTGTCCCGAGAGCCCGCGCAGGCTCTAGACGCGCCAGACCCGGAGCCCGGCACTGTGCCCGCTCCACCGGCGTTCCTTAGCCCCTCCGTGAAGGAGTACCTTGAACTGGGAATGGCTATACCTGGTAAGTGTGACTATTGCATTTGGTTTTCCCTTAGTTTGTCTTGGCTGGCATACCATGATTGAACATCGTTTCTGCCTATCCACATAGAAAAAAGGGAGAGTTAGAGAAATGGTATACTTGTTGTATATAGGTATTATATCCATACCATACAACAACATATACCTGGTCATTTGTGCCTTCAAATCTGATCAAAATCTTTCAGAAACTATTTTCGAGCTACTTAATTAAAACTGTCGTATCTATCTATTATTATGATTCGGTTAGATCGAACTCTTGGAGTTGTGTCCATCTAATAGTACCTAACCGTTATTCTTCGTAACGATGGTGTAGTAAAACTTAGCTACGTAAATATTCGCCATTTCAACGACATCGTTAGTAAAAGCATAAAGCTTTCATTGATGACATTTAAGCTCCATTGAGCTTAGTGTGTGTACTAACAGCTTCTTGCGAATGTTTAAAATAACATAGTTTTTAAGGTATTTTTGATTATTTTACCGGTTTTTATCTTCGATGTAAAGCCTCGGAAACAATAATATTTTGCAATAATCGCAAAAAATATGATCAACTTCTTCTTTTCGAATCGATTATAAACTCGTTGAACTGATTAAATCCTCCATAGTGCAGGTGTATGAGCACGTAGGGCACTCTTACGTCTCTCATGTTTTGAACAGGGGCACCGCACTCACATTGAGTATCCAACAGGCCCATAAAACGCCATTTGACCAAGTTGTGTTTGCAGCAATATTATCTACTAAGACCCATTACAGACATACTGGACTACATTGTTTTGTGATTACCCCTCATGATTCATCACTACTCTCATTTTTGTATATGAGCGATCATTATATCGGCGATCAAGATAAGTTGATAGGCAGTGGCAAAATTATACGTTTATTCATAAATTATTTGCGAAGTATCATCAACGTTTTTGCGGTCGGTGTCTCATTATTAAACTCTAAATTGCTACAAATCATCATCTTACTTACAGACTCTGTCAAAAGCAAATATTTCGAGCCTATTATGGGCACCTAATTATTAGTTAGTGAGGATCTACGTCCTACTTATTACCCAAATTAACTTGAAATTAGGAAATTATTTGTGACAAAATTGAAATTGAATTATGTTTTGTGCTTAGGCAATATTATTTTGTGTGTTATTCGGTCGGTAATGACATAATTATTTTTATCAAACCACAAGCATTCCTAAATTTCTATTAGGGTAGGGATTTAGCATTGTTGAACTAAATTTTTGACGTCGTCTGGTTTTATGAATAAACACTGCTATATTCTTCTTCTCTATGATATGTATGTGGACTGAGGAGGCTATTTTGACTTTAAGGTAATTATATAATATGTTTTTAATATAGCTAATGAAAAGTATATTTTAAAATATTTAAATAGCTTAATGGGTAATCGGATTTTCGGCCTCGACATTTGTGAAGTTTATTGACTTGTTCGCGGATCTTGAAATGTCTTAATTGTTGGTAGATAAAAGTTAATGTTATTATTTTATCTAATATTTTTAAAGTTCAATTATTATGTTGTCACGACCTAAAATAAAAAAATAACGTTGCGCAGATTACATTTTTATGGAAATGTCCTTACTAGATTAGGTCATTACATAAGGGGGGAATTTCTTAGCTCCTCGTGCGATAGGAATCAGGTTCGAGTCGACGGACGGCGCGTTATATTCCACGTGCGCCTCATCACAGAGACGTCAGTCGTACCATACTGGTTGGAATTTCTCCACTTGAAAGAAAAAAAAAGAAAAAAAAAAGAATTGACTGTAATCCCACCTGATGCTAAGCAGTGATGTAATCGTTGATGGTGAGGCGCACTAGTTTATTAAGAGCCTATTCACTCTAGCCTTGGAGACACCCAAATTATAATCGAATAGGAAAATTGTTCGTACTCCGATGTACGCGGTATAAACGACAAGGCGAAACGCTTAGTCCGAACCGTAGATGTTTCGCAAAACGTAAGGGTGGATACTCGCCGTACGTCGGATACTCCGATGGTAGAATTGAGATGGTGGAATCAAGTCATGCAATTCCTGTGCACACTCTCCAAAATGCAACCTGTAAAATTCCTAAAGGCTGGCAACTCTACGCCTGTGCTCAAGGCTTTAAAGATTGGACTTAACCAAATCTGGATCACCGATTAGCCTCCTCGCACGCCTTTCCACCGAGTCCAAAGCTGCTTGGTGGCATTTTGCAGCACCATCCCATATGTGGCTGCAGTACTCCATACACGATCGGACCTGTCCTTTATATAACATTAAAAGCTGTCCCGGCGTAAAGCACCGCCAGACCTTTGCAAGAATGCTGAGTTTCTTAGCTTTGGACTCAATGAGACATTCGCACGCTCTATCATAGTCTCTCTTTCGGATCGGATTAGCTCCTTACTAGCTCGATCACTTGGCAGGTATCTCTCTACAACTGTGCTATCATCTGCATACCCACAGATACCGTGCATCAGCAGATCGTTGATATGCAGCAGGAAAGTTGCAGAGAGGACAGACCCCTGAGGAAATCCGGCATTAGTCGTCATGGTCTCTGATGAGCATCCGTCGACAACAACCCTGAGAGATCGTTCACTCAGGAAATCTTTTACCCAGTTAATCAGACCAGGGGGAATGCCGTACGCTGGAAGCTTACTCAAAAGCGTGCCATACCCTGTCGAAGGCCTTCGAGACGTCTAAGGATACGGCAATCGCTTCCCCATGCTTCGGCAACCGCTTCACAAATCTGCTTTAAAATTGTTTGTTACCTCAGAACTCTGTCAATAAATAGACTATGTTTTTTATACTACAGCCAGATTGATTCTACTTTTTTTGTTAATACTCGGTGGGATCAATGCGGAAACATGGAGATTTCTCAATTATTATATAGTAGTATCGCCATGCATGTATAGTGATATTGGTATTTTCATCAACAAGTCAAGTATGTACTTGTAATCAGAAAGTAGGTATGTTTAAGTACATACCTGATTTCTTTCTTCATTTGGTAAAGTGAAACTGATGAAGAAGACCACAGACAGCCAACGGAACTCTTTACTGACTAGTATTTTATGGATGGCGATATGATATCTAGATTACGACAGTTAAAAAAAATTCAATTGACTTAAACATGACGATCAGCTGATTTTTTTAGACATCTAATCGTGAGTACATACTAACATTTTAAACTGTAATTGACTTTGTATGTTTGACGTACATGCCATTTTACAAAAGAGATTTGCTGAGGTTTAGATACAAATCTATTCATTCATTTTCATTGAGATAATCTTAGCTATTAACCGGTCGATAATAGTTTTATTACTAAACGTAATTGATTACAGGCATAATATGAACTGACACAGGGTGTACAGCTGGGGCCTTCAAATGCCTTTTTGAAAGCTAACAGAACGGGTAGTACGTACCTAAGTCATGGACATACATATTCTTTTGACCGGGCAGACCGAGAAGGTGTGTAAAACTTTTACTGATTAAACCGTACCTGTGCTCCTTCAGTAGCACTTTGCGTTCTAGGACTTTTGTACTTTTCAGATGGCCCTAGCAAAGCCATAGGACACACTGCATAGCGCAATATATGATAAGTGTCTTATACTTAAATAGAACCTAAAGACGCAGAAGGTTATTGTTAATTTACTATGTAAAATTCAATTAATTAATTTTAGTTTAATAATTGCTAAGCATAACTAATCTAAGGACACTTCACCATTGTAAGCAATACGAAAGCCCAATTATGTTCTGTCCAATTAAAAGAAGGTTGTCTGTGAGTTGCAATTTCGTACCATTTACTGGCCTGACAGGGAGGTTATCATAGCATAATCAGACTTATAATATTCCCATATCTGGTAGGAAACTCTCGAACGCAAATGGCAAATGATGGAATACAGATAAAACTCTTACAACACTTATTTCTTACCTTAAAAAAATAACACAGAGCCTATACTCAAGCCTGCTCTTTAGGTGAGGTAATGGGCCCTGGCCCAAATGCGGGTTCGAAGCCGAAATTTTAGTTCTGGCAGAGGTGATGTACTTGCTAAATGACACAAAGTAAAGCGTCTGCCAAGGATTTAACCCACATCGTCTAAATCGTAAGTCCGGGTTACCTCTGGACCGCAACTGTTCTCAGTTGGGGACCCCCTCCTTCAGTATTGTTCTTCGCATAGTTCGTGCAGCTATGTCTGCTTTTCACCATTCATTCAGCTCTTTTTTTGACGTCAAGTATTGAAAACGGATTTCGCAAAGAATTTGTCACAGTAAACCTGTAATCGTAACATTTGGTTACACATTTTCTGTTAGAATCACGTCCAATATTTTTCTCTTTGTATTCGTGAAAACCGAATAAAAATTCGCGTTGTGTAGTTTAGAAGAAACAAGCAAAGAAACAGGCAGATACAGACATCGACTACGTTTTAAACTACATACTTATTTAGAGATGCAAGAATGTCTGGATTGATCCTAAGTGTAAAGCCCGGCCAAGGGCGTCGCCAAGGGGGGTGCAGGGGGTTGCTACGGCCCTCCCCTAGAGGCTTGCTTTACAGCTTCAGAGCCTAGTTTAGGCACCAGTCTCCCACAATATAATGCCCATCCTATATGTTACCGCAGATATAAGGCTAGCAATTAGGAGTTAAGTGTATTGTTTAGAAAAAAACTATTATTATTATTTAAAAAAAAACTTTTTTTTATTATTTTCTACACTTCCAACACTTCCCCCCCTTGATTATCGGCTGGCGACGCCCTTGAGCCCGGCTACTCTAATACCACATTTAGTGCAACTTTCAACTACGGGTCGCGTAGAGGACCGTCACACACTTGTTTTTTTTTTGGGATGGCATATCGTCAAATAACTTCTCCCGCTCTGAATGGCGAGTGGGCGTGTCAGACTTTTACTGACAATAACCTACCTGTGTTCCTTCAATAGCTCTTTGCGTTCCAGGGCCGCAGTAAGTTTTTCCAACAATTCCACTACCCGTTACACACTTGGCTGGTTTTATGTCTATTGACTAGTTCATAGTTTGTTTCTCTATTAATTTTTTTACGCTTTTTTCTGGGTTTTGAATGTTCATGTGTGTGTCATTGCCGTCATTTGCCGGTCTGAAATGGATGTTATCATGGCATAATCAACCTTATAATGTTCCCACTGCTAGGACTAAGGCCTCCTCTCTAGAAGAAGGAATGGGTAGTTAGCTACCATATTGGCGCAATTGTGCGGTTTGGTGGATGTCAGATGTTGATGTTTTTAGCTTTTGAATATATGAATGTCCAATTGGCATGAGTCCCACCACACACAGTGAACATCTACAACACACCTCGCATTGCAGCACTCCGTCCGTCGAGCTCGTGCCAGCCGTTTGCTTACCTCAATACGTAATTAAGTGCTCGTGCAGCCGCTATGAAATATTAATTGTTGCCAACTTCATAATAATCGTTTGCTTACTAATCGATGGACGTTTATATGATTTATTGCTCATTACAATTAGGAAATTACCGAAATTAACTTCATAATGCTGTTATTTATATTTCTTTATTGATGAAACACTGTAGATGATAATTTTTCACATTATTATGTCAGACTTTTATTGACTCAAACCCGCCCGTATTCGATTAGTTGACCTTTGAGTTCCACGAGAATTGTTTCAAAACACACAGCTGTTCACTCGCATCCTAAAAAAATTGTTCACGTTTCAGGAGTAAAAAGTATCATATAGGTAGGTATTTTATGTTAATTTAGGTCACAGTCTGATGGAATTTGTCACACTATATCACACATTAGTGTATGATACATTCCATCAGTTGAGCTGTTAAAGAAAAATATTGAGTTACATCATAGTGTCTCTTACAATTTTTTAATAACACTAACAGGATAACTAAAATGGACTGATTTTGAGTTGTTTGCATGGTATGTATGAAAGTTTCACATCTTGATGCCAACGTGCTTAGAGTGGCCTTGTTTACTCAAGGTTATAACTTACTCTACTATGTGCCTTAGATCTTATTGTGCTTAGCTTTAATTCAATCTGCCAAGCGTTGTCTCAATTATTTTGGATTCGGTTGCTATTTTAACTGGTTTCAGCCGAATGTTCGATTGCTAATCGACTTTCAGATAGTACCAACACAGTACGGTAGCCTTTGGCAAGACTAGTGTCAGATTTTGCAGGCCTTTGACTACACGTAGTGACTGTCAAAGATCTACAAATGACAGTCAGGAACTACAGCGACGCACAGAGGGGTCTTGGTGTATAATAAATGGTTCTTTCCACAGATATGTCAGTTCTTTCCATAGGCCAGCTTTGGTAAGTATTGCTTAAGATTGACCCAAAGCAGTTGAACTGCTTTTATAGCTACAAACGTCAATAACCTACCACAGTTTACCTACCTCTTGTGGAGGTTTTTTTTTTTTTTTTTTTTTTTTTTTTTGTGGTAGGTAAAATCATCCAATGACGAATCCCGCCCTTGGGTGGGGCGGGAAACAGTGTCAGACTTTTACTGACTAAAAACCTACCTTTCCATTCCTCGCCTTTGTCCCGGGGCCCGTGGTGACACTCTCGCATGACCTTTGGCCCCAGTAGGCTTCGGCCCTGCTGGACCCCTACAGTTTGCTGACAACTCCTTGAGGCGCGCGGGAACGGTGCGCGCCGTAGACGACCTGAGCTCGGACCGGTCTGTTACCGGACGGACGGACAGCGAGCTACCCATTGCCCACCGTCCGCGAGCCCGCGCCTACGGTGGCCGGAAATTGGGATCGGAAACCCGGCGGCGGCGGCGGCGCGTCCGCCTTTGCCTAAGGCGGTCGGCCTCCTCCTTTACTAGCATTACTGCTTCGCAGAAGGAGGCGACCGCCTGCCATTCCTCCTCGCTCCGGAGCATGGCTTGAACCAAGCCCCGGCGCGAGAGATCGCCGCCGATCGCCCCCACGAGGACACGGCGCTGCTCTTCCCAAGCGGGGCACACCTCGACTGTGTGCTCCACCGTGTCCACCGGGCGGTCCGCACAGTGGCGACACCCGGGCGTCGTCTCCGCACGAATCTTGTACAGGTACGGACCGAACTTGCCGTGTTCGGTCAGCACCTGCGCCAAACGGAAGGTGACGACGCCGTGGGGCCTTTCCAGCCACGCCTCAAAGAGGGGCCTTACCGCCTCGATCGTGGCGTGCCCAGCACGAGGTTGCGACAATCGCTCTCGCCATTTCACCATGAGATCCCGCCGGAGCTCTGTCCGCCATGCCGCGACTTGTCGCGGCAGCGGAGTTTCGCCCCGACGTTGCATCTCCACGCGTAAGTCGTGCATGTGTGCAAGGACTGTTGCCTCCAAATCCCACGGTGGTAGGCCAGCAAGGAGGCTCGCCGCTTCGCAGGACACCGTACGGTATCCGCGGATCATCCGGATGGCCATGACCCTCTGACAGGCGGTTAGCCGGGCCGCCACTCGCTTCCGTAGCGATGGCGCCCACACCGGCGCACCGTAAAGGGCCATGGACCGAACGATGCCTGCGTAGAGCCTCCGGCAGGAGGCGTCTGGACCCCCTAGGTTCGGCAGGAGCCGCTTGAGCGCAGCCCCAGTCGCATTCAACCTGGGAGCCAGACGTCGGAAGTGCTCCTTGAAGTTCCACCGGCTGTCGAGGACGAGTCCCAGGTACTTCATCGTCGACCCGACGCCGATGTGAACTCCTCCTAGGTACCGTTAATTGGGAGCCCGGAGGTGGCGCGCTCCGAGGGCCGTGAAAACACATGGCCTCGGACTTGTGCAATGCCACCTCGAGTCCCAACTGCTGTATCCTCTCCACGACTGTCGCAACCACGCGCGTCGCTAGTTCGACCGCCGGCTGGTACGACCGTCCCCGCGCCAGGACCAGCGTGTCGTCTGCGTAACAGACCACGCTGACCCCGTCGGGGAGGTCGGCGCGCAGCACGTAGTCGTACCCGATGTTCCACAAGGGCGGTCCTAGTACCGATCCCTGCGGAACACCGCACGACATCTCTCGCCGTTTCAACTCCCCCTGATGACCGGGGTAGATGATGAACCTGTCCGACAGGTAGGCCTCGATCACCCGACAGAGGTAGTCGGGCACCCGGTGGTACCGGAGTGCCCTACCAATGCAACTCCAGGGCAGGGAGTTGAAGGCGTTGGCGATGTCCAGAGACACCGCCAAGACACACCTGCCCCGGGACACCGCATCCCCCGTCGTGAGGGCTCGCACGCGCATGATGGCGTCCACAGTGGAGCGCCTCCTGCGAAATCCGAACTGGCCGTCCGCAAGATCCGGCCCCTTCCGTGCCAGATGCACGACGAGGCGGTCTGCAATTACTCTTTCAAAGAGCTTGCCCACCTCGTCGAGCAGCACAATGGGCCGATACGCGGACGGAGAGTCCGCGGGGCGCCCCGGCTTCGCGATAAGGACCAGTTTCCCCGTCTTCCAGCGAAGCGGGAACTGGCCCCTCTCCATGCATGCGCTGAAGAGCCCTCTCAATCGAGACCCGAGTTCCTCCATGACCAGGACCCAGGCTTTTCCAGGCAAGCCATCGGGTCCTGGGGCGGTGTTCTTGGCACTCAGCCTTCGCACCGCCACTCTCATCTCCACCTCGGTCACCTCTGGAGCATTGTTGCCGTCGTTGCCGTCGTGGTCCGCATCGGACACCGCTGCTGGTGGCGGAGCCATAGGCGGGGGAGTATGCTCCCCTCGCGTAGGGAACAGAGCGCTCACCACACCCTCCACGAGCTGGGGCCGGAGACTCTGAGTCAGCGGGGGAGCCCATGGGCGGAGCTTCTCCATCACACCTCTTGTGGAGGTGGCATCTACTAAATCAGCACTTCTTTTATGATGCGTCTATATACAATCATATTAAGTACATGATAAAAAAATAGGTATTGTATGTATTCTATTAACTACCAAGCATGATTCAAAACTCTGAAGAGAAGCAGAAACTCAGCAATCTAACCATTGCTAATTTCTGCGCCCCTCCAGAGTATGCATCCTGAACCTGGCATTTTTGGCAATAGCCCTAGTTATGGCACTGGCCACAAGCTCCTGGATGATACCGTGCATCATTCATTATACAAACATGCAGTCACACATTGGTAGTGTAGTGCGAACGGGGTCGCAGCCATAGCTCACGTCTTTGGGCAACGCACCCAGTGTAATTCGTGCAGTTGCGCAAGTCATTAGCATGCGCTACGAAGCAACCGGAGGAACAATGAAAGTTTGCGAGTCAATAACAGTAATTATAAAGGCAAAGGTACGCATCTCTGTCTCGAAGTTGTAGGAAATTCTTCATTAAGTTTTAATGATTTCATTTGTGATTTATTTATGACCTCAAAATTGGTACTCTGATGCGGTTGTTTTGAATAGAACTGATCTGATTTGTACCTGTATTGAGAATATTTACTATGGTAAAACCTGGTTTGTATAGATTTGCCCAGAACTGTTAAACATATTTGTGATGTGATTTATTTATATATCTGAGATCGTCACCTGTACCGGTCTTCCTCAATGCTTCTGAATCTAATAGCTACCCAGATAAACAGTTAGAATTCTTACGAAAAGTAACTTTACTTACTTTAGTAACAGATTGATTTGTTTCAACAGTTTAATCTTAATTTCGCAAATAATTTTACTAAAAGGCGAAGAAAGCATTTAAAGAAAAGTAGGTACAACTTCGACCGTGTTGAATTTTCAATAAAAAGTTACTTTCAAAAGTTATAATTTCTTTCCTCGCTGATATAGACTCAGAATAAAACGTCTAACAAACACTCAAACGGATAGACCGAGCGAATTATATATCAGTTCCAGAGGATGTTGCCAGTTTGTCAGGGAAGCCCACAACTACTACAACTAAACTATGCACTTAGTTCATTACGAACGTTCTTAAAAATGCTTACCTATGTCTACATTAAAAATTTATGGCTCTGCGTATTTGTGTGCATCGTAATTAAGCATGTACTCTTTAATTTGATAGCCTACGTCACAATATCCACGATGGCGCGTATTGTCCAATGTACACCGCATTGAGATACCAGCAAAACTGAAGGGGCCTCTTCAGTGCTGTCTTTCAGCAGGGCCGATGCCTTCTACGGCTACGGCAACGTTTGAACCGCGGCCCTAGAACGCAAAGGGCTACTGAAGGACACAGATGGGATATAGTCACTGCAACTCTGGCACGCCCTCTCGTTCCGCCCTAGACTGGAAGAAGTAATTTGTCGGCGTCCCACCTCGAAAAAAAAAATCACTATCACTCGTCATGGTCAATTCAACCGCTTGCGAAAAACCAAACTCCTTTGTGTGGTCATGTTTAATGAACTTACTAATGCAAGCAATAAGAAATAAGGTTTTTGTAAACACATTTTGGATAGGATGCATGAAAAGACCCTCCCGGGCGCCGTTAAAAATATCGTACTGCGGTTTTGAATGCCCGGCGCACCCTGGATATCACCTTGCACTCGGTAAAGAGAGTCTAGCAGACTAATCCTTTCACCACTGACCACGATGACCCGAACAGTATACTCTCTCTAACTTATTGTGCTAGTTCTAAAACTGAATTAATCCATAGGTCTTTTGACGTTCATTTTAAAGACAAAAGCAGTTTATTAGTAGTTGACCACTTGACCTTAGTTCTTAAGTAATTAAACATGAATGAAAGCTGATGAATGCGACTTAAGGCACCGTGATTCTCAGAATTCAAAAATGTATGTGATTTTTTTACATCTACGAACCCTTCAGAGAGTACAGTTGTGATATTACGTTATAAAATGGTGTTAACAATAAACAAACATACGGTCGAAGCATTCGAAGCTAACCCGGAAGATTTGATATCATTTATTAAAGAAACTCATGGTCTATCTCTAAAGTTATTTAACGCATCTTCACTTTAAAAGAACCAGTTAGGTAAAATATTCCTCCAAACAGAAAAAAAAAAACAATTAAAATCAGTTAATCTTTGGCGAATCGCTGAATAACATACAAATAAAAGAAAAAAAAAAAGACATTTAGTCAAATCGAGAATCTAAGCTCCTCTTTTTTTAAAATCGGTGAAAAATAAAATACACTTAGGCGTTATAATGAAGTAGGCGGGTTATATCTATTATATAAATAACAAGAGGCGACACACCCAAGTTCTCTAGATATGTTAGATTATCTTAATGTTTTGAAATAGTTTTTTTCCCCGTTTACTGGTGTGTGCAAATCTCGCGCAGTTCTACGCAACCGAGTTTCACCCATCCATACTTAATTATATATTTGTAACGTTTGAATTATTATTTTTTATTCCTAAATGAAGTACCTACAAAATTGTCTATATTTCAATTTTCACGCCTGAACAGTTTCACCGGGTTTAATTGAGTGGTTAAGCTTCATTAGTTTCGATATCATTGACATGAATGCAATAATCGCTATTCACTTATTTTTTGTCCAATATAACTTGTTTGGCCTAGTTGTAAAGTAGTGAAAGAAATTGAACTGGTTCTGAACTTCAACCTTTCTATTTTTTTTTATGGATATAAATTAGTGCTTGACTGTGATCCCACCTGATGGTAAGCAGTGATGCAATCGTTGATAGCTTATTAAGAGCTTGTTACTCTATTCTTGAAAGCACCATTTTACTAACTTTTCTATCCAATTACACAAAAACTCAGGTAAACAATTTAAAGATGGTTTACATAACCCATCTTCAAGAAGATGTGTGTAATTGATTAGAATTCGCTATTGCCAAGAAGAGAGCTCCGATTACTTAGATTGTAGCCGTTTGAGCAAATCGCCCTGACATTCTGTACGTGGCCTGAGGTCGACGCGAAGGCAGTCATGTGTGTGCACAACACTAATCTGTTATACATCCATCAACACGTCCATTCAACTTAACCGCTTGAAATAAGCCTCTTTATCACAGCGACTACGAATTCTTTGCAGTTAAAATTAAACGCATTCAACCTCCATGCTAAGCGTCGAAAATTCCAGACTCGCACTGACCAGTGGGTCGTAAATTATACCCATCTTGTTTTTGTTGGGGTCCACGCCTGCAATTTTATAAAAATGCTTAAATAAGCCTGTAAACTGGTTTTAATCTAGATAGACAACCATAACAACACTGACTACTTACCTTCCCGTGGATTGGATTGAATATCAGGTTTATAATAAATGTATTTTAGGGCTGATTCCTCAAAAGCCAGATAAATTTTATTTGAATATAAATTCAGATAACATTTCAAACCATAAGGTTTGACGGATTGACCGAAATCATCGATTTTAATTACTCCTTTTAAATGTGAATAAATGAATTTGTATAATTTGTTATTTTTCTATAAATAGCAGTATTGGATTGCTTGTAAACAGTAATTTTGTATTCTAAGATAAAAGTTTTCAGACGATTGAAAAATTGGCCTTTAATCAAAATAATATAAAACATATTCTAATGTTGTTAATGTATTTGAAAAGAGTTCTAACGTTGTTGACAGTATTTAAACAACGGCAATAACTTAAAAAGTAAATAGTAATTAACTAATATTAGCTATGGTCACGTAATTTTTGTCAGCCTATAACACAATGCATCGAGGTATCGACGTATAATTGGCGGGGCGTATGATCGTGTGGGCGAACAATAGCTGGCTGTAGGTCCCTATCGCTATAAGATCACACGAAGGTAACTATTTACACACAAAACGTGTTTGACCCTAGTAACCTGTGCGTGCACTTATCGCAAATTATTATTATAATAGTGAAATTATTCTAGACGATATTTTTTATGTATTTCCCAATAATGCAGAAATAAAGTAAAGAGAACTATAGATCCACTCCAGAAGTTCAGTTTTCTATCAACAAAGTTTTCGGCGAAACGTGACGTCTTGCAACTTGCAATAGAGATTTCTATTAACTTTGCTTTCTGTTCAGTCGTATCGTACAAGCGTGTTTCTATATTAGGTTCCTCGCTCAATTTGTTTTACGAGGATCGAAGAATAGAGGAGCAAACGAGTCCTGGAGTAGATAGAGACTATGACACGTAGTGGGACGACTTCTAGCTAGATTAAGCTACTATTACCTTAAGAAAGTGGCTGAGACTGACTGGGTGTGGAGGCGGAGGACCGAGCATTGAAGCTCAGTTTTATGTGTGTGGAGTGCGTTAGGCTGGGTTTATTGAGACAAATTTGATAATGAAGTAATTAATTATAACCACAAGCGTCGACAAACATCTTAGAAGACTCCGTTAGGCGGCAGGATCAAGAGCTTGATTCAGAAAGCAGTATTTTTGGACACGACTTTTTTTTTTTTTTTTTTTTTTTTTTTATGGTAGGTAAAATCATCCAATGACAAATCCCGCCCTTGGGCGGAGTGGGAAGTAGTGTCAGACTCTTACTGACTAAAAACCTACCCCGTTCCTACGTAGCCTATCGTGCCGGGGCCGAGCATTCCTTTCGGAACTAACCCATGACCCCAGTAGGCTTCGACCCTGCCTGCCTGCAGTTAGCAGGCTGGGCCTCTTCGGTGTGCTGACAGCTCCTTGAGGCGCGCGGGAACAGAACGCGCCGTCGACGACTTGGGCTCGGTCCGGTCGGTTACCGGACGATCGGACAGCGTGCTACCCATTGCACGCCGTCCGCAAGCCCGCGCCTACGGTGGCCGGAAATCGGGATCGGAATCCCGGCGGCGGCTGGGGCGAGCGCCCCGTTGCCTCTGCCTGATGCGGTCGGCCTCCTCCTTTGCTAGCATTACTGCTTCGCAGAAGGAGGCGACCGCCTGCCATCCCTCCTCACTACGGACCATGGCCTGAACCAAGGCCCGGCGAGAGAGATCGCTGCCGCCGATCGCCCCCACGAGGACACGGCGATGCTCCGCCCAGGCGGGGCACACCTCTACAGTGTGCTCCACCGTGTCCTCCGGATGTTCCGCACAGTGGCGACACCCGGGCGAATCCTCCGCACGAATCCGGAACAGGTACTTAGCGAACTTTCCGTGTTCGGTAAGCACCTGCGTCGTGCGGAAGTTGAGAACGCCGTGAGGTCTTTCCAGCCACGCCTCAAGGATGGGCCTTATCGCCCCAATTGTGGCGCGCCCCGAACGAGGTTGCGATAGTCGTTGACGCCATTTCGCCATGAGATCCCGCCGGAGCTCTGTCCGCCATGCCTCGACTTGTCGTGGCAGCGGAATTTCGCCCCGGCGTTGCATCTCCATGCGCTTGTCGTGCATGTGTGCAAGGACTGTTGCCTCCAGATCCCACGGCGGTTGGCCAGCAAGGAGGGTCGCCGCCTCGCGGGAGATCGTTCGGTACCCTCGCACCATGCGTATTGCCATGACCCTCTGGCACGCATTCAGCTGGGCCCTCGGTTGCTGTGTCAACGTCGGTGCCCACACCGGAGCCCCGTAGAGAGCCATGGACCGAACGATTCCCGCGTAGAGCTTCCGGCAGGAGGCGTCTGGTCCCCTGAGGTTGGGCAGGAGCCGCCCGAGAGCAGCCCCAGTCCGATTCAGTTTGGGAGCCAGACGTCGGAAGTGCTCCTTGAAGTTCCACCAGCTGTCGAGGACGAGTCCCAGGTACTTCATCGTCGACCCGACGCTGATGTGAACTCCTCCTACCGTTAGCTGGGAACGCGGTGGTGGCGCACCCCGAGGGCCGTGGAAGCACATGGCCTCGGACTTGTGCAGTGCCACCTCGAGTCCCAACTGCTGGATCCTGTCAACAACCATCGCAACCCCGCGTGTCGCTAATTCGACCGCCGTCCGGTACGACTCTCCCCGCGCTAGGACCAACGTGTCGTCCGCGTAGCAGACCACGCTGACCCCGTCGGGGAAGTCGCCGCGCAGCACGTAGTCGTACCCGATGTTCCACAAGGGTGGTCCAAGTACCGATCCCTGCGGAACACCGCACGACATCTCTCGACGTTTCCACTCTCCCTGGTGACCGGGGTAGATGATATACCTCTCCGATAGGTAGGCCTCGATCACCCGACAGAGGTAGTCGGGCACCCGGTGGTACCGGAGTGCCGTTCCAATGCAACTCCAGGGCAGGGAGTTGAAGGCGTTGGCAATGTCCAAGGACACTGCCACGACACACCTGCCCTGGGACACCGCATCCCCCGTCGTGAGGGCTCGCACGCGCATGATGGCGTCCACCGTGGAGCGCATCCTGCGAAAACCGAACTGTCCGTCCGACAGGTCCGGCCCCACCCTTGCAAGGCGCGCGACGAGGCGGTTTGCAATGACTCTTTCAAAGAGCTTGCCCACCTCGTCGAGCAGCACAATGGGCCGGTACGCGGACGGAGAGTCCGCAGGGCGCCCAGGCTTCGCTATGAGGACCAGTTTCCCCGTCTTCCAGCGAAGTGGGAACTGGCCCCTCTCCAAACATGCGCTAAAGAGCCCCCTCAATCGAGGCCCGAGAGCCTCCATAGCCAGGACCCAGGCCCTCCCTGGCAGGCCGTCAGGTCCTGGGGCGGTATTCTTGGCACTCAGCCTTCGTACCGCCACTCTCATCTCTACCTCGGTCACCTCTGGAACATCGTCGTCGTCGTCGTGGTCCGCGTCAGGTACTGCCGGTGTTGGCGGAGCCATAGACGGGGGGGAGTGTACCCCCCGCGTAGGGAACAGAGTGCTGACCACACCCTCCACGAGCTCGGGCCGGAGACTCTGAGTCAGTGGGGGAGCCCATGGACGGAGTTTCTCCCGTACCATCTTGTATGGGCGTCCCCACGGGTCTGCATTCAGAGACCCCAGCCAGACGTTGCGGGCCTCCATTTTGGACCGCTTAATCTCCGCTCGGAGGGTGCGCTTCGCTACCCTGTAACCCTCGTACAGCTCCGCCTCAACAGCCTCCGCATCCGGCGGGCGGTTGCGGCGCTTGCAGTACCTGGCGTACCGGCGCCGCGCGTGGTTGCACGCATTGCGCAATGCCGCAATCTCCGGCGACCACCAGTACACCTGGCGCTTGGCACGTCCTGGACGGACTCGGGGCATTGACGCGTCGCATATTTGCGACATGCCCTCCCGGAACCACTCTGCCTCGACGTCGATGTCGACAGGCCTGTCCGGTGCTTGCACCCAGGCCTGTACCGTCGCGGCTTCCAGGAGAAGCTCCCGGTCCATCTGCCTCAGCGACCATCGCGGACCACAAGGGCTCCGTTGGACCGGCGCGGTCGAGGTTTGGGCGGAGACGTCAAACCGGATGTACCGGTGGTCTGAGAACGTCTCCACCCCCTCCATAACGCGCCAGTCGACGACACGCGGTGTCAGATCGGGGCTGGCGAAAGACAGGTCCACCACTGATTCACCCCGCATCCGCACACACGTGGAAACAGAGCCCAGGTTTAAGAGGGCCAGGCCGGACTCCTCAGCCCAGGCCTCTACCGACCGACCCCGCCCGTTCGTGTAGCGGGAACCCCAAGCCTCGTTCCAGGCATTGAAGTCCCCGCAAACGACCACGGGGAGGTCCCTAAACCCAACGACGACGTTTTTCAGCTCCATAAGGGAGATGTGGAGATCGCCGAGAGATCTGTTCGGGGACAGGTAGACGCCTACCACTGCAATGTCCCCGAACCGTGCTGCCACGCAACCTCGTCCCCTCGTGACGCGCTCGAGGGGCGGAGTACCGGCGGCGGTCGACCTAATTAAAGTCACCGAGCCGTCCAGGTCCTGAACCCAGTCTCCACTGGGCAAGACATAGTACGGCTCGGAGACTATGGCGACATTGATCGACCACTGCGCCATGCTCTGGAGCAACAGATCCTGAGCGGGGGCGCAGTGGTTGATGTTCGCCTGGAGGAGACGTAATGGAGCTGTTATTGACATTCCATTACGATCTCCTCCTGAGCCCCTCGTGGAGGCACTGCCGCGGCGGTTGTGGCGGCGATAGCGGCGGCGGCTACGGAGGCGGCTGCGGCGGTGAGGACGTCACCAGGGATGGGCCGGACCCTGTTCTTCACCTTGGTGGGGGGGTCGCAGGACCTGCAACCAGCCTGGTGGTCCGCCTTTTGGCCTGCCGCCGCACATGCGTAGCAGTGCGGCGACTCACGGCATTCGGCGACCTTGTGACCAGGCTGACCGCATTTGAAGCAGCGGTCACTGCGGTCCACCTCCGCGGCGCAAAAGGCCCCCGCATGATGTCCCACGCGGCAGCGGTAGCACCGCAGAGGTCTGGGCTCCAGCAATCTCACCTGGGCGGAGACCCAGCCCACCAGAAGCCTTCGGCCCTCCCCGGTGATGGTTTTGGCCGCCGTCACGGGGCAGCTGACCGTTACGGCTCGCATGCCCGTGCCATCAGTGCGGATGGTGCCCGCCCGAACCTGCTCGGCTGTGCACCCTCCCGCACCGACGATGGCGGCCACCACCTCGTCGACCCCAACGGAGTCGTCCAAGCCCATGATGCGCATCTCGATGCACTTCGTGGGCCTGGACACTCGGGCCTCCTCCGCGTCCAGGGACTCCCTGAGCCTCTTGGCCAGGGCGTCTGCCGCTGGGCCACTGGACGCGCCAGGGACCTCCAACATTTGGGCACCGGTTACGGTGCGCCGCATGCGGAAGCCCTCAGAGGCTCCGAGCTCCTTTAAGTGGGGCAGCACCGCCCGCCTCGCCTTGTCCATGACGGACTTGTACGTCACGCCCCTTTTCTCCGCTTCAGGCTGTAGCGTGATAACTACAGCCTCGGATTTAGGGGCACGAAGTCTAGCCGCCATGGCTCGCTTTTTTCGTTGCCGCCGCCGCTCGCGCTTTTTGGCAGCCCTGGCCGCTTTGCCCGCCTTCCTCTTGGCACCGACCACCGTCCACTCGGTGTCAGCTGAGGGCTCTGCAGGCGGGTGAGGCGGCCTGGTAGCCGCCCCAGCAGGGCGTCTTGACGGTTTAGCGGGGGGTAGCGCCGCCTTGCACTTCGGGGGAGGAACAGTCCCTCCCTGCCGCCGCTGCTGCTGCTTGGCCGCCGGGGCTGGCCTCGCAGACTCCGACGCCACGGCCCCGCGCCCGGCTTTCCCCGACGGGCCCGCCTTGGGCGCAGTAGCCTTGGCTGCGGTTGCGGCGGCATACGTTGCCGCCCTCTTCGGTCCGGAGGTCGCGAGTGGGGGGCGCAGCACAATGCCCTCCAGGACAGAAAGCTGCCTCTGCACCCCCTCCTCGAATCGCTGCTGCTGCTGCTGGTGCTGCCGCTGGAAGGAACCCAGCTCCTGCCGCAGCAGGGTCAGCACCTCATTCTCCGGTCGGGGAAGGGGCTGAGACTCGCCTTGCCCCGCTTGCATCCCCTTTCTGGGGCCATCACGACGGGTCCACCTCCCTGGCGCTCGGCCAGGTCCGCCTCGAGCCGCTCAATCCTTCTGTTGAAGGGTTTTATGAGCGGCTCGAAGACAATCGCCAGAGCATCCGTGACGGCGACTGTCCCCTCGGAGATGGCTCTTCCCTTGGTGGCCCCGATTCTCTTCTTTGAGACGGCCGTTAGAGTGGCCGTCACAATTTCGGCGAACTTCGCCAGCGCCTCCTTCATGCCGTCTGACTCACTGTCAGACGGCTCTGGAACCGGCCGGCCAAGCTCGCCGCTGGTTGCCCCGGGGTGTTGCACCTCCCTGGCGATTTCCAGGGTGCGTTGGAGGGACGCGTCCTGGGCAGCGAGCCCCCTCCCCCGTCCTGACTTGCGTCCCGCTCCCCGCCCAGAGGAGGAGATTTTTTTTTTTTTTTTCGGGCCGAAGCTTCGTCCGAGGTTGACCCCGGACCACCCCCCGACTTGGGGCGCTTTCGGAGGAACTCGTTCCTTTTGGGAGCGAGTTCCTCCACCTCCATCCTCTCCGAGGTAAGTGAAGACGCGGCATCAGAGTCCGACGCCGCGTCTCCGCTCACCTCCCTAAGGCCGAAACTCCTTTCAGCCTGCTCAAAACCTGCCGGCACCGCGGACGTGCTGGGAACGGGTCCCAGGGACTCCACAACGCGGGCAGGTGAGCCACCCTGGCTCGCTGCGTCCTCGAGGGACGGTACAGGGTCCGAGGACCCGAGGCGATGGTTGCCCCCCCCAGAATACGAGGGGCAGCCCGAGCTCTGCTCGGGGAGGGATTCTCCCACTATGGGGTACCCTCCTGGGGTAGATAATTTTTTGCCAGTCGCGCTCATAATGTTTGCTGAACTCAGCTTTGCCTGATTTTTGAAATGGGGTGGGGTCCCCATTATCACGTTCGCCATCCTGGTCATGTCTGATGAACAGACACGTACCGGAGGCGAACCCACTTCTCCAAAATCGCCGCCCAAGAGCACCAACAGCTGATTGTGCCGATGCTCCTGGACTGCGCACCCTCAGTGGCGGTCCGACTGGACTCCGCCATGTGTGTTCCTCTTGGTCTGGTCTCTCCCTTGAGGCCTTCCGGCATGAGTAGCTCTACCGGCATAGCCCTCAAGATCACAGAGACACGCAAGCCCCACCACGACGACAACGTGGGAACACAGGCGGTGGGGTTGGACACGACTTGAATCTTTAGGGAGGTAATCCTGTTTCAGATATCGATGAGATACTATTTTTTATATGTTTATTTTAAATTTAGTTTTATCTATGTGTAAATGAAAACACAATACAAGTAGGTATAATGATATTAAATCCTGTTACAAAGCCATTACAATTAAGTAATTACGTTTTGATTTAGTAAACGTCTAATGGCGTTTAGTTGATCGTGACTTGAACTCAACTTAATTTTGCTTGCCAGTGGCCTTCAAAATAAGTCTTTTTTGTAGGTGAACACAAAATGTATTTGAATATATCGGTTTGTCTAGTTAACATCGCGTCACCGCCTCGGCTGCGCTTGCGCCACACGGTATAACTGTGTTGCGCCACGCGTGGTTCATATGTAGCCATTATTAATGGTAATGATAACACTTACCGCTAACACGCTGTTCCAGCCTATGTGTTACAGATGTTGTGACTTCTGACAGATCTCATTAAACTGTGTGACATGCACGATTAAATTCGGACCAGGTAGACCTGAACTCCAGTACTAACTTTGTATTTCCGATGATGTTGACCTAGTGGTATACTCGTAGATCTCATAATCATCAAATCATAATTATTCAAACTGTATTTTTATTATAATTCGTTAAGCACCTTTAGGTAATCAAATCATCTCTAAATATATTTCTAATAGTGTTTCCATTTGTGTATCCTGTTGAGCCGGTTTAGGCTGTAAAGATGTACAATCAATGAGAATATTGTCTCACGCACACCAGTGTACTATAGAGATGATTTAAATGCCAAAGTAGGTAATCGAATGAGCAATATTTAACAAGCACAAACACTCACGCGTTTACTTCTTTAGTTATATCTTGTGCTTGTTGCGTTCGCGCAAGTTTTATCTGATTTATCTACCTGTAAAATACGAATCGAAATTAAATTCGAATAACTTCATGATACTATTTCTCTTCTATGTACATTTTATTCGTAGCATTCATGTTATTATGTATTCATCACATAAGTCACATTTGAAATACGAAATTATGGAAACTTATGTTTTTATCGAATAGATTCTTGAATAATGAGCCAACCCATTATTAGTAGTTTGCACCCTACGTTCCTTCTTTTGTGAAATAACTAAACACGAGAAGGCTTCGAGAAACGTCCTGCAGTTTGATTTTCATTGTCAATGTTAAATAAAACCAAAATATTGTCGTCACGTCGTGGTTGAAGTCAAATTATTATGTAAACGGTAGTGACCTTGTTTCGAGCTGTCCTCGCGTATCGTAACTTCAGTAGGGTCACTTTATTTCGCACTTCGATTACGTGACTTTTGGGGCCTTAACACGTAAATATTGTTTCCTAAATAAATCCATGAATGACTTGTTTAACATATCATTTACATCACAATTGATAAAAGGAAGTTATATAAGAATTAAGTTTGTTTTGGTCATGTAGCCTTGTGTTTAGGTATAGGTCATTCGATTTGAGATTTGTTTATTGTTTATAAAATAGTATATAAATAAAAATATTGTACAGTGCGCGAAAAATCGATTCGTGTTTTTAATCATTCCGTATCGCGAAATCGCACACAACATCTTCATAGCATTACACTGCGCTCCATACATGGTCTGCCTGTAACAGCAAACGTTTACTGGTCCATTACGTCAGATGTCAGTAATTTATCATCACGATCACAAAACATAATGCAACCACGTTACGAGAGGCAGATATCGCCGCAGATTTTAAACATTTAACGAATGTTAGATCATAGTCATCGCTTCATCGACCTGTATTATAGGTATGTTGGACGATCTGAGAATGTGTTGGCTCGTAAATTCTTCACTGGTCACGTAATAGAACATCTTGTATTTTTAATATATTGAAGGTTAACCGGATGATCCACTAGCCGAGGCAGGAGATGCATTCATATAAGGATTGATGCGAAAATAGCAATATTTACGAAGTACACGTTTCATACGAAATTTGCTGTATGTCTAAATACTCTACATGTCTACATCCTCAAGAGTTTCGTGTTTGCTACCAGAATAATTAATTAACTGATCTTATCACTGACTTAATGGTTTCATTAGAACGCCTGGATACTGTTCGTGTAATTATTCTTATGGGTGTGCTAGTTGGACAATATATTGCCTGGGTGTTATTGCAACCTTTTAAATGATTGATTTAATAAAATAAAAAAATATGGATAGAGGCAACTGGTAGGAGTATATGGGACCTACAAAATTTAGCACAATTTGTTCGCAACATTTTAAATGATTGTTGTTGTAGCTAAAAGTTATAGTGTTGCTTTTTGGTTCGAATGATATATATAACTGCGTACCGGAAGACGTCACGTTGGAAGGCCTGTCACAAGGTGGACCCGTAACCTTGTGAGGGTCGCGGGATTCTGCTGGAAGCGAGACGCACAGGATCAATAGTTGTGGCGACACTTGGGGGAAGCCTATGTCCAGCTGTGGATATCTTTTAGCTAAAATGATGATGATAATGATATATGTATACAATGCGTGTTGCCAGTGACGACAAGGCTCCAAAACCTGGCCGCTTACGATGGGCCATGGCATCAGAAGGATTAAAGTCATCCAAAGGATGATAGAAAGAGCTGTGCTCGGAGTTTCCTTGCGTGATGAAGTCAGAAATGAAGATATCCGCAGGAGAACAAGGTTACCGAGATAGCCCGTCTTTATTTTTTGTACTAAGTTTTATTGATCGTATCGTCGCAATCACAACCTAGCAGCTAGGTATATAGATGTGGAAAAATAAGATATCAGTGATCCACATTTCTCATTCAAATGTCAATGATATACGTTTGTGGTATTTTAATAGTCTAAAATTGTTTGGTTATACTGGCCAAAACGAGAATCCACTTCGCACTTCGACCTTTAAGATGACTTGCTAGCTTCATTTATATTTATGTACGATGTACCTACACAATACTCACAGTTCCTAGACTTACATAATATTGTAGAAGTTGTGTAAACCTTTAGCAGAATCGTTAAGTTTATTATATTTGTAGCGAGAAATTAATGTTTCAGCCTTTTGAACTCACTTTCTTGAGATAGGCTTTTAGATTTTAAATGTTTTAAACCGCTCCTGTTGTAGATATTGCCCCCTACCAGGAGAGCGATATTATTCAAAGACGCGTTCGTGTCTCGAGAACGCTTGCCAAATCCTCCAAGACGACTCATGTTATGGGCCCGACTGTGTATAATACCTAAGGCTACCTGAACTACCTGAGGCTATCTCTGGTGCCCTGACTATAGGCAGCTTCAAAGCTTGATTGAAAAAATGGCTTATCGAGCAAGCTTTTTTATTCTGTTGTCGAATTTAAGATTTAATTTAATTTGACTTTGAATATTAATTTGGACTTATATTAATGTAACTTAACTTTTTATTTATTTGTTTTCTTGTATTTTCTTTTTTGTTTGACATTGTTATTTTTTATTAATTGACAATGCAATGTAAATTATTTGTAATCATTTGTTGACATAAATGTAAAATTATGTATATGACGTGTAAGAATCCCTTACCAATAAAGGACTATGACTACAATGACTATGACTATGAGTTACCGTATCTCTAAAACGCAACGAACAACTAAAGAAACAAGTGTATTTTAGTTATTCTGATATGTTTGATAAGTTTCAACCTTAAAAAGCAGATGTAGGTAATCATCCAGTCACCTCACAAAGCTTGTCGCCCAACCTAGCCTGTGAATTTTCTGTTCTACGTTTGTCAATAAATTATTACGTTGTGTTAAATTATGGTAATTAAAATGTCAATGAAAGTACAAACTGTACAGTTACGCCACATTTAAAGTGATTAGTTCACAAGTACGCCTATATAATTACAGTACTTAGAGGTATACAAACTAGTCGCGAAACCGCATTTTGTGTCTGCTCTAATAGCTCCTTTCCGCCTTCTTTCATCTTAGATAAGTATCGATCTACGACGAGATTGAAAGAAAATTACTGCCTCTACTATTTCCATTTAAATTAATTAATTATGTAATTCGAAGTTATTGTATAAAGTCAGTAGGTATTTCAGCAGCATCAGCCTTATAATGTTCCCACTGCAGGGACTCAGGCCTCCTCTCTAGGAGAGGGAATGGGCCGTAATGCACCACGCGGGCCCAGCGCAGATTGGTGGATGTCACATGTCTTCGAATTTTTGGTTCTAGGACATGAGGTTTCCTCACGATGTTATCCTTCACCGTTTTGAGAGCAGTGGTGATTAAATAAATTACACAAAGTAATGCGCCTGGCTGGTTTGGAACCCGCGACCTACAACTCGTAAGTCGGGGGCGTTACCACTCGGCCACCTCTCTTCCCAGTAGGTATTTAAATTAATTCAACTTCGCAGTCTAATTACAATTTTTGCCCGCTAGCTAAGAACGTGGGGAATTTATGAAAAGGAAACCCCGCAGTCCTAGAATGCAAAGAGCAACTGAAGGGCAGTTGTGGTTTTAGTCAATAAAAGTCTGATGCACACTCCCCTCTGCCCAAAGCGGGAGAAGTCATCGGATGATTTCTACCCTTAAAAAAAAAACGGCGATTGAATTTCCTTACCCCAAATATTCTTGCTGTTTTTATCGAAGCCATTATACGAGTAATTGTTGGTTTACCTTCTCCAAGTGGATAGTTTCATCTTTCCCACCCAGAAGTGAAGGTATTACCTAATGTATTGCTGAACAGTTTATACAGCACAACTAGCTAGTGCTCGTGGTATCGCCCGCGTTAAAGTAGAAAACAAAACAATCCCAAGGGAACATACTCCTAAGATAAAAAGAATCTAGCCTAATCCAGGTCATGGCCTACCCGTGTGTCAAATTTTACCCAAATCCGTTTAGTCGTTTGCACGTGAAGGAGTAACACACATACGACAAACTGTTGCCTTTATAATATTAGTGTAATATTTAACTGGATTGTTTTATTAAGCTCGAATGTGCTAAATTACATGTAGAAATGTATAAGACGTAAACTTTATGACTCATAACTTTCGATCAGTAAGTATTCAATTGTAGAGGCATGTATTACTGCTATTCAATTTACAATAGAAATAATGATATTTCCGTATGTCACAAAACTGTTACATATACACCGTAAAATTTTGGTCGTTTCAATCCCGTGGAGGGTAGATTCGGTACATGAAATACTATCAATCTGTAAAGAAAAAATAAAGTACTTTTTGTCAAAATCTCGAATTAATATACGCATGTACGAAATTAGTTTCTTTAAGTAAACGAGTCAATGACCTTGTAGGCAGTTGTCGGTCGTTGCGTACTAACTACCTACAGTTCATTGGCCTCGCTCAGCTGACGTTTACTTAAAGAAGTAAATTTCGTACATGCGTAAATTAATTCGAGTTTAAAAAAAACTACTTTATTTTTTAATTTTCTTTTTACTAATCGATAGTATTTCGTGTACCGAATCGACCCTCCGCGGGATTTAAACGACCACGGTGTATTTATCCACTGGTCAGAGTTACTGTACTGTAAGAGCGGTTTCGCGCTACGAACGATCCAAATCCGATCAGTCAAACACCTGCTCTTATCCCACCGCTTTTAGGCACGCTAATGATAGTTTTCCGCACTAGAGTAGAAAAGTGCGCGTGCTCGACTCCACCACAATTTTATTCTAATGAAATAATTCTACGGCTACGAAAGTATGGTCCGTAACCATACTTTTACAGGGTCAGATCGGATTCAGACCAATGGCAGATGGTCAGAACATTCTGAGAGGCCGTTTGAGTTTCTTCTCAATCTCTCATAACATTATGAAAAATTGAGAAGAATTTCCCTTAGTGACAAGCGTTTTTGCAATTAGAACTGTAAATTGCTTTACATAGAAGACTGCCATTCTATATTATTATTATTATTCATTTCATTTAATGAATTAAGACTGATAATCTTTGGAAAGGAAATCCATATTCTACAATTACATAAGATTGCGGTTCGAACGTAGGCCTGTGTTCTATTATACTCGTATAAGACGATCGCAGTAATTGCAGTCGCTATAAATTAATGGTGGTCAAAGGTGAATGTACTATATTCAAGTAAAGTTTTACTATCACTTCTTGTTTCCCAATAAGCGTAAACTAATCCTACTAATAGTATAAACGCGATAGTATGGCTGTTTCTTACTCTTTCACGCGATAACTATTGAATGGATTTTGATGAAACTTGATTCACGGATAGACCATAGTCTGGAGAGGCTGGTAATCTGTCATACAGGTCTCCTAGTACAGAAACCAGTCTCTCACATAGATCACAACAATTATCGCTAATGTTTTGTTTGTTTTTTATTTGTAAAATTTGTAAAATTCTATGTGAGAGAAGAACAATAAACTTTATTATTATTATTTTCTTTATTCATTGAATATACAGATAAATTATATTTTTAAATATTTTTAAAAAAATCACAAAAAAAAACATTTAAAAATATAAAAAATAGTGTCCCACCGGTATCGGGAACAGGGTCCAAGCTACCGGCGGTCAGGGCTCCAGAGAAAGGAACCTCCTAACAATACGAGCCGTGTCCAGGAGTACCGCTTTCTGAATCAAGCCCTTGATCCAGCCGCCTAACGAGAGCCTCCTATTATTATTATTATATTCTGGAGTAGTACATAAGATACTTTTTATCCCGAGAATATGTCTTCTTGGGATAATTTTATCATTATCACGCGAGTAATGCCGCTGGCAGCAGCTAGTACTAAGTAGTTTAGTCGTGGATGTTAGTCGCACAATCGAGAATTGTTAGTAGTGAAGACTTGGAGTGAAAGTCGTCACTGCAAGCGAACTTTCGTTATCTGTGTAAGTGCCGGGAGCGACCTAATATGCGCAAGAGTCGCTCGTGATCGAACTGGACGATGATTTTCTCACGAATTTGAGCATCTAGATCGATTGTGAAACTCTTTTTATGCAATTATTAATAGTGTTTTGTTGTCAATTAGTTTTTGAAGATGAAACTGCCTTTTGTTGGCTTTGTTGCTCGGCGTATCGCTGAAATCATGATTAGTAAGAGTTATTTTTTTTTTTTACGGTACAAGAAATGACGCTTATTTCAATGAATAAGACGAAAAGTAAACCATCTACCTTGCGATTAGGTAATTTAAGTAAAGAGGCCATGAAGACGCAGATGAAATCAAATGATGAACATTTAAAAGTTTAGTTTATTGGATATAATTTATATATGGAGTTAAGTAGCAGTTTGTTTAAGGGGCGAGTCGATTGATCTGTGTGGGAAATAGGCACCTTTGACCTCTAAAAACGTGTTCATTAAATATAGCTTAATATAGTGTAGTATAGTTCCATATTAAACGACTTTAAGCCAAGTTAAACTACGCTGTATAAGTTACATGACTCATTTTACATTTCAATGTAAAATAATAATACAATAATAACTGATTTTGGTAAAAAAAAAAAACAACTTTTAGTATTTGTGAATAACAGTTCTTTACACTTGATATTGAATTATGTAAAGTAGAACACAGGATTTTGGTCGATCATCGTACTTTAATTATTCAAGCCCCAATCGAACGCCGGCGTTCGCACACCTATTGTCTTTCTATTGTGTCTCTAATTACGGTATTTAAAAGATTAATGTTTGAAGTATACTCCCATACAAAAGACATCAACGCGTCTCAAAACCTAAAGATTTATCTATTAATTATTATTGTTTCAAAGTGTTTTGATCATTATTCTTTGGTTATTTTCAGGAAAACCAGGCACAGACTACCCGGTTCTTGGTGCAGTGCCATATACAAACTTTTACTGTGATGATCAGCCTTACCCAGGCTTTTTCGCCGACATGGAGACCCGCTGTCAAGGTAACTGTCTAAATACAAATAAATGAGAGGCAAGAACAATGCCGAAAAAATGCAATTGTTGCAATCCTGAGTATGTTTCTCACTAGCGGTCACACTCTATGATTTACATAAATTTTTTCGCACATAATCATGCCCAGAGCGTTTTCGATTACGATTTGTCAAACGTTTTCATAACTTTTGATTAGCATGATGGCATTCTATTGTATATTGATTTACGCCATTATTTTTTGAAACACAAGATATTAATCTTATAATAAATTATACCTACGATTAAAGTAGGAGGAGCTTAATTCATTCTTAGTATCTGTAGATGATAAATTAGTAAAAAATATCAGACAAAGAAAATTAATTTTAAGATGTGGGTGTTCAATGTGCTCATCTTTCTGGTTCTAACAAAGGTTTGCCATTCTGTGGCTGACCTTGGCCGTGCTATAATGATTTACTACTGACCTTATGTTACTTTGAGGTCAGATAATTATAACGTAAAGTAACCCGGAACATGATCTCGACATGAAATGTTGGGTCAAAAACGTGAGCTCTGCCGTACGCACTTATCTTCTAATTGATTGAAGTCTGGTTTTAATAATTTATTACATTATTAACTTGATTTATAATATTATTGATATTATTTCATGTATATAATAGGTTGATAAAAAAAATGAAACATCATTTGTAACGACTTCCGCATCATTACTATTGAAGAATCACTATTTACCTAACGTGTTAATTCGAACAAGGTGCTTCTATTTTTGGCTTTAAATTAGACCTTCTTAAAGTATAATTAACATGTCCTATTAATTGAGTAGTCTTGGTAGAATATTGGATTTTTAAAAGCAATAAATAACCCGCAAATAACAATAAAGTTGTTTTTTCCTGATGCCTCTATTAGAGACTAAGCTCGACTAAGACAAAATTATTTACACTTGTTTCAAGTATTCTTTGTTAGTTAATCAAAGGTTGAGAAGAATTAAAAGTAAAGAAAGCTATGATGATAGCATAATTCCAATCTAATATGCGTTAATTCCAATCTTCATCCAAAATGTCCTGCCCTAGGTTCAAGCGGTTGTTACAAGTCATTAAAATTCATGGCATTTCACCTGATTGAAACAGCAGCATTGAGAAATGTCATATGCTCCCATTACATTTCCTACAATAACAGTCATAACAAACAAAACATGGATAACCTATGCATATAAATTATGTTGCTATTATCATTTAAGTTATCCTAATAAATCCCCCCATCGTATTTGTCTATCTGATCACGATAAACTCAAAAAGTACTCAACTGAGCGTATAAAAGATACATTATAACTGTATCTATTATACGCTGAAACCTTTCTCATGAATCATTCTGTCTATTGGTGAAAACCGTATGAAAATCAGTTCAGTACTTTTTGAGTTTATCGTGAACAAACAGATAGACGCAATGGGGGGCTTTATTAGAGCATAACTTAAATATAGCAAACATAATTTATATACATAGGTTAAACATATTTTGTTTGTTATGACTGTAATTGTAGGACATGTTATGCGAGCATGTGACATTTCTCAATGCTAACTGTTGTTTCAATCAGGTAGTGCGCTGTTTGTAGGTCAAGTAGATTTTTTTACCTTTTCTCAGGTTACATTCACGAGTTCTTTTGAACTGGTCGGGCGATCCATTCAGATCTTTTTAAACGACCAATAGGATTTACTTTTTTTTGCTATTTCGGCAACTGAAATTGACTGACCTTCCTATTCCTAATCGAAACAAGACAATATTCGCGCTTGCGGGGGACTAGGCAAATTGCGACTTCTTTTGAATCTCAAAATTGACTGGAGCTGAGTTTGACAAAAGTGCACATGCCAGTACTCTTGGTACTGTAGATATTCATACTTTCGTAGCCGCATATGACCACCATCAGGGGTCGCCAGTTTGTTTCCTAGTGACATTGCAGTTTATATTGTAATATTAGGCGAAACTGAGAGGAGGGGAGAGGATAATGTTGCATTGTAGCGACATCTATATGCATCTTTAAGCACATAGGCATTTATTCGACTGGCCTGTAGGTCTAGTGGTTAGTGGCCCTGACTGCTAAAGCCAGAGGTCGTTAGATTCTCACCTACAAATGTTTGTGTGATGAGCACGATCATTTGTTTTGTGTCTAGGTGTCATTTATCTTTAATTTATGTATTTATTTAGAAATACATAAGTATGTTTATCAGTTGTCTAGTACTCATAGCATAAGCTCTGCATAGTTTGAGATTAGATGGCATTGTGTGATAGTTGTAAAAAAAAAACAAAATTCCTGCATCGCGGTGTTAGAGTTCTCCGCGCGATTAGAACATAGGTATACAAACGCACGAAATCAACTATCGGGCAGTTGCCTGGACCCAGTCACAGCACCCATCTGGTAGAAGGATCTTCCCTTTTGTATTTCGGGCTGCTGTCCGCAACTCCATGACTTAAGCGCGTGTTTTGCGTACTATCCTCACTTTTGAACTGAGTTTGCAGGACTTTAAATCCTGTTCCACATATCTGTAAAGAATCAATTCCTGCTTAAGATGGTACGTTTATTTTTCCAGCGTGGCACTACTGCGACATCGACGGGCGCCAGGCGTCGTTCCTGTGCCCCAACGGCACGGTGTTCTCGCAGGGCGTGGCGTCGTGCGACTGGTGGTTCAACGTGCGCTGCGCGCTGTCGCCGGCGCTGTACCGCCTCAACGCGCGCCTCTACCGCCGCAGGAAGCCCACGCGCCCCAAGCCGCACCGCCTCATAGACAAGAAACTCGTTTCTGAAATCTTTTTGTAAATATTGTAGTTAGGAAGTCAAGAGTTGTCAATGAAAGTGGAGTATGTACCTAAATATCATCATGGCCAGTGGTGTTTTAAAAGTTCAGGGTATTTTTAATATCGTGCGGATTTCATCACGCATGCGAAATTACCCCGAATACGGGGTTCCTGCCTGGTACCACGCCCCGCATCCTGCGTGCGAATTCTACGCTTTACAATAAATAATTGTACAAAAAGGACATTTGCGGGGGTTACGCGTGCGGAGCAAACCCGGATGCGTGATGAAATCTGCTCGATATTAAAAACACCCTTAGGGCGAGTTTTATTTCTCACTCGTTTGCGTTAACGTCACTTCTAGTTTTAGTGAGCCTATTATGTCCCAATGTAGGGCGAAGGCTTCCCTCTCCTTTTTCCACCCACACACGTTTGTCCTTGGCCATCATTTAACGCCACTTACGCCAAATTATTTTAAACTAACTTCAATCAGCGACTTCGTCTACGAGAAACTAGAAATTAGATAGCCTATGTCTCTCAGTAATAAAATAGCACTCTACTGGTGAAATAATTTTTGTAATCGGTCTAGTAGTTTATGAGTTAGCATCGCTTAATCAGACATACCTATAATTTTCCCCTGCTGAGACTCAGGCTTTTTCTCTAGGAGAGGGAATGGGCTGTCAAACAATATTCATCATCATCATTTCAGCCGAAAGACTTCCACCGTTGGACATGGCCTACCCTCAAGCGTCGCCACAACGACCGGTCCTGTGCGTCTCGCATCCATCGGACTCCAGCGACCCTGATCAGGTCATCGGTCCACCTTGTGAGAGGCCTTCCAACGCTGCGTTTTCCAGTACGTGGCCGCCACGTCAGAACCTTTCGGCCCCAACGGCTATCTGTTCTGTGAGCAATGTCTCCAGCCCATTGCCACTTAAGTTTGGCGATTCTACGTGCTATGTCGGCAACTTTGGCTCTCTTGCGGATATCATCACTTTTGATTCGATCACGCAAGGAAACTCCGAGCATAGCCCTTTTCATTGCCGTTTGTGTCTTCTAATGAGGGTGACTTTAAGTCTTCTTATGAGGCCCATTACAAAGGCTCAATCTTAGTACAAATTGACGTTAACGCGATTGAGTAAGAATCAAAATTCTATGGGTTTCTTGCTCCCATAGAAATGAGGTGTAAGTTTACGTATTATAAGAGTGGTCATAACATAATAAACTTTCTACTATCGTGACGAGTCAACCAACTTTGGTTGTTTTCAGGATTGTATTACTTTAAAATCAATTGGGTTTTATCGTTTTAAAAGTTAGTACAGAAAGAAAGAAAAGCATTCAAAATAAATGATTTCTTTCTTTCTATAGTTACTCACACAATACCAACAAAAAAAAAAAAAAAACAAAAATTAAATCTAAAAAGAAAAAGAAAGACCTGTGCGAGGCCGAAAAGGCTCTATAAATATCATAAAAAAGTTATAAAGAATTTTTTTAAAAGACGTTTAAAAAATAAGGTCTGATAGGGACGTAGGATAGAAACGACCACCGCATAACATATACATATACCTACCCCATATTATTATTACAATTTTGTCAAAACAATATAATAAGAAAAATAAAATTAATGTAGGAAAAAGTAAGAAAAATAAATAAAACAGAAAAATATTAAATGAATTTAAAATTACAGTCAATGTGAAATATTAAAATCAAAATCATTGGTTGACATCTCAATCAAAATAATCTAAAAAATAAATAAAAATTCAAAAAATCAAGGTCCCAAAAACAAAACCCTAAACCTGTACTGATAGCTTATCAACTGACAACTTATGACAACAGTTTCGAGTGTTTGTGCAGAAGTAGACTATTTCCGTCCTTCTACGTAGTATAAGCTAGATAGCAATGTAGTTTATAATAGAATTTACATATATATACGTATTTTAAGTAAACTCTGTTACAAAATCGACATAGTGCAATTTTTGAGTATGCTAAGCATATTCTCTCATTGTACCATGACGATCCTAGAATCTTTAAAGGCTCTGTGCCCATTTTCACTAACACAAGCCGACAATAATTCAATTATATTTAGGCATTATTTTATGAGTCGTCAAGTGTCAGTGAAAAGTGGGTTTTAAAGCCTTAAGTCATTTTGGCTTCCACCTAAAAACATAATTATGCTATAAATTTATTAGAATTTAAATATTTTGTAAATACATTATTTTATTATGTTGTAATATTAAGATTTTCAATGTCGCATGGATTATATGTACAAAGCCTCACATTCATTAGGGGACAGAATGTCCCCCAATACTCAACGCACGACGTGCAACGCTCGTGAAAACGCGCGACGTGACGCTGTAACGTTGGCCAGTGTCCCACTTCTTTTTTAAGCATATTGTTTGTCCCACTGCTAGGCAAAGGTCTCCCCTTTCTCCATCCAAATTTCTCTGCCTAGGGCGATCTCTGTCCAAGTTTGCCCCGTGAACATCATCGGATTGTGACACCACCTTTCCGCAACTTGCCCCACATTATTTTGCGACAAAATTGTCCAACAACATGTCACGGGGCATGTTGTTGGATAATTTTAATTTGACAGCGTTGCGATGTCAAGTTGAGGGACATTTTGTCCTCTAATGTTTATGAGGCTTCCCCAACCTAAATATTTTAAAATTTACACATTATGATAACATAAGAAAATAAAATCCTTCGTTTCATTGCTTAATAAATTCTCACTGTGATATTTTTTTAAGATACTGCATAATAAAAATGTAAATATGATTGTTACAGCTTCCATAAATATTAAATATTTGTTAGTAATTATTTTTTCTTGGTATCGGCACGAACTAACATATCTAAAACTTTCTGAGAAGCGTACTCAACAAGATGGTAGCGATATACAGACTATTCGACATCTTGTGCAGCGTAAGAAGTATTTTAAATAACCTAATAAATCTGGTGTCTCATCACCACCATTAGCTTGGATGTTACTGTCTAGACACGAGGCATATTTTAACTTGAACTGACTTTCTTGACAGAGGAATGAACGAAAAAACTAAAACACTCGTTTTTCTTAATGTAAAACAGCAATTTTTGCCCGGAAGTGATGTAACCAGGTAAGTTTGCTACCTCTGAATGAAAATAAAAATAAAGGTATTAAAGCACTTATTGTACGTGGCAAATAAGTTGAACTAAAATGGCCGTCATTGATATGGTTACGCGCAGCCCCCCGTTTATGCCGCACTCCGATTGAGACCCGAAAATCTGTTACTGCCATTAAAGGTCAATCGCCATCTTATTTCAACTTACATTCCGCGTATTGTACCCTAAATTTTGAAGAGCTTCTCGAATCTATTTTGAGGAGAAAACGTGTTCATATTCAAGTCACTGTAAATAAGAACACGTTTTGAACATAAGTATTGGTCTTTTCAATAATTAGATGTGTTGAGCTTGCAAATAGCTACATTCAAACATAAATATTAGATTATATTATTATTACTGCCAACATAGATAAGGATTACGGACACAGAAAGAGACATCTGCATAAATTAACATATTTAAAACCGAGATTAAGTACAAGAGGGATTTGTGAAAGTTTTAGACATGACGAGTCTCTATTATCCCGTCCAAGTTTGAATACATGGCTAGCTTAAAAGCAGTTAAGCCTATTAGTGTGTGTGCCTAAACTATTGTAAGTAACAAGGTTTCCTAATTTGTTTCCGTCAATTTGTAGATGTAGAACCTCCTTTCAATTAGATTTAAATAAAAATCAATATCAAAAACTGTTTCATTTTATAGGATTTCATATTTGTAAATATAGGTTTCTTGTTCACTGTTGGATCTTGTTCCAGAGATTGGACGGTCGTCAGTTGTTGAGTTTAGACTTCCAGAATGTACTTACAAACTACTTATGTACAATAATATAATCTTCTCATGTTATAAAATGTTACGGAACGTACTGCTGGGATAAAAAGTATCCTATGTGTTATTCTAGGAGACGGTCTACCTGTCGCTAGGGCCACGGAAATTTTCCGAAAAAGAAATTATGGTCCTAGAACTTAAACTGGAGTTGCATGATACCGGTGCAGGTTTAGTCAATAAAAGTCTGACACACCCTAATGCTTTAACCTAGAGTGGGAAAAGTGATTCGATGACACACCATCTCAAAAAAAAAAAGAATATTTCAACGTGTGCCAAACTTTAATCCAAATCCGTGTTGAAGAAATGTTGTTCGTGTGTGAAGAAGAAACAAGTATACAGACTCACAAACTTTCACCTTTATAATATTAGCGTTATAAATAGGTAATCCCTATTGGTTATGTTATTCTGGTAGTTAATCAAGTTTCACCGATCAGATCGCTGTTTTGCATGAATACACAATAATTACTTGTTACTACACAGCGATGAGTGTTAACACACCGTTTTTGTTCCTTTTTACTTTCATCAGCTTGAAGTTTGAAGGTCGAAAGAAATAACTCTAACAATTGTGTAAATGATTGCTATAATATACTTGTTCTAGTTATATGTATATTTCAAAATCTACATGTAAGTGTCAAAAACCAACAATATTTACTGGAACCCTAGAAAACCCTAAAATACGAAGGGGCTCTCTCTTTCTTCTCGTTTTTAATTTATTTATTTAAACTTCATGTACAGTAGTGGTACTACTTAATGCAACAAGGCATTCTCTACCAGTCAACCTTTGGGTTAAAAAAGAAAACACTGTGGTAGGTAAATGGGCGTAGGCTGGTACGATGATTGACAGCAAGTTTCGGCATAATACGACAACGGTGCGACAATTCCGTTACAAATACTATAAAATTTAAAAAAACACCCCGACAGTCCTTGTTATTAATATGAAATGTAAAGAACTGCTCAAGACCAATCTAATAAGCCAAAACTCGTTGGGATTACTAGTACTACTAGTAGGCATTCCAAAGTTCCATCAGCCACCTCCTAGTTCTAGCATCAGGTCCTTGTCATCATGAGAAATGTACAGAACTGGTCAAGACGAATCTAATGAGCCTAAACTTGATAGGTTTACTAATAGGCATTCCAAAGTTCCATCAGCCACCTCCCAGTTCTAGCATTAGGTCCTTGTCATTATGAGAAATGTGTAGCACTGGTTAAGGCGAATCTAATGAGCCCGAACTCGATAGGTTTACTATGTTAATAAACAATCCAGGGTTCTTAACTTCGAGCTCCATCATCAGACCAGCTCAATGGCATCAGATTGTACACGAGTATTTCAAATATTAGGTCACACATATGTTTAAAATAAAGTAAATACCCAATATGTGTTTGAAAACCTTATCGCAGTTAACAAACGAGCTGATGACTTTGAATACCTGCACATATCTTCAAAAATTGTAGTTATGAACCATCTCGGTTACGTCAGCTTTCAAACAAAAAAAAACCGCATCCAAATCGGTCTATTCGTGTAGGAGCTATGATGCCACGGACAGACACATAGACAGACAGACACTTCAAATTTATAACACGTCTTTTGTGTCGGGGGTTAAAAAAATAATATTATGAACTGAACAGAATACCCGTAGAACAATTTTTGTAATAAAAAATGTAGTCATGTGCGTCGTGGTCGTGCCTTTAGCGGTACGCGTATGAAGAGGTATATTTTATGTTTTTATTGGGTTCGCGCTTGACGCGCGCTTTTTGTGTACTGTACTCATGTTTGAGCAAATAAAGGATTATCTTATCTTATCTATGAGCATAAGTAAAGTGAACCATGAACCTGCTGAGAGAGAAGAAGATTGTGCATCTACTACACAAAACTCCAAATGAATTGAGAAAACTAAGGGCAGAAAAGTAATAATTTTTCCAGTGCGGGTTTGGTGGATGTCACATGTTTTCGAATTTTTGTTTCTAGGACATGCCGGTTTCACGATGTTTTTCTTCAGCGTTTTGAGAGCAGTGGTGATGAAAGAAATTACACAAAGTAAAGCGCCTGGCTGGCTTTGAACCCGCGACCTACAACTCGTAAGTCGAGCCCGTTACCACTCGGCCAGCACTGCTCAAGCATCTATGTATTATTATATATATCTTATAATCTATTTAGTATGTATTATAGGGATATTTTTATAACACAATTATGACAGTACAGTAGGTATACTTTAAAATATTTCAAAGTTGTTTTCTTTTAAATAATAGTAAAATTGTAGGCAATAAGCCGGATATAGTGGTGATAGAGCGATTAGCGCGCCGCTCAATGATAGTCGATGTCGCCATCCCACATGACGAGAATCTCGTGAAAGCTGAAAAAAAAACAAATATCTCGACTTAGCACACGAGATTTTCGACATGTGGAATGTAGACTCGGTTATCATTGTGCCGATTTTCGTGACCGCCAATGGCCATATAGACAAAAGCTTCGACGACCATCTGTCGAAGCTGTCGTTGTGCGGTAGGATCACGGCCTAATACAGAAGGCAGTACTCCTCGATACGGCTCGCATTGTGAGGAGGTTCCTGTCTCTGGAGCCCTAACCACCGGTAGCTTTGACCCTGCTCCCGACACTGGCGGACTACTATTTTTTATGTTTTTAAATGCTTTTTTTTAATGTGTTAGAAGAAATATTTAAAAATGTATAGAATATGTACAGAAAATTAAATAAAGGGAATAATAATATTCCACAACTACCACACAACGCCGTCTAGTCCCAAGCTAAGTAGAGCTTGTGTTATGGGTACTAGACAATTGATAAACATACTTATATATTTCTAAATAAATACATATACCCAGAAAAAAGAAACCCAGATAAATTACAACCAGACACAGAAAAATGATCGTGCTAATCACACAAACATTTGTCCTTGGCGGGAATCGAATCCGTGACCTCCGGCATAGCAGTCAGAGCCACTAACCACTAGACCCAAATTAAAAAAATCATTTCCTATTACTCTTACACACGGTGTCTACCTCTCTATTTTTCCAACTCTCCTTTAGCAGATATGCTGGAAGAGATACATATCTTTGGAAATAAGCATCACGTTGGTACCTATTGACTGGCCTCTTGGTCTAGTGGTTAGTGGCCCTGACTGCTATGCCGGAGGTCGTGGGTTCGATTCCCGCCCAGGACAAATGTTTGTGTGATGAACTCAATCATTTGTTCTGTGTCTGGGTGTTATTTATCTATAATATGTATGTATTTAGAAATATATAAGTATGTATATCAGCTGTCTGGTACCCATAACACAAGCTCTGCTTAGCTTGGGGCTAGACGGTGTTGTGTGATAGTTGTGGAATATATATGTGGAATATATATATATATTCTGTTTCTTTCTCTTTATTATTAAATTTCCCTCAGTTGCTTGCTCTTTGAACTGATCATATTCCTGCACCGTTTATTCGGAAGCTTCACCTAGTTCCCACGAATTTTTAGATCCGATATTTTACTATCCTTGAAAGATCTACAACATTAATAATCTTATTCTAGTTAGTAAATCAATTTGTGTTATCAGATGTTTTTTTTTTTTATGGTAGGTAAAGATGTTACAGATAGGGTTTACATTTCAATTGAATTGAAGTTATAGAGATATAGAGAATTACGTTCTGTGATTAATAGATTTTTGAAATACTGACGAGTGTGCAGATTGTTGAAAAGAAATGCCATGGCCTTAGAACGCAATGGGCAAGAGAAGGAACACTGGTGGGTTTTAGTCGGTAAAAGTCTGACACTCCCTCACGCTTCAATCAGAGTGGAAGAAGTCATTTGATGATTTGTGACGTCGGAAGGAGGTTGCATGAGGTACTTGCTTGTTAGCTAACGGACTGGCTTGATAGATGTTTTGAAGGATGTTTGTTGGCATTTCTAGAACAGGTTTGAAAATTGATAGGAAAAATAGATCGTCTAGTGTTTCTGGGATAATTAACTGACGCTTGATTTGTAATGAGTGTAACTTTGAAAAAATAATGAATACGAAAATACAAATGATTACCGCGACTCCCAGTCTTTTATATTAAAATAAAGACCCCGTACATACGCCCTGCCAGAGCTAGCCCTCACAATATGCAATGAGCCCAAAATATTAAACTTGTCAACTTTACCATCGTATGCGTAAACCCCTTTGTTCTGTAGGAAGGCCTTGACCACACAGTTAGAACGGGAAGTTACTATCACATATGCTATAGGCTATGCATTCTCACAAGTACATATAATAACTAGCATTGTTCCATAGTTTCGTACAATGTCGATTCATAGGCAAGCCCAAGGGTCGTCGATATGAATTGCCAACATTAAATGCTAGCCGTGGGAAATCTTTCTTGGCCACGATGCATTTTTTCGTCTTAAGTCGTATGTTTCATTCAGGACTGTCATAATTATTGTTTTAAATGTTATGACCGACTCTTGTCGTTACATTTAACCTACTCAAAGAGTCGCCTCTGACGCGTGCTTTTCGCACTTTCAATCTCATACACGACAAGGCAGACCTATTCATTTGCACTTTGAGTGAATTTAATAGAGTGGTTCTAGCGGTTATATGCTTTTGTAATTAAGTGGGTTTAGTAATAATTTATATGTATATTAGCTGCACTGTCGCATTAGGTTTTCCTGTAAAGAAAGTTTGATAAATAAATAAAATTGTCTGTGTATTAGTAGATATATTATGGTCTTAATCGAATAATTTCATGAGGAATAGTGGTCCTAATTTGTGGCTACTGGCTACCACGAGCGGGTTCTCGGCGTCAACGGGCAACTCGGAGATTTAATCCTACATCCAAAAGTAATAAAAAAGAACAATATTTACTATCATATAACACTTATTAGAGTTTAAGTCTGATATGTAGTTGTGACCGCCATGAAGTGCTGGACACATTTTTCTTTGTCATATATACATGACTGTGGCGTTCAAAAGGATAATGGACCTCTGGGACTCTGTCTAGCCATGTTGGGGTTAGCTTCCCGTCCAACTGAACACTGCCACCAGTATTTTGCACTGAGCGGCTATCAGACATTCACAACTAACCTAAGTAGTACGCCTTTTTACTTAATCCTTGGTTACTCTCATGCAACTGCTGCTAACATCACTCTATGAATGAAGACTATCGCTTTCTTTTGAAGACATATATGGATATATCAAAATCCAAGTCACATTGTGGATCATGACAAGGACCAGTGCATTTCTCTAATTGTGACTTAAATAAATCTATGGAATATAGATATATCCAATCAAAAAACATAATTTTTGAAATTTAAAGCATATTATGTCCTCAAAATCCAAGTCACAAATAAAAAATCAGAACAAGGACAAGTATCTCTGTGTGTGTGATTTAACTAAATAAATCCATGGAGCACAGATAAATCCAACATGGTAATCAAAATGCGTAATATTTAGATATATATATATATTACGTTGCAAGTAGCACAAATATTCGTATCAACATTAACATCTTACTCATATTCGAGATATTGTAAGTATCGAATCTGTAATAAGCCAATTCACCTCGTTTGTCATACACAAATGCGCTTGTATCATAGAAATCACACTTCAATAATAATTCGGAATACATAATAAAGGAAGAAGGCTTTATGCCGAGGAAAAATTGGCCGTATGGCTCGTTTCTCGACCGACTCATGCGGTCATTCGACATTCGTATCGCGAAGCGCGCCAACGCACGCGCGAGTTCGACCGTTGCGTTTTTACGCGGGAAATATTTTTACGTCATTGTTTACGTGAACTTTGAATTAAACTGTATGAATGACTGCTAATATACATTAATAAAAATACAATGGATTACAAAATGGAGTTGATTGCGCTACTTTTATGCGGTAAGTACCCAGTGCAATAAAAATGTTTTACCACCTAACTTTGATGAAAAAAAAAAACAAACCGACGTTCAGTCGGAAAAATTATTGTAGGTACCTATTTCGACATATCATAAAATGGATGCTTTATTTTATTCGAAGAGCAGCAACCACCATGGTGCCCCTTTTACTATTTTCATATTTATCAATCAAACCAAAACTCCAGCAAGAACATTAAAAAAATATTGTGCCACAATCCTGTTTTTACAATATGCAGAAAAAAATACTCACCGGAATCACGCTGAAAAACTTCAACTATGCGCCTTGCTTGCGTTTAACTATGCTAATTACCGTGTTTTGGTCTTCATTAACGTTCTGTTGTTGCTCAATGACTTCACGAAAACGCACGAATAGGTTACAAAGTCTCATTGTCAATGTCTTCTGAAAAAACCTACTGTCTGTTTATTGACAACGTGAGGTATGTTCACTGCAGTCGGGTCGCGCAGACAATTATAATTCTCGTGTCAAACTACTCAAACTCAATGCTGCTTTACTGCCTAGTGCACTTATCTCTACGTTCACTATTATAAATCGTTACGATTTATTTTTTCCTTGAAACGTGTTTTATTTATACATTGCACAGCTAAGTTAATTCCTTGTAAGACAGACTAACCTTGCTTGTTTACATTTAATTCGTGAAAGAAGTTTTAGATTAATAAAGCCGTTTTTAAATTGAAATTCATATTTAGCCAATAATAACGTGTAGATAGATAGACTTACTCTGCATTGTACACTACGAAAATGAGAGATAAACTGTCTCTACGTACTATGACCCGATTTACACATGAAAAACATTAAAATATCTACATATACATAAAGTCATATACTTTTGAATGATACCGCTTCAGTAAACTGAGCGGCACCAGGCTGCTCTTGGCACCTGGGGCCCTGGGACCAAGGCAAAGAATGGAACGGGGTAGGTTTTTAGTCAGTAAGAGTCTGACACTACTTCCCGCTCCACCCAAGGGCGGGATTTGTCATTGGATGATTTTACCTACCATAAAAAAAACCAGGCTGCTCTTCTAAACTGCATGCATCATACATTGAAAGTGAAGACTTTTTTGTCGTCAGTGTATTAGATTTAGATGAGAATGTTTTAATAACTTTTGTGATTAAATGTATCCTTTTCAAGAAAATATACTCGTACCTAAGTGTACCTAAGTGTACCTAAGTAAATCCTTTTTGATCCCAATGTAGTTGAAAAAAAGACGAAGCTCATGATAATGATGATCTTACGTAATACTTTAAGTGAAAACTAAGGAGATTTGGTCCAAGGTATTTATCCAACTATAAGCATTACTTTAATCATTACCAAGTTCAGCTCAAAATGTAGCAGATACGATCTAATAAACACTAAAGTATGTAGGTACATTTACAAAAACATGAATTGAGAGCGACTCAACTATCCTTAATTGGACAAGTTAACCAGTGCTTTATATTAGGGCACAATATATTTACATAACACTTGACTGCACTGTCGCAACTGTTATGTGAAGATAAAGTATCTAGGTACCTATACATAGTAGGTGGATAAGTATGTCACAATTTCGACGCCAATGTCTTTTTTTACTGGACTGTCGACATCTCACGATATGTGGTGTCGTATAACTTAAAAAATGTAAAACAATACGTTGTGAATTAAAATGTGCCGTCATTAAAATGAAATTACACAAAATTTTGAACTTAAATTACTTTATTTGGTGTGACTAAAGTAGTATTTAGGACTTTGTATTTGACTGTGAGAAATGATTGGTAAATAATTATAGCGCAGCGTGGACTATTTTATTTTGAGCCTATCATTAGGTATGTTTTTTTGCGTATCATTATTATTTTTTACATTGTTTTTGTAATTAATTAAAAGTTTATCGTTTTTAAATGATTTCTCTTTGGCGTTTTCAAGACATTTTTCATCATAGACACGTCCTAAATCGTGAGCATAGATTGTAACATAGCTATTACGTCTTTTAATAATATAGAAAAAGTCTTTAACCAAAAAAGCACTAAGAATTGATTAAACATATATGTTTTATTTTTAAACTTGCTAAACATTGACCAATGACTATAAAAACTTACGAGTTAAAAGAGGCGTTGGAAGATGAAATCTACCTTTTTTTTGTTTGTTTTCGGAAATCATCAAATAATTCCTCCCATTTTCGGTGAAGTGAAAGGGACTGTGAGACTTTTACTGACTAAAACCCACTCGTGTTCCTTCAGCTGCCCTTGGCATTCCAGGGCCACGTAACTCTTTCGAATAAACCCGTAAGATGAAATTTCCAAAAGCATAACCATGCCGATCAGATTAAATACTTTCAATCGGAGGCACCTTCTTAGAACTTCTCAATCAGGAAACGGATGTAGATGCTCGGATGTAATAAATTGTTCGTCTACTCGCAGTGAGATAAAATACGCTAATCGACAGTACTCTCCTCTGATGGACATTTCTAAAACACGGAAATGCGTCTTTTTCTTTTTGTCTGCGACTTAATAGCTTTCTCCTTCAAGCACAGAGCTTATTCTCATTTCCGCAATTAATATAGAACGAAGAAAGGCACACTAGGTGATATGTTTACGGTGTGGTAGAACTGTAACAGTATTTATCGAGTGGTAAGGTTGTAACAGATATATATTTATCATCATCTAAGAGGCTTACTTTGGAATTACACGTGTTTTTTTCACGAACTTTTGGAGAAAACAACCATGAACGTGGGATTAGGGGCCCCTGTGTCTTCTTAAAAAAACACTCCAGAATTTAACCCTTTTTGTACAACGCCTGTAAGGTCTTGCTGGAATACTATAAAGGGGTCTCCCTTGGGCTGGGCTTCACGGCAGCACGTGATCATTGTGCCACCGTCTGGAATTAGACAAATACAAGACAAAATAAATCAAGTTTTTTACTCAGCAGATTGGTCGAATGCAACTTAATGACTTTTTTTCGGTTGGAAAATCATCCAATGACATCTCCGCGCCCTTGGGTGGTGCGGGAGATAGTGTCAGACTCCTTCCTTTCGGAAACCGGTCCATGGCCCCAGTAGGCTTCGACCCTGCTGTGATGCAGTGAATTTTCTCACGAACACATGTCCTTTGGGGAAATCTGTAAGATCAATTACGTTGTCAATTCAAAAACGGATAACTGTATTCTAAACATTTAAAAAAGCACTGTTTAGATTTTTCTCACGGACTACCATAGAGAACTGACATGCCATTGATCATTTTATTTTTAAGTAAATGCTTGTCTTAATGGTGCATTTTTGTGGTTTCTTTATGTGATTGTCCTTGTCGCAGCATGTAACTAAATATTTAAACAATATTATGGTTGGCTGACTTCGATGACGAAATATGTTAGCATTGTTAGCTATAATATATTCGACCGTTACATAATTTACATCAAAATACTTTTTAAAAAGATGTTCAACTAATTTTATTTTCTCTTAGTTTTTTTTTTGGGTTCCGTACCTAAGTCAATAAAAACGGTCGGGTAACGGACTTACTTTGTTCTCCATTTGTCGGTCTGTCCGTTCGTCAAGGAACTTTTTCTCAAGAACGCTGGAAAGTATGAAGTTGAAATGAAGGTCTGCAATCCCAAGCAGCATTAAAAAAAAATATAAGTCAACGCAATCTAAAGTTATGACCGTTTATGTTCCATTAAGGCGCATACTTTGACACTCACTAAGAAATCAAAATCTATAGGAATCTATCAAAAAAACTAAAAAATAGGTAAAAATAAAAAAAAATGGTAGTTACGTCACAAAAAAAACTTCGAATGTCGATTGGGAAATTGAACTAAATTTACCTAGAGGTAAGTTTATACGGAACCCTGAATGCGCGAATGCGACTCGCACTTCCCCAGTTTTAAATTTTAATGTTTCGTAACACTTTTCTACTAGATTATCCATACAGTATTGATAATAATAGTTTCATAATTAATTAATTTACATAAGTCGCCAACAACATAATTTATTAAAATATGCTTCCGGTGTATCTTCTTTATTTTTTCTAAATGCTTATTTTTTTAAAGCTTTAGGTTTTTAATAAGTACTAGGTAGCTTCTGCCAGTGGCTTCACTTACGTGAAATTAACATGTATCTATCTTATATGTTATTCCTGGCCTACGGTATTCCCAATTTTATCCAAATCTGTTCTGGTGTTAGAACGTGAAAGTTTAACAAACATAAATACATAAATAAACACACACACAAATATAAACTTTCATCAGTGTGCGATATAATAAGTATTTAACATATTCCACGTCTTTAATACTAAAGGGTAAAAATGTAGATGTTGTTTTTGAGCAATTCAACCTGATTTTCTAAAATATACAGCATAGGTATTTAGTAGGTATCATTGAAATAAGTTACTTAATAAAATTTATTTAACTGTAATAATCAAAACTTAAAAGGTATATACCTGTTTGTACATATTATTATATGCTGTTTGTACATATAATAATATGTCCAAACAGGTAGAAAAAAAACTTATTGGGCATCAAAAAATTCATCCACATCGATATCAATGGGAAAAGTGCCCAGAACGCTGGCAGCATTGCCCCGTTGGATGGCAATGCTGATTCGTTGACTGAAGAAAAGCCCAGCCCTCTGGTCACGTGAAGAGTCGACCAGCTGTTTGCTGATGTCACCAACAACTCGATAAGCGCTCGGACCCCATGGCCCTAGTGTTTCAACCCCAAACGGCTCAAACATATAATTACCGATAAGGTTATTATATTTACGCCGTTTTCAGCGCCTGCAGCAGCCGCCCCAGCACAGCCTGCCGTACTCAGAAGATGGGGTAGCGCAAGGGTGTCGACACAAGTTGCATCCCACACAAAAGGCCTACCCAATTTCCAGGGCATTATGGTCATCCCGTCTGGTTTAGTCAAATTTAGTTGGTCAAATAACAGCTAGGAACTTATCGTTATTCTCACGTATGTAATGAAGACTAGTTTCAAACACATTAATTTTAATTTGATGATGCTATTTTAATAAAAAATCGACTTCGATCTGAAAGCCAGCAACTAATATGAGACTAGGAATGCAGACTAATTGTGTATTCTCATAAGTGTTGCTGACGATTCGGACTTCGGACACAATACCAATATTCGGACAGAGAATACGAATCGCCACATTTTATTTTCAATATTTTTTAACTGATGATTCGGACACCATCAAATTTATTGAAGCTGTTTAGTACAGTTAAATAAAAAAGTTTTAAAATATAATATAAAGACTTACTCGAAGTTGCCACCTTAAATTGTCAAGCCCCAAGAGGACACCGGTGTTCGCACACCTATTATTATCTTTCTATTGTGTCTCTAATTACGGTATTCAAAAGATCCAGCCTAAAATAGTTCTGGTAACGCTTTTTTTACTTTACTCATGTACTATATTTTAACTTTTTATTTAACTTTTTTATCTGACTGTACTAAACAGTGTTTCCAAATAGTCAGTAAAAATATTGAAATAATAATGTGTCCGTTACACAGTATACAGTGTCTGAATCGTCAGCAAGTCTCTCCGGATTAATTAATAAAAAAAAAAAAAATAAGAAACGTTACCATAGATATAGACAGACATTGTTCTACGGATTGAATCAATTTATGTAAGAAAGACCATTTTCGTATAGTCACCTCGCGTCTGTCTAATGGGTTTTGTCCGATTTGGGATCGAAACGCTTTGGTCTTGGCTCATGGGACCCGAGTGCACGTCATCTTTTCAAAAACATAATATCTAACTATTACGCTGCCTAGTTCGTTCTTTGCCCAAAGAATTACCTTTGCCGTTCAATGTGGTAAGTGGCACAGGTAAGTGATAATGATGTGGAAGAGTACTTCGCGGTACAGTACGGCCGACGGATCTTGGCGCGTCTGAAGTTAGGCTGCGAATTTTAGCGCTCAAAATAAGCGCGCCAAATAAATGTTTTATAAAAATAAATACCAATAACAGTTGTTTACAGAAATAACAATTGCTATTGGCATTTATTTTTTTACGAGTGCACAAGCGCTAAAGTTCGCAGAGCCTAACTTCAGACGCTCCAAGATCCGTCGGCAGTACTGTATACGTGTATTTTTTTGCATATTTATCTTACCCAGATGACAGAGATGTGGAAGAGTATTCGCGCCTAAGTGTATCTGTAATGCGCAGTTTCCTCCTACCTGCCATAAATAATTATGTCATGATAACACTCTTCACTGTTTCTCCTTATATCACACATAAAGGTAACGTTGGGTGATCATAATTGCTTGCCTTCCATAACCTAGTGTTCCGGGTGAATAAGCTACTACATTCTGTAGTATACGATTATGGATTAGGTACTGTCATACGTTTTATATTGCGCTAGCGTAATTGCTTGTTAATTTTATATCTAGTAAAATCGTTAATTGAATGATAAATAATACATATAAATTCAGCTACTTCCGACCGTCACTTTCTTTCAATTTTAAATGCTTATTATGTGATCACAAACGAGTTTTCAAAAGAAACGCTAATTAGCAGTTTTAATCATTTCTGCTTCTGTTGACTTGCCACCTTTTTGAGCAGGAAAATATTTACACGAATCATTTAATTATATAAAATATTTTCATCCTTACTACCGTATTCCTAGCGAGTTACTTGAAGAAATTCTTTTATTCGGATGCAGCGATGCACGAGCTCATGATGCAAGCTTGATGCAACGGTCACGCAACGCGTCTTCAGAATAATTATATGTACAAGACCGAGAACGTAAAGCCACTTTAATATTTTAACTGTTTTATTCGTAGTTTAGCTTTAAGGCTCCCACTGACAGACGAGCTGCGACAATTCGACAGTGTTACGACATTTTTTTTTGCTATTTCTATCATAGATCTTAAGGCAATTAATTAGCAAATTAATCATCGATCCTAAAAAATCGTAGTTTGTTATTTTAAACACTCGTAGCTGTAATTACATTGCGTTGAACAAACAATTCTGCGTATCATTTTTCAATCCTAATCATTTTGTTTTCATTAAATTAAAAACTGAAAGTAAATGCATATCGATTTCGGATCAAGGAAGTATGTCTGGTAGGCACTATTTTTTTACTCTATATAATCGAGTTATATTTTTTTTTTTAACCTACTCCGGAAAACGCATTAAACAGGTTTACTTATGCATTACTGAAGGTTCTGTTTTAATGTTCAGCCAAAAATTACTTCCGTGGTTTCAGCACCGAAAAAAAGTAAAATGAAACATCTATCTGCTCACAATGCATTGAGTGAGTTGTTGGTATTGAATTGGTAAATAATAGGAAGTTTCCTTCAATGCTCTTGTAATAACCGTGCTGAATTTAAGAAACATCGTTGCGCAGTTAATTTGGATCTTCGACTTAAATAACATATATGCGGTTCTTCGCTTGCTTAGTCTACCTAAAGCAGTGTTTTTTTTTTTTATGTTAGCATAAAAAAAAACATAAAAAAAAACTTTTTATAAAAAAAATACAACCGACTTCAAAGTAAAAAACTTTTGTAAAGAGTTTTTTATTTCACACTTTTTAGTTGTAGTAACCCTTTAGTCAAACTTAAACAGATACCTTTCGCCGTTTGGTTCCATCATCAAATCATCATGACAATTCTAATAATACCAAACACGGCTAGGATTTATTTATCACTTCGATCCACAACTACCCAACTTGTTCATACAAAAGTAGACTCTAAACATCGGAATTAAGGCCTATAGTGGCGTGGATGTGAGAGGACACCGGTGTCCTCTGAGCTAGGACAGATTATTACAGAATTCCGGTTCTTACCTACCTTTCGGTTTCATCATCTGATCAGTTCTTTATATCCCCTCCCCTTCTTCCTTCAGTCACTCACCGACTACATGTATAAACAAAGCAATTCTACTTGTTTTGACAGTTCTGCTAAGATTTTTTGAAGAGCTCCGTTCTATATCTTCGAAGTTCATCATCAGATCAAAACAAAATTTCTATAGAACCAACTCGGGAGTATAATCTTTCAATCAAACGAAAATTTTCAAAATCAGTACACTATTGACCGAGATATCTGCGAACAAACATATATAAACGACAGTTCTGCTATGATTTTTTGAAGAGTTTCGTGTATCTTCGAAGTTCATCATCACATCAAAAAAATATTTTTATGGGACCAATTCGGAAGTAAAATCTTTCAATCAAAACAAACATTTTCGAAATCGGTCCACAACTAACCGAGATATCGGTGAACATACATAAAAAAAAATACAGCCGAACATAGAACCTCCTCCTTTTCGAAGTCGGTTAAAAATGGTCTCCTTCAGACGTTCGTCCGCTCCCGTTATGACTATGCTTATCTAAAAAACCTTAAAGTCAAAAGTAACGGGAATTATCGTAAGAAACTAAACGATTTTGATAAAAACTTAAAATCAGTTCGCGTTCTTCGCATAATTGTTATTTTTCGGTTGGAAAGTTTTAAAGTTTAAACTTTCGAGGACCATATTTTAGGTTTTACGGACCACCACCGTTTACGATCACGGGTTGGAAAACACTGACCTATGGCATAGCACCACCCAAAAGAGGACTGAAGTCGATGTGGTTATCCTTGTCCTGTAGTACACTGTGATAGTCTTTCAGCTAAAATTAAGACAATGATACTGTTTCCTGAGACCGATATGTAATTGTTATTCCAGATTTCTACCTTCAGTTCGATTGAATCGTTATGTTTCATTAAATATTAGCCAGTTATTTGCTTAATTCAATCACTCAATCAATCAATTGGCCTTGTTTTACAAAGCTTCAGTCCATAACGTCATTAAGTTAGTCTGCGTCAGTTGGCACATTAACTGCATTAATAACTGGGTCACTTCCGTGTTAATTTTTTTATCGATTGGAAACCTTCCATGTTGTTGTAATAGTCCTCTATTTACGAGATTATAGTGTACGAGTGTAGCGTTAGATACGGATGGATCGCTTTCACCTTCCGCAGACGACCGACCCTCGCGACCTCAGCTGTGACCACTGACCAAAGTGCCCACGGCGCAGCTGTCACGTGCCAAGCACAGCATATTCTTACAATACCGACATATCTTTAACACATTACGTAAATATCCTATAGTTTCTCCATCAATCTGACATGATTTAATAATCTATCATAAATCTCTCGTTCCGAAATGCAATTATTTTCGAATGACTCACGAATCGGAACTCACAATCGGTTACGATTTGCTTGTTGCTACTTCCGTGTCTTGGTTTGCAGACAAAGAATCCAGTTTGTATCCAAATACAACTTTGCTATCAAAATTGTGAATTGTTATTTTATGCAGTGTAGGGATAGCTGCAAAATATGCGGACCAATTGGTAAAATAACTGTCATCGCGAAAAAATAATCAGATTTTGCCTTTATTGCCCCTTTGGAAACACCGATGCCCGACTTGTTTCGTTACCTATAATGTGTTTAAAAGTTTTTCAATTGAATTAGGTACTGAGACAGAACAACTCATCTAGAAACTTAAAATCTGGGAGAATATTTATTACTTAAGGAGCCTGACTTTTAAAATTACAATTTTTAATTCCGAGAGACTTCGGAAATCTAGGTCAGTCATCGAGAGCGATTGGCAGAATTTTATTGGCTAAACCCCACTGGTGTCCCTTAGTTACATTTTGCGTTCCAGGGCCGCTTTCAAACATTTCTGCAACCCGGTGTCAGGTCGACGAGCAGTGGATAGCTCGCTATCCGACCGTCCGGTAACCGTCCGGACCGAGCCCAAGTCGTCAACGGCGCGTACTGTTCCACGCGCGGCTCAAGGAGTTGTCAGCAAACCGTTGGGGCCCAGCAGGGTCGAAGCCTCAGGGCAAGGGTCTATTTCTAAAGGGAAGGGTTGGCCCTGGTATGAAAGGCAACGAAGGAACAGGGTGGGTTTTTTAGTCAGTAAAAGTCTGACACTATCTCCCGCTCTGCCTAAGGGCGGGTGATGTTATTAGATGATATTCCAACAACAAAAAAACCCGGTCCCAGGTACCCACTATGCCCGTATCCTATCAACTGTAAATATACTTAAACCAATTGGCATTGATCACTTCTTAGTTACGAAATTAATTAATTGACATGATTAGTTATATTCAGTTATGATAATAAGTTACGAGTATATTATGTAGTTTGGAATTTTCTGAAATCATTGGGGGTCGGTAAAGTGCGACAAGAATTAATTTCCAAAGATTTAGACGTCGATAAATTGAACAATTTTTTTACAACTTCGTCCAATTTTGATAGGACATTAAAATTGAATACATTGAATTATCTTTCATCGCTTCCGACTCCTAGTTACTCTCCATTTGTTTTTAGTCAATTTACCGTTTGTGATGTTAAGAAGAGCATTCTATCGATTTCTTCTAATGCAGTAGGAAGTGACTGTGTCAGCCGTAAAATGTTACTCCCAGTGCTGGACGTAATCCTTCCTGTTATTTGCCACATCCTCAACTTTTCTACATCTAGCGGTGTCTTTCCATGCTCATGGAAAGATGCTCAAATTATCCCTTTGCCGAAAAAGTCCAATCCCACATTATTTTCCGAATACCGTCCAATATCCGTCTTACCCTTCTTGTCCAAAGTCCTAGAACGATTAATCTACGACCAAATTAGTACTTTCCTTTCCAAAAATAATCTCCTCAATCCCTTCCAATCCGGTTTTCGTCCTGGCCATAGCACCACCACTGCCCTTCTCAATATTACGGATGATATAAGGTCAGCCATGGAAGGTGGCGAACTCACGGTCTTGGCATTGCTCGATTTCAGTAATGCGTTTAATACTGGTGATTTCGACGTTTTGCTTGGCATTCTACGCTCTCTTAATGTATCTCCATCGGTCATTGACTGGTTTCGTAGTTACCTGTTCGGTCGTCGGCAACGTATTTGCATCGGAGAGACCTTGTCCTCCTGGTGTAGTACTTCTGCCGGGGTACCTCAGGGTGGCGTTTTATCTCCTTTACTTTTCGCAGTTTTTATTAACTCTATCTCCAATAATCTAATCTCTTCCTACCACCTTTATGCTGACGATCTCCAAATTTACTCACGAGCTCCTCCTGCAAATCTGTCTGAGGCTATTGTCACCATCAACCAAGATCTGGCCCGCATTTGCGATTGGAGCAAGCGATATGGACTTAGGGTAAACCCCACAAAGACGCAGGTTATGGTGGTGGGCAGTTCTAGGTTGGTTTCAAGGATCGACTGGTCGATTCTTCCCCAGGTTTTTTTCGATAACTCGGTTATTCCCTTCTGTGAAAAAGTTAAAAACTTGGGGATAGTCATTGACAAGAACATGACCTGGTCTGCCCAGTTGCAGGAAGTTAGCCGCAAGCTATTTGCGTCTGCTGGGTCTTTGAGGAGACTGCGCAATTTTCTTCCGACTGCCACCAAGATTGCACTTGCACAGTCACTTCTTCTGCCCATCCTTGATTATGCTGATGCCAGCTATCTTGACCTTACACAAGAACAACTCGATAAACTTGAGCGGCTTCAAAACTTTTGTATAAGGTTCATATTCGGTTTGCGAAAATATGACCATATTTCTGAATTTCGTGTGAAGCTCAAGTGGTTGCCAATTCGCCTTCGCCGGAATGCTCATATTCTTTCCATTTTATATAATGTACTCTTTTCTCCTTACACCCCTCTTTACCTCAAGAATCGTTTTCAGTTTCTTTGCGACTCCCATTCAAAATCTCTTAGGTCATCAGTTAACTTACGACTTAAAGTGCCATTGCATTCCTCAACTTTTTTCGATAAATCCTTTGCTGTCCAGGCTGCTCGTTTGTGGAATGCATTGCCAGATCCTATAAAACGTGCTCAATCGTTGCCTGTATTCAAAAGACTTGTTAGGGAGCACTACCTGTCTCTGTGATTATCAAAAGTCGTCATTTCTTTTTATTGCATATATGTATTTTTGGTATTTATTTATATATCATATAGCATATGTATGTATCTGTGTATCTATTATAGTATATTTCAATTAAATTTTGGTGCTTATTATGACAGCCCTATTTCATGTTCTAAGAATCCAGTCCATTCATGGTTGCCTGGAAGAAATCGCGGAATGCGATAAGGCCGCCAATTGTTTATATTTTAGACGTAAGTTTTCCTTATTGTATTTCTTTTAAGTGCCAACAATAAAGTGTACAATAATAATAATAATAATAATAATTCCGAATGAACATTGCACTACCACTTACGACACCCTTCGGTGTTGGTTCTTCGGGTCAATTATGCACGGATAAATGTCCAGTGAAACCAGCTTTCAAATAAGAGCAGTATACGGCTATACGGCAGTCTCGATGTTGGCATTTAATGCGGACAGGATACAATTTCAATTGACCAAGCAATTAACAATCATTTATTATGTTCTTAGTTACGCATTGGATATTAAATGTATTATCTATTTGTATTTCACATAACATCTCGTTTGTATTTCCCTGAAGGGTTAAGTATAGGATAGCTTCTATAAAAAAATAATATGTTTTTCCACCAGTTATTATTACACGTACAATGGCCCACCAAGGACTGAGTTCGGAAACCAGATCACGATGATATGTGTATTACCTAAACATTTTGGACGCGTATTTTCTCTTTTGTCACGTAAACAAAACTATCGCGTGACATAATGTCACATCGTGATACACTTTTTACCTAGAAGTGACGTCACAAGCCCTCTCTCCAGATCTTTGAAGCGTTTTATACATATTTGTCAATTTTGATCGATTTGATAAAGCAAAAAATATGTGACCTGTATTTTTTTACTACACTGATGAATAGATGTTTTTTTCGTGCATGTACCATTAATCATATTGTACTTACTTATAGTCTCTGTCCTCTACGCCTAAATGCCAGAAGTTATGTTCCTATATTTAATAGCCCCGTCTCTTCCCGTATAATAAGGCCAGCCTATGGCTACCAACCGAGTCCAAACTCCAGGCTAATGCTTCGAAACTGCAGGTGGAAAAACTAGTAAACAGGTTTTTTTTTGGGTGGATAAAATCATCCACTGATATCTTCCGCCCTTGGGCGGAGCGAAAGATAGTGTCAAATTCTTACTGACTAAAAACCCACCTTGTTCCTTCATTGGCTTCATACCAGGGCCTTAGTGTATACTTTCATATTTGCCCAAAGCACCAGAGTAGGCTTCGACCCTGCTGGGCCCCTACAGTTTGCTGACAACTCCTTGAGGCGCGCGGGAACAGAACGCGCTGTCGACAACTTGGGCTCGGTCCGGACAGTTACCGGATGGTCGAACAGCCAGCTCCCCTTTGCTCGTCGTCCGCAAGCCCGCAAGCTAACAGGGTTGCGGTATTGTTCGAAAAGAGTTACCGCAGTCCTGGAACGTAAGGGCCAGTTAGTAAAAGTCTGATACTCCATCTCGCTCCACCAAGAGCAGGAGAAGTTAAATGATGTTTTGCCACCTAAAAAAGAAAGATCGACCAGTAACGCTTGCTTTCGAGTACTACACCAACTTATGTATCTATCTACATAGTTTCTTTGCACTTTGCAATAATACTCAAGTCACAAACCAGTATGTGTGTTCGAAGAAATTAGTTAAAGTAAAACAAAATGACGCTCTCAGTCGTTAACTACAGGTTTCCTCTTTAAAGAGAAATCATGTCAACCGTCTCGAATTGAATCTTCACAGCTAAGTTAGTATTCTGCTAAGTTATGGTTCCAAGAACTTACCTTCAAATCACATATCTATGATTTATGACAACTTGATAAGCATACAAGTAGGTATACCTTAGGGTAATATCAGCATATGCTAGTCATGGGAACACCCAAATAGTCCGAAATATTTTATTCCGAATTTCGATGTTCCGATTTTCAAAAGTCCGAATTTCATTATACCTAAGAATTATAATGTCTATTATTAAAAATCACGAAATTTATTTTACCGCAAGTCGTAAATTCGATTTGTCAGTTTTACGATTTTCATACGTTCGAAGAATATCGAGCCTGTTATGGAAAAACATCGTAAACGACAAAATATAGGTATTTCACTTTTTTATCGTAACGTCGAGTTAAAATTATTTAGAATGTAACGCAAAGACCCCTAAACTTATATTTGCATAAACGTCAAAATTATAACAGGAAATAAATAGTATCGCAAACGACAAAAGTTAAAGTTTCAAATAGTAGAACAATCAGAATTATCGTAACCAACTTATCGTAAGTAACGCTTGTCACTTACGATAAAACATATTTAAATGATCTGCCCAAAATCTGTATTTTTGGATGATCAGGCTCGGAGCAAAAACCTCTTGTTGCCTCTGCCTGATGCGGTCGGCCTCCTCCTTTGCTAGCATTACTGCTTCGCAGAAGGAGGCGACCGCCTGCCATCCCTCCTCACTGCGGACCATGGCCTGAACCAAGGCCCGGCGAGAGAGATCGCTGCCGCCGATCGTCCCCACGAGGACACGGCGATGCTCCGCCCAGGCGGGGCACACCTCTACAGTGTGCTCCACCGTGTCCTGCGGGTTTTCCGCACAATGGCGACACCCGGGCGAATCCTCCGCACGAATCCGGAACAGGTACTTAGCGAACTTTCCGTGCTCGGTAAACACCTGCGTCGTGCGGAAGTTGAGAACGCCGTGAGGTCTTTCCAACCACGCCTCAAGGATGGGCCTTATCGCCCCAATTGTGGCGCGCCCCGAACGAGGTTGCGATAGTCGCTGACGCCATTTCGCCATGAGATCTCGCCGGAGCTCTGTCCGCCATGCCTCGACTTTTCGTGGCAGCGGAATTTCGCCCCGGCGTTGCATCTCCATGCGCTTGTCGTGCATGTGTGCAAGGACTGTTGCCTCCAGATCCCATGGCGGTTGGCCAGCAAGGAGGGTCGCCGCCTCGCGGGAAATCGTTCGGTACCCTCGCACCATGCGTATTGCCATGACCCTCTGGCACGCATTCAGCTGGGCCCTCGGTTGCTGTGTCAACGTCGGTGCCCACACCGGGGCCCCGTAGAGGGCCATTGACCGAACGATTCCCGCGTAGAGCTTCCGGCAGGGTGCGTCTGGTCCCCTCAGGTTGGGCAGGAGCCGCCCGAGAGCAGCCCCAGTCCGATTCAGTTTGGGAGCCAGACGTCGGAAGTGCTCCTTGAAGTTCCACCAGCTGTCGAGGACGAGTCCCAGGTACTTCATCGTCGACCCGACGCTGTTGTGAACTCCTCATACTGTTAGCTGGGAACCCGGTGGTGGCGCACCCCGAGGGCCGTGAAAACACTAGGCCTCGGACTTGTGCAGTGCCACCTTGAGTCCCAACTGCTGGATCCTGTCAACGACCATTGCAACCCCGCGTAAAGTTTGTACGGTGGTTTTTAAGTACCTCAAAATGATTGATGAGAAGGGCGAGCATTCATCTTTAGCGTTGTACTGTGATAGTTGTTGCGGACAAAATAAAAATAGAGCGATGCTTTCGATGTTGTCGTACTTCATAAGTCATGTTGCAATGTTCATTGAGAACATAACTATAAACTTTTTGATTCCTGGGCATTCGGTACATTCAACTATCGAAACCATCATAAAAGGAAGGACAGTTTGGGCACCATCCAAATGGCCCACGTTAATTTCTAATGCCAGGACAAATCCAAAGAATTATGAAATTAAAATGCTAGAAAATGCCGACGTCTTGGATTGGAAAAAATTTGCAGATCTATATTTACCAAAATCAATTAAAATTCCAGTTACAAAGCTAAGATCAGCTTGCGTTAAACGAGTGAAGCCAAAAATAATTGAACTTAATTACGGATTTAGTACTGATTGCGAAAACCAATGCGTGGATCTGAGCTTTTTAATTAGATCTCGCCAAAGTCAACAACGTCTCCAGTCACCCACGGCGGCATACTCGGCAAAAATACCTATTGCTAAACCAAAGTACATAAATCAGAAAAAAATGTGTGACGAGGGTATAATTCCTGCACAATATGCGCAGGAATACCTTGCCTTGCCTTATGATGACATTACAAGAGACTTATACTACCGGAAGAAAGTGACGACGAATGATTGATTGTATGATTTATTGATGTTAATGAAAATTTTTTAAGTACCAATTATTAATATAAATTGATTTATTATGTTTTCGTTTTAATGTGAAAAAATCTTGATATTGATTTACCTGATATTATAACGAAAAGCGATAGCGTAAATGACGATTTTTTAAAAACAAGATGAAATTACGACCTTCAATTTTATCTTAAGCGACAAAAGTACTCATTATTTAACTCTATCTGCAATGATTTAATTGATTATACGTAGATCCTAACGTGTTTTGAACATAATACTAAAACCGGACATGTCTGATTAACCAGAAAAAAATAAACAGTAAAATATCTCTCCTGTAAAATTGTATGTGTGTCGCTTACGATGTTCTTCCATAACAGGCTCGATATATACTTTATATATAGTTTTTCGTATTTATGTAGTGTACCTGCTAGTCATAGTATATTAGACAGTGTTAAATCCCTTGCTGTAGGCGCGGATTTGTGGAGTACGAGCAATGGGTAGCTCATCGTTTAAAAAGGCCTAGGTTTGGGTCGGGAGCTCGTTAAGTTCCTCGTGCGCCTTTAAAGGTAGAACTACACTGAACACACGTGTGCCACACACGCCGATTTGGGCGCGTTCGGTCTCCATACATTTTATATGGAAACTAGACTTGTATAGCTACACTTAATCCACGCCACGCGACGTCGCTCTACGTACAAATCAGGCGTGTTTCACGTGTTCGTCGGCGTCGGTCTAAAGGAGTTTAAACACAAAGGGCAAGTGAAGTAACACCGTTGGTTAATCTGACACTTCCTCTCATTCCACCCTGAGCGGGAGTGTCCGGAGCGAGGAGGAGTGGCAGGCGGTCGACTCCTTCTGCGAAGCAGTAATGCTAGCAAAAGAGGAAGCCGACCGCATCAGACAACGGCGCTCACGCCGCAGCCGCCGCCGTAATTCCGATCCAAATTTACGGCCACCGTAGGTGCGGGCTTGCAGACGGCGGGCAATAGGTAGCTCGCTGTCCGTTTGTCCGGTAACAGGCCGGACCGGGCCCAAGTAGTTTATGGCGCGCACTGTTCCCGTGCGCCTCAAGGAGTTTTCAGCAAACCGTAGGGGCCCAGTAGGGTCGAGGCCTAGTCTGGGGCTCTGGGGAGGTATGAAAATGCGTACCAGGGCCCTGGATTCAAAGCAGGGAAGGAAAAGGGTAGGTTTTTAGTCAGTAAGAGTCTGACACTAATTCCCGCTCCGCCCAAGGGCGGGATTTGTCATTGGATGATTTTACCTACAATAATAATAAAAAAAACCCTGAGCGGGAGAAGTTTTTAGATGATTTCCCACACAAAAAAACTTTTATAATAATAATAAATAATAATAATAATAAACCTTTATTGTCAGGCAACTACGGCCCATAGATAAAACACACAAATAACCATACAAAATTAAACTAATACATATAAAGATATCTACCTACCTGGTGCTAAACTGTGACTGAAACGTGCAGTCAAGCAAGCAGCACTTTTACCAGCTACAAAAGAGGATTAGCGTTGTAAACAATCGCATAATATGAATGCAATACCGTGACCAATGACCGTGGCGATACGGATGTTCAACATCACAGTAAATCATAGATTATGTAAGAACGAGTAGCTATTATTTAATGTGTAAACCCTTATGGATGGACTTGGTTTATTAAGTAATTTAATTTATAGGCTTCTAACTGCGCGTAATTAGTAATTAAACATCGCAATTGTGCTGCATAGATTTCATAGACAGATAATTGGGAACAATGGTTCGCGGTCTGCAATCTCGTAGTTCTCACGGCAATCAATAAGACCTTCACATGTATTGTATCGATCGTACCTACCTCTATAGTTAGAAAGATTTTCTTGTAATGATGTTTGCCAGTCGTATTTCATAGAATCTCAAGTAGGTGTACCTACAATTCATCGGAGGACCATTTCTCTATCCACATTTGGGATTTAGTCAGTAAAAGTGTGGAGTGTCACACTTTAACCGACTAAAGCTCTCGCTTCACCCAGGGAGGGAATAATCATTAGATGATTTAAAAAAAAAAGATAAATTTTACTTCAAATTATTATATAAGGTAAGGAATGACTACTAAGACAAGGTGATTTACGTGAAGCGACTTAGATTTACCTACTTTAAATTTGGCACACCAAAGTGATTACAATATTTTCTGTCAATATTAGCAAATATTAGGTAATCGTTCACATAACTGTTAACTTGAAGCCACATCGGCATCTAAAATGGAACAACTAGATGTGCGATAAAGTTGAAGGCAAATATTTAAACGAGAATGGTTCGAAAAACACCATAAAGTTGGCAATTTGACTGCTTGATCAACATTCTTGGTATACTCGCAAGTTTACGTAAACAAACATTGCCTTGAACTGTGCGTGGCACGCGACACGCGTCTATTTGTTACACCGTAATTAACTCGGTTACTTAATTAACCGCATTAGTAAGTAAGTGTAGCGTGTGTCGTGTTCACATTATCCTATTGTATGATTGTTGAGATTGAGACATGAAGCCGCTACAGATGAGGGTCAGATGTCAAACAACTGGAAATGGGCGCCGCCGTCTGGTGAATTGTGGGGTATTGTGTGAGATGTTGGTCTAATAATCTGTTATTATTTAAATGAAGTCTTGCTGGTATAAGCTGTAGGGTACAGAGGTAGCATATAGCTTCGTAATGCTTCGAAAATCTAGGGCATGCTGGCACCAAAACGGTTCTGCGACATTTTTTGTATAATAAAGTTCAACGAGAACTGATTGAATCCAATTGATTGATAGTCTTACCAACTATCAAAGTTCAATCAAGACATTATTGTGGTACATGGGCATAGTAAGTCATCTAAAAATGGAGAGTTTGTCGTTAGATTCGAAACCGCCTCAAAATCATGGTCTGATAAAATTTCGAAATGAAATGAATGTTACAAAGAGCTGTATAAGGACGTAATAAACGGCATTTCATGCCGGTCCTTATTTAAAACTTGATTAATTAACTTGACGTTAGATTGAGCATGTTGGTCTGCGACTTCATAAATATTACGTGTGCTAGGAACTACTTAACTCTGTTGACATTTGAATAGCTGAAATGGTTCTGTGGTAGAACTAATAAACCTGTATTATACAATAAATAGAGATATTGATAGATACCATGTATGTAAATCTGATACCAGTCTTGCCCAGAAGTTAATGGGTTAGATAAGCAGTAAAATACCTACTAGTATTAAGCTACATCCGCTGTGATTGGAAGCTGTTTTTAGCACAGTGGGAGACAAGCTTGCCTAGCTTCATATGGATCCAACGTGCCCACCCAATTACTCATGAAAAACTAGTGACATGTGATGTGACCTGACCTTCAGAGGTCACATTAAAGGAAATAACTGTAGTTAAGGTCCAGTAATTCAATACTAAGTACGTATTTACCTGACACGGTCCGTTTGTCACGATGCCTGATAAGGTTATTCAAATAAATACGTCCGTTTCCATTGTAATCAAAGTGGCTGAGATTTGCAAATATGCGTTTACCATAATATTGTAAAGGAAGTTTGACTATCTCTCAGGCCCCCGTTTAAACGACTAGCACGTTACACCATGCGAATAACAAACAATGGAATGGATAGCATGAAGAAACACCAGACCACACATTGTGGACCACTTGCACCTATCAATTACCTATTATTAAAAGTACGAGTATACGCAGGGGTCACTTAGTTGGAAAAACTGGGCAAGTGCGAGTGGGACTCGCACACTAAGGGTTCCGTACAATCTAACTTATGTAAATAGTTCAATTCAAAAGTCTCGAAGATTTTTCGGAACCGAAAAATTAATCTTTTTTGTGACGTTACTACAAATTTACAGTTTTTAGATTTATTTCTATTCTTATGCTATAAGACCTTGCCTCATGCCAAATTTCAGAGTAAGAGTATCGAAATATACATTTTTTGCGACATAAATGGCCATTTCTTTTTTTTCGAACTTAGAAGTTTGATTTTTCCACAGCTTCAAGGGACCGCAGACCTGAGTAAGTGGTTTTAATTTCAACTCGATAGGCCCCCGTGTTTTCGAGACATGACAGACAGACGGACAACACAGTGATCCTATAATGGTTCCGTATTTCCCTTTTGAGGTACGGAACCCTAAAGAGTGCAACGAACGGTCTCACGGAGTTAACAATGAAGATCCGAACAGCGTGAGATAGAATAATGGATCAATTATTTTGGTGTAAGTTGACCATGATACGACTTTGTAAAAGAGCGTCATCGGATGCATAATATTGTTTGAAGACGGTTTGGGGATCTTGACCTAGTTTGCTACGTAGGTTAATTTTCTAAAGAAGGTTGCATCTATGTATAAATAATTATGTAAATGGTTTCATTTTCATATAAATTAAAAATAATTATGGACAGTTGAAGAAACAGTTGTCGACTAGTTGAAGTGTCTCAGAAATGCTTGTAAAATATAAGATGCATAGTCAGTAATTCTGGTGGATAGATGGGATACTTCCAGCTGTTTTGTATGCAATATAATGAGTGTTAAACCTAGAAACGAGCTGTTAGAGGTTAGAGAGGCTACTGTTTCTACAGTTTCAACAAATGTTTATTGGTGAAACTTGCGTGGTGAAGGATAAACTAAGTTTGTTAGTGAGGAAAATTCTGCAACTTTTAACCGACACATAGACAATACACCTAGGTCTTTCTTTTTCTGTATCTAAATGTATTTTTAGAAATTTTCCTTTTCGTGAAACCTTTTGCATTTCATTCCATTTCGTTTGACAAAGGTGTAAACTAAAATATGTATCTACATTATAAATACAAATTATTTCTCTGAAAATAAGTTGTATTCGAAACACTCACTCAAAAGTTGGTGTATAGAGTACACTTAATGACTCGTTGTAGTCTGTTCCGGATGAATACTTATAGGTTAATAAAGTTGCATTTCTAACGACACAGATGCTAGAAAATCTAGAAATACAGAAAGGCGGTCGGTTTCATTTTCATGTGTCAACAAAATACCCATATAACCTATTATAACGTTTACACTTCGTTGGTCAGTCATGGTTTACCTACCTAGAGTTATGTGTCACGGTAGTCGGCAGTTGTGGCCTGCGGGTCGTTGTGTCCACTACCCGCCACACAATCTCACCTAATCGGTAAACAAGACGCGTTTTATGTAATATCTTTTGGCGTCAGTCCCGTACTCTGTGGTCGAGTTTCGCTTTCACCTTAATAACTTACTTTCTCAAACTTTGGCTTTTTGTTTATGGTAAATAACGCGACACGAGGATGACTTCGGATCACGGCAATTTTTAGAGAAGAGAGATTGTATAACAATAATATCATCTAACGAGCGAATCTGCATTGTGTTGCCTCGGTTACCTACTTATTCAGTTTTGAGTCAAAATTTAATAGGTAAGACTAGATTCTGCTTCTGCTTCGCCCACATTGCATTGGTACTTGCCCTCATCAATTATAATTACTTATAGCTGAATAATATGTTAGTCGGATGTATTATAAGCGTTCATCCGTTTGAAAATAAAGGAATAACAAATATACACACACATACATACATACAAACTTTCTCCTTTATAATATTAATGTGATATTACTTATATCAATAGCAGATAACGGAAGTAGATATTCTCAATAGGCGCTTAGTAGCCATCCATATTAGGGGCACCATGGGCTCAGAGGTGTGGGATTGTATGCAAGAGTCATCGAGGCTCTGGAACGCAAAGGACAACTAAACGAACACAGGTTTTAGTCAGTAAAGCCTCATACTCCCTCTTACTCCACGCAAAGTTGGAGAAGTTATTATGATTACCCACCCAAAAAGAGTCCTACTGAGTTTTCGTAGTTAATTGGTCACTTAACTAAAGACCAAACACATCACACTATTTTATTCAACCATTTATGAAGGTGAGCATTCCTAGTGAAAAAAAACTGAACCTGGTGAGCACGCAATAGCCATACCTGACTGACGCAACCCAGTTTGAGTGACACGGAAAAACAAGTCGTTTTTTTTCTTAATAAAATTAAGTGAAAGTGCGCCTGATCACGCATTCTACATATCGGAGCTGTGAACGATCGCATCATCTATAGATATATATAAAAGGAGAAACTGACATATCAACGTACAGCCGAAATACTGAACCTAGAAATATGGAATATTGTACAAGGCTTCCATTTTAAATGAAGGCGAGCACTAAGAAGCGTTTTATAGAAAATTCAACCTATAGCGGGGATAAAAAGAAGGAATTCCGTTTAAATTTAAAATCTCATTCCATTTGCCTTTGTACTTAAAAAATGCATAAATAGTAACCTAAGTAAGCATAAAGGTTGTCACTATATTTTTTCAAAACTACCCCCACTAGAAAAAATTAGGACGTTAGATTGTATGGAAGATTCATATTTCTTGGGTTATAATAAACTTCAAACTTGGCACAAATTCTAATCTATATGAATAATATTGACATCATTAGTTTTTTCAAAAATACCCACAAAGTACGACTTAAGCGGTGTTTAAGTTTTCATGAAAACGTTCTTGCGAGCGAAGTCGCGGGAAAAGTTTTAGTTCTCATACATTATGGCACGACCGTACTGATGACAAACGGATGGTAATCGATACCATATATTATCAAAACTCGCTTCAGCGAAAGTTATTTTTCAGATAAGAATAATAAAAAGCCTCGTTTTGCCGGATGTGGAAACCAATATGACGTCATACTATCTCCAATACTACAACCTCAGCTCTATCAGATGGAAAAGGTCGTACACCACCACACGGGCCCAGTGCGGATTGGTGGATGTCACACGTTTTTAATTTTTTGGTTCAAAGACAAGCTTTTGTGTGGTTTCCTTGCGATATTTTCCACCAAAGTTTTGATAAAAGTAGATATTAAAAAAATACACAAAGTATAGGTAGACTCGTAAGTCGGTACTACCAGCTTGATACTGCTCTTTGATACAATAATAATAATATATATTACTAAATGGCATCTTAATCGACCATTGCGATTGCATGATCTACATATCGCGGCTATCAATGTATTTTGAGTAGCTATTAACTGCCTTGATTATTATTTTTATGCAGCATCATTCTGTCGGTATTTTTATTTCTTATTGAAGCCAAATAGTCAATTAAAAACTTTATTTCTCTTACTTTTTAGTGCATAATTATGTTGGATATGAATTATGCTAACTGGCATATTTTCATCCGTCTTATCGTTCAATAATGCCGTGATACTATCTGTGTGATTGATGGTGTACGTAGTAGGAAATAGGATGGGATCTGTCTGTCACTTCGTATCTCGTTTTTCTTTCCTTTCGCTACCATATTATCGACCCTTTTTAGGAAGAAAATCGTAAGTGACAATTTGCGTTCTCTTCCTTAATTGAAAAGTGTAAAGTAGTTCCTATTAATTTATTATGATAAATATTCTTTTATTACGAAAGAAGCCGTTTCTATAAAAACCGCAGGCTGTTGTTTTTTTTTTTATGGGAAATTACCCAATTGCTTCTCTCGCTCTAGGGCGTAGCGCTCAAACTTTTATTGACTAAAACCCGCTTTATATATTCCTTTTTGCCTTGCGTGGCACACCTAGGGACACCTGGGGTCCTGGAACCCCAGGTGTCCCTTTGAGAAGCGAATCCATGGTACCAGTTTAAGGCTTCGGCCCTGCTGAGTCCCTACGATTGCTATCGCTTACGATGTTCTTCCTGAAAAGGGGAATTGTTTGAAAGATTCACCGTAGTCCTGGAACGAAAATGTAACTGACGGAACATGGGTGGATTTAATTTACGGAACACAGAAAGAACACTTAATAAAATAACTTTCGCACTTTGAGTAACTTAGTCAATAAATTACTCCAAGTAGGAAAAGTTAATTGATAAATAATTTCCCACGTCAAAAAATAATTCCTGTTTTCCCCGAAGATTTAAGCGTAAGTGTAGTACGACTGGTAAGTAGGCAGTTACTTCACTATGACGCACGCCTATCTTGATGTCTCCAAAGAGTTTTAACTTATAATTTGAGAGACGTGCGCATTGTGCACGGTCCGTCGTGCGTGCGTTTGCGCAGCGTGACCGAGAGCCCAGCTATCTGCTGCTGACAATTTTTTTTTTCTTTACACAATAACACAACACCACTACGATACCACGTGATTTGGTTTTAATGGACAGAAACCTTGGACTTACTTTCAAGGTTTTTTAGGTAGAGCTCAACACCAACAAAGATTTTAAACCATTATAAGTAAAGGAGGAAACCTACCTGCAAGGGCGAAATGTGGGAGTATTATACGTAGCACATCTCTCTCACCGTTCAGGGAATAAAAGCATCATGTTATGTACTTAAAGCGCACCTTCGGCACCATGCGCAGAGTACGTAGTACCTACCTACGTATCCGTCCTTTACTGGAGCATTGGATCTGCCTACATGCCCCTGTGGTGAATAATTACGGTATTCAAAAGACAGTATTTTATTTTACTGTCAAGCATTAAATAATTGCATGTTATTTTGTCGTTTGATGCATGGCCACGGTCATATCAAAGAACCTAGAGGCGCGTAGCAACCATTGACATATATATTACTAGAGTACATTTTTTTCAAATATTTAAAATATAAGTCAAAGATTCAAAATATTTTCATTTCAAATAAACCACTTGCAGGCACATTTAAAATGTCAAGAAGTTAAGTTAGTCAAAAATTATGCTAATTGCATATTCTAAATCGTAGATCTCTATGGAGAAGAATGTGCAAAAATCAGGTTATGTTTTACAAATATCTCGGTAACATTTTGATATGGTTAAAAATGTGTTAATTCTAATCAGTAACTTACTTACATTTCATTTCTGCTTGAGAGACTCCCATTATAGCCCTCCAATGGATCTGAAAAGCCTCTAGGAGTGTGGCTATAGACTGTGCTGACAGGCTCATCTTTTTTACGCTATTTTTATGAAATAACTGTAACATACAGCTGTCTATTAAATTAGAACAAAACAAAACACACACTTAGCACTCACCTAAGTATAATGATACAAAAAGATTATCTGCCTTAGCGCATAGAATCGTGACTGATTGAAACAATGACTGATCATTACGGTGTGCATTATTTGACAAATGAACTTAAGATCACGATTTGTCTTAGTAAAACTCGACAGCCTCGGTAGAGTTATTGCGCCGAAGGATGTTCTGGCGGCTGCGTTGATCTAGTTTTATTTCTGTATGACTGTGAATATAGATTTAATTACCTACTTATCAATTTAGTAACTACTTCGAATGTATAGATTACAAAGGCGGATTTAAGGGGAGGGGGGGGGGGGGTTCACGTACCATCTCAGTATACCTATACTAGAAGCAAATCAAATTATCAGAGTTGTTAAAATATCTGAATAAAAGAAAAGCAAAAAATGGACGCTAATGAAGTGCTGGACATATTTAGCATGGAACTAAAGAAGCTATCTTTATTAAACATTTAATTTTTCTGTTGTTTTGATACTTCTTCCTAAACCTACTTGAACTAGTAGAAATAAACTTGAAGTTTTATTTCTAACAGTTATTGAAGATTTTTTTTCCTTTGAAAAACATCCTGGTTCCGTAGAATCTTGGATCGTGGTCGCGTAGATAGATTCGTTTTTGTCGTCCGCGTAGTCTTCAAGAAAGCTTGAGCACGTAACACAGGAAGTAAACTTTTAATCCGGGTCGTATAAATTATGCATATAATTGTATATTGTTAATAAACGACCTTCGCTGACACCGGCTAACCCGAATGCCCTTAACACCGCCATTCACGACACAAAAATTACACTCACTTTTGTGCATTAGCGTCGAGCAAAATGCGGTATATGACTAAGCAGATCTGATATTGTCGTGTTTATTATCTGGTCATTCGATCTCACGTTCATGAAGTTTTACAGCGGTACTGACATACTGCAGGAGATTGATTGTACTATATCTGTCATATAGGTATGTAAATTAATATCCTGTTCAGGTGTTAAATTAATAGACATAACGGTATCGGATGGCGAACTTAATATTTATATCTCATAGATCATATTTCAAGACAGTAACCCAAGGTTACAAAAGTTACATAGGTTTGGGTTAGACCCCCTAAGTCTTTTACCTATCTCATTTAAAAAAAAAGAAATATTTCGATCGACAGTCTAGTGCACACAAAGCTAACTGACATTTCAGACTGTACATAGCCAAAGGGCGTTTTCGTGCAGCTGAATGTTCGAAACGTGTGTTGGTAGTTCCACAGTGGGTTCTATTATACTCTACCGGCATGAATGGTCTAAGAGTCAGAAGGACGCTATCATTATCTGCAGGTCAAGGTGTGAACGCTGTTCTACGTAACAACTTCTAATCTGAGCTAATTGCCAGCAATTGAACTGGAAAATGTAACGTTTTCGTCGTTTAACTTAGGATTATATTTACTGAGACTGAGAAGTACCTAACTAAATGGAGCAATTGGGGAAAGTGTCGCAATAAGCAGCCAATATCGGCACATCTTTCTACCTATTAGGCTGGCATGCATCGTTCCGTGGGTCAAGAAAGCCTGCCAGGGCTTCGGGATTGTTCCAAAGATTTACCGTGGCCCTGGAATGCAAAGGGCTACTATGGAACAAGCGGCTTTTAGTCAGTAAACTCTGAAATGCCGTCTCGCTCCACCTAGAGCGGGATAAGTTGTTCGACGATTTCCCACTTGAAAAAAATGACTAGAAATCCTAAGTACCATGTTTCTTTTATCTAGTCAGATTAATCATCTTTCCATGACCATTAGCACCAACCTGTTCCTAAACGCTATGAAGATAAGGAGAACTAAAACCGGTATTTATGGACTTGATATACTACCTAATTAAAATAATTTGTTGAATATATAAGCAAAACGAACGGTATCTGTAGATCAGTGTGGTGTGAGTTAGTCGAGTCAGGATACGGATCTCCGTGTGCAGAGCCAGTCACTTCTCCAAGGTTCTACCCGTATTCGACACACGAACGATCCTGCCTTTCTAAAATGCTTACCTACCATTTATTTCGTTGTCGCTTTACACACAATCTATAGTATAGGTCTAATAAAATATACCTGTGAGGCAAGCTATTTATGCTTAGGAGCTAGAGCACCTAAGCTAATGCCTACCTACATACTTTTGCAACATTTAAGACATTGTTAATTAAGTTTATGCAAGACATAATACATATATCTGAAATAGTATCAACCATCGGTGCTCATGCCTTATTATCAATTTATGGTGCGTAGCTATGTTATGTAATGTTCCTAGATTGTCAGCTGTGTGCTTTAAATTTCTTACACGACACATGATTCTCCTTAGTTACTAGATTTACTTTATATTGTTTTGTAAATAAGTGATATCAGAAAAATCAGCTGCACGATATTCAAAGATAGTGGGGATGTGGGTTCTATAACTCAACTAAAACCAATATTTCTGTATACCTATTGAAACTTTTTATAACCTCATTTTATAACTCAGTTCTTTCTTTATTAGGTTCTTTTTTCATATTTAACTGCCGCTCAGAATAGTCCTATTACCACTGCATTGCTTGTTTGTGCCAATGTTTATGTTCATCTTGCGTCAACCACAGCTGGTTTACAAAAATGTAAAATTTGCGGATAATGCAGAGGGCTGCACATTATCTACCACTAAAAAAAATATTTCTGTGTATAAGTTTTATGCTGTAGCTGTTTGTTATTCCTCAATTCATAATCTCCTTAGTCTTTTCCCAACTAGCTTGGAATAGAAGCCGAATTCTATTCTCGTACATAGAAATATTGAGCGTGACGATATTATAATTTATCGCCTTCAGTTGTGATGGCGACTGAGAATTATCTGTTCGGTCACGTTTCTCGATTACCGTTGCATAGGACTACGACTCTCCATCAAAACGATTCATGTTGCATTGTAGCCAAACTGATGGAATAACATGCTTGACTGTGATTTAATAGCTCATAAATATTGGTATTGATTACGTAGCGTAGGTACGTGTAGCGTAATCGTTACTATAAATCAGAGAGATATTGTATCATCAACTATTATGTTTTAGATTTAAATTAAGTAAGTATGTATATGATTATGAAAGGGTCACTGCGAGTGAGAGAGAAAATTTATCACGGAGACTAAAACATATTACGCAATTAGAAATATTTAAAATATACGTTGCGATAAGTTGATACAGTTTTGAAGCAGCTCAGCAGACGCTCAAGAACTGCAGATATAGTTTTATGTAGGTACCTACTGGATTTTTGAAGACCTTGAGACCTAAGTCCATTTAATTTTTTTCGTTTCAGGTAGCTATTGTTTGTGATTGTGACGGATGTCAAGCCTCATAATTGCTGTGATTGATACCTATTCGATGGTAAAAAATATTGTCGGTGCCATAAAAACAAGCATGATATCTAACAACCGTGGAGAATTGCCTAATTATGAATAAAAATGCAATCAAATGAAGGACAATGATTATAGGCACAAAGTAGATATAATCACCTATTGGATGCATTAAATTGTAGGTACCTACCTAGTTAATAAAATGAAATTTCTTATGTAGAGTTATACCTATCCTCGTTTAAAATAACAGTCTGTAAATACAAAATACCTAATTAAACATCTCGGTTTTTAATGATACAGCGTATTTAAAACGCATTGTTAAGAATAAATAGGTAGGTATACCTAGCTTTTACCTCCTAATTACTTGAGCCCCAAGCGAACGCCGGCGTTCGCACACCTATTGTCTTTCTATTGTGTCTTTAATTACGGGATTCAAATGATTAAATCTATTTTTTTTTTGTTTTGTCAGACTTTCACTGCTCTGCCCTTTGCGTACCAGTACCTCTACCATGAGTTTTAAGCAATAGTATTCGTCGCTACTCGATATCGACGCCGTAAATATTTTGTATGGCAAATTTTTGTTCTGCAAGTGACCGCTAGAGGCGCTGCAAAATTTGCCATACAAAATATTTACGGCGTCGATATCGAGTAGCGACGAATACTATTGCTTAAAACTCATGGTAGAGGTACTGGCCGCGGTAACAGTACCAAAATACCCCCAGTCTAGGTATCAAATAGATACTTTACCTCCAATAATATAGAGAGCTACAGTTCAGTAAGATAGATACAGATAGTATCTATCTTCGAAAACTATTGGAGGCCGAAATACCCCCAGCATAGATAGGTGTCAGATAGATACCTTACCCCTAATAATATAGAGATATACAGTTCAGTAAGATAAATACACATAGTATCTATCTTCTAAAACACTATTTGGTTAAACTAGAGCACATTTCATAACAAGCACGCAGCATTCGCGAGTCCGAAGGTACTCGAAGTACGAGCCCTAGAGATTTATAAAGCGCTTACCGACGCAACAGGAATCTGCTAGCTAACTGGTGAAAGTAAAATGTATTTCGATATTATAATAAGTGGATTCTGTTCGCTATAAGTTACTTAATAAAAACCTCGTTGGTTAAATAGGTCAATTTGAAACTGATTAATATAATGGTCATACTCAATTAAACGATTGTTTCATAATTTATTATTATATGAAAGCGATGATGAGTCTCGCTAAGATTTCGTTTGTGCAACAGATGAGCAGGTGTGCCAGTATTTCGGTGTTACATATTACATGCCACACAAATAAACAAACACATAAATAATTTGTTGCAAACTGGGCTTCTTATGTAACTATATAATAGCATGCATGATCTATCGATGAATTAGTGTTTTACATAATTATGTTGGTAGATGTCTATTGAGCTAAACAAACCTAACTACAGTGGAGTAGCTACTTAGGGGCTAGGCGGAGCAGTGCCCCGGGGCCCACAAGCTCGGGGGGCCCCCGAAGCCTGATTAACAAACCGTACCTATATTGAACGAGTGAAAAATTATATTGAAAGTTTTAGTGAATCAGATAATATTGTGACCACTGCAGTTGGTTGAAAAGTCTACTCAAGAAGATTTGGTAATTAAGCAGTGAAAGATACTGTCGCCTATAATATTAACGACGACGATGTCTGTCGTTGATCGTTGTGTGGGCATGTGAATGATCAATGTTCTTATAACTTAGATTTTTTTAAAGATAAAGTTGCTTTGCCTTTTTAAAATATGTATAATATAATTATAGTATATTAATAAAGCCTAAACAGTTTAGGGGCCCCAAGTTGGTTTTTGCCCCAGGGCCCTTGGTCACCTAGCAACGCCACTGCCTAACTAATCTTTAGTTGGGTATTTTATACTTTTTTTTGCGGTGAGAATTTAAATAATCCAATAATTTCTCACGCTTTGAGTGCAGCGAGGAGTTCCAGACATTTACTGGCTCAACTCACTTGTGTTCTTTCAGTTGCCCTTTGCATTCCGGAGACGTGGTAACTCTCTCGAACAAACCCGCCGCCCTGGCAGGAACAAGGATGACATAGAGCTAACTTGGTTTAAAATATTTTTAGCTCATTTTACTCAAGTCCCAAGCTAATGCCGGCTTTCGCACACTTATTGTCTTTATAATGTGTCTCTAATTACGGTATTCAATAAAACATTTAGGTAAATTCGCAAATGTTTTATTCTTTTATTTATTATTGAGTTATGATGTTCATCAGGGCATGAAACGAGCGGATTACTTATAATCTGATTATAATATGATAAATATTGAATACACTTACCTAACATAATATGTGTGTGTGTAATTGACCTTTAAATCTTTAACCATTCATATACATAATATAATACATTAGGTTTATTAATTACGACTTTTTGTTTTTGCAATCACTAGTGTGCAAACGCTTACTACTGAATCACAATATTCGGTACAATGTCAAGTTGAAATGCCATATTAACCTCGAAGTAAGCATTGTCTTTCTGTGCTTGGGAAATTATTCTAACAGCCACAAGTACTAGCGAATGTTACATGTATTAAGGTATTTTAATGAGCTTGTTGCATTGTGAATAATAAACATGTTTTAATTGTTTCAGTCATACCTGTCTTGGTCACATCAATCACAATCACACCAAATGGGAATAGTCCTGAAATTAAGATGGTAGGAGGAATGACCGTCGATGTGCAAGACGGTTTCATTCCAATGGAATCTAAAATAGAAGAGACGACTGTCAGAGCAAGTCGTGGAAAGAAAAGAAAAAATAGTAATAACAATAATTCTACAAAGTTATCCATCAACGAAAGATACAGGAGACTGATACCATACATGACATTTTACTATGCTAACGACTTAGCAACACCAACAACAGATAATATCAAGGAAGTTGAGGTAGAAAAGGCAGAAATAGTCGAGACTGGAGGAGGCAATCATGGCAATCACCGAGAACCAAAGAAAATTATTTACTCAAACAGAAACATCCCTAGATATCAAGGAAATAGATTGACTCAGCATAACATTGCATCCTCAAATCCAACAAAAATTTATTACAAAAGTGGAGTGCCAATATACCAAACCCAAGGAAAAGTGTCTCAAAATTATAATCCTTTACTATCAGAATATAAGGTGCTGGTACACAATGACTACGACACTGGCAGGGTGATTCAAAAGCAAATACTAAAATCTCCGGGTATAGCATTTATCTCTTCGACCCGAAAGCCTTACTTGAATCTATATAACGAGAACACGCCAAACATTCGATATTATTTCCCAGAGAAGCCGAAATATAAATTGGTCCCTTATGAGCAAACACCCCCCGTTAAAGTGCCCGAAAACGAAAACGTGTATGACATAACGAAGAAACCAATACCAGTTCCAGTATCTGTGTTAATACCTAAAGAGCAAGTTTATCTGAAGCCTCGACCGGCTCGACCTCATTATGTTTATGATAACGTTGATGTTCAACAAGCTAATATCAGGAAGCAGCCTGCAATCGTTTCTGAAAGTTACTACGAGAAACAACGACCTCTACACTCATTGGCCCAACCGGTTATACAAAGTGGGTTTAGACCAATATTCAACTCACCTCAATATTCTAAGGATGCTACGATTTATTCAACAAGCCTACCAAAAGCGGATTCCAATTTTGAACATCAAAAGCAACCAGAAGCACATGTCCAGCCAACACCAATAAACTATGAAGAATTCAAGCCCCAATATTATGAGCATGTAATGGAACAGACCCCGTTCAAAGTTCCACAGGAAACTTCAAACACAATACCGCTAGCGACACTACTAAATTCGCTTCAACTGAACAAATCTATTCCTAAGCCCATCACGAAAGAAAACGTCGGTGCGTCTATAAGAACTTTACTCCAAGTATTAAATGTTTTGAAAGCTGTACCGCAGCAAAACGACGTAGTAGCCCCAATCCTAAGTACTCCAAAACCATTTGTGGCGGTAGAGGTAATAGCAAAACCAGAACTAGAAGCTCATCGCGATCCTGAGCATGAGACACAAGTGCCTGACGAAGAATTGACAGCAGAATATCTTGCGCCTGTAAACACCCCTTCTCAGCATCTTGATGGTGAGTGGTATACCTAATACTTAATTGGCATGTAAATCTTAATGATATTTCATTCTATTTCAAATATCTATTATTGGTAGAGAATGCTTGTCGCATTAAGTCCTCTTATACGTAGGTACCTAAGTATATATATATTTTTTAACTTAGAACATCCTTGAACGGATTTGGCTTATACGTTCAATCATTTCATAGTGGTTGAACCACTTCCTGTTTGCTAAAGTAATTATTAAATTAGTAACCGCAAAATTGTTGACAGTTTTTGAATGTTTTTGACACCGAAGTTTTTAAATAAAGGAGACTTTTTACAAATTTATTTAGTAATCGAATACATACGACTACCATTTATCAGGTTGCTTTGTGAAAACTCGCAGAAGTTTATCTGAACTTTAAAGAAAACATTAACACGGTTTTTTCCCCCGTTATATTATTTATCTTAAATGCATCTCTAAAGGTTAAACACATTATACACATCACTTTTAAGGCTGGTGACATTGGACAGAAATACAACTTACCCAGTGGGACATAATGTGAGACCATATTTTTACATGTTGAGTATCTTGTCCATATAAAGATATAATGAATACTTACAGATATATCCCCTGGAGGTGGTACAAGTCAACATTTCCCCTTAGTACAGGCATCAGACGAGGAAGGTGGTACTCCAGGACGGCCAGATCTTGATTACCCTATTCTCACCACGATCCCAACTACCAGCTTTGACTGCAAGACTCAGCGGTATAAAGGCTTCTTCGCAGATCCTGAGACACGCTGTCAGGTAAATTGCAACGCACAAGAATGTTTAAGTACAAAAAATCGGTGTTGCGAAGGGAAAGTAGGTCGGCCACCTGTCGGTGTTTATCTATGCATATTGCATTTGTGGTAATTGCTCAGCTAGAGGATGTCTCCCAAAATGGGCAGTCGATATAAAAGTAAATTATGTCTATATGGGATTTTAGTTACGACTTCTTCACCAGCCTAGTGGTCACTAACGCCACTTCTGTGTATGAGGTCCTGGGTTCAATATTATTTTCCATGAAGAAAGTCAAAACACCATGTGACATTCTACTCCACTAAATTGCAATGGGCTCACTATTCACCATTAAATTGTTGTCGTTTTAATCCCGTGGAGGATCGATTCGGTACATGAAACACTATCGATTTGTAAAGATAAAAAATAAAGTACTTGTTTTCTAAAACTCGAATGAATATACGCATGAACGAAATTAATTTCTTTAAGTAAACGAGTCAATGACCTTGTAGGGAGTTGTCGATCTTTGCGTACCATTGCGTACTATCTACAGTTGACCTCGATCAGATGACGTTTACTTAAAGAAATCAATTTCGTACATGCGTAAATTAATTCGAGTTCATAAAAAAAGTATTTTACTTTTCATTTTTTTCTTTTCAAATCGATAGGGTTTCATGTACCGAATCGACCCTCCGCGGGATTAAAACGACCAAAATTTAACGGTGTATATCTTCGAGTCTGATAGTATCTAGCTGTCTATCTGTCAACAACACCCCACGACTTAAATACAGGGTTACCTACTTAAAAATTGAACCTATATCTTTGCATACGCCTTAGAAAACGTCTTTTACCTAATTAATTCACGCGATAAGATATCCTACATGCATTTGATTGGCCAGATATTTTTATCACAAAACATCATTGATATTTGATAACGTCATCGCTTGTAATCTTCGTCAACAGCGGGTATGTTACTGACGTAGACGTACATAAGTAGTAATGTATTTCGATTCCGTAGCAGTTACAGATATTACAAAATGTTATTGTAACAATTACTAACTGCCCTCGCAATTGAATTTCTAAACTGTTGCTCGGCATGCAAAGTGCATTTGTTTACTTATGACCTTCAAATATTTTAGGTAATTTCTCTCTTACGCCTTCAAGAGAATCAGGTGCCTACACTTGGTTCTCAGGGTTATGGGCACTAAGATTGAGGACTTAATCTGCTCATAGAATGACCACACGGACCAACTGCGAGGCTCGGATCTGGTCGGTCGGGTCAAAGGCAACCCCTTTGCTTTTTTCGCAAGGATGTGCCGTGCCACAAGACACGTCATTATGGCGTCACTTGGGGAGGCTTACGTCCAACGTTGGACGTCTATCGGTTGAACTGATGATGATGTGCCCTGACAGGCGTTGTAAAGAAGGGGTTACGGGGAGGCCTTTTAAGAGGTTGCAGGACCCCTGATTGTGATGACCGGGTGATTTTAGTGCGGTAAGAATCCCCCGTTCTCTAGGTTTCCCCCAAAAGCCCAGGCGCAAATTCCCCGCAAAACAAAAAAAATGAATTATCTGGCTACGTTTCGTTAAACCAGCGAGTTCTTATGTTCCTAACTCTTACTTTTTTGTTGGCCTTTAAGTAACACCTAAAATAACACTACGGAATGCTATTGATGGAGATGAAGGTTTAAAGGCAAAAATTTGTTATTACAGGTATGGCACTACTGTGACCTCAACGGGGGACAGGCCTCCTTCCTGTGTCCGAACGGGACGATATTCTCGCAGGCGGGTCTCACCTGCGACTGGTGGTTTAACGTGAAATGTGCATCCACCACCCAGCTCTACGTTCTCAACGAGAGCCTCTACAAGTACATATTACCGCACTCGCCCAAATTCCCTGAGGACTACAGCGGGCCACTAGTTGATAAGTAAGTGTCAAGTGTCGTTTTAGACTAGAAGCTAGTTTTGATTAGAAATAGGCACTTATAAACGTACGACGTACGTGAGCTTTCTTTCTAAACTTCCTCAAGCATCGGACGGTTCATCCTTTAACCAAAACCCATACTTACTCCATTTTCCGTAATCACAGCATGTAGGTAGGTATGTAGGTACCTATCGGAAAAAACGAGTGAACCTATAAGTTTTAAAAAATAATATCGGTGAAAATGATGGATGGAAGTCTTATACATTGTTTATTCTTAGGGAGACAGTATAAATGACTTTAGTACACTACTGTACTAAGCAGGTTCCTACCAACCTAGTTTTTACCTAACTGCGCTAGGTTTTTTTAAAATATCTTTAATTTGTCAATTCCAGATACCTGACTCTAAAATTCAAAGAAATGGAGGAAGAATTTAATAAAAAGAAGAAAAACAAGCAGAGCGCTGCTGAAAAGATGGACTCCGATGAAGAGGAATCAGAAGATTCCGGTGAAGGTTCCTCTGAGAAGGAAGATTCTAGTGAACAAGACAGTGATACAAGCAAGGAAAAGGAAGGAGAGAGCGCAGTTAGTGAGGCTAGCGTCCTAGTTGGGTCACCGGGTGACACTGGCAAAGTGGAAAGGCTAGAAGATAATAATTAAACCATTACGACATTTTATTTTGAGAACAAAGAGTTAAAAGCGACCGACCTTCTCCTTGTAGCGGAGGTGAGCAGCAAGAAAAAAAAACTTTATGTCAAAGCAATTTCATTAAACAGACTTTGACTTAAAAAAAACCTGGTATTTAGAGACATTATAGTAAGGGACATGTATCTGTAAAACTTCTACTGCTGCCCTAAATATGTTGAAATGATTATGACACATTATTTTTAGCAAATAAGTGATTGGTACATTCAGGTCAAACAAACTGCGTATCTTCATACTTTCCAGCTGAGACTCTTGGTCCTGTACAAAGACAACTTACCAATATAGTCATTTTTTCCATTTCTAAATGTGAGCCAACCCGTGTATTGTAAAATTAGAGTAACAAACTGTGATAACTGGATGGAACTGCATACTTAATATCGTGAGTAGTTGCTTCATAGCAAATAAGCAAGGGTAAGTTGTGACTGACTGTGTGTTGTGATTATGTGAATGCAGATTAACTTGTATGTAATGTTTTGCCATTATCACTGTATTACTCCTCTCATAAATTATTGTGTAATTAGTTTTAGAGAATTAAACTTGCCATATGTTGCCATGTTTAATTCAGTTTGAATGTGTGTGTTAAGATTGACTTGAGTCGCAAGTAACGTAATTGTTACGCAAGTATTTATAGATATAAAATATAGAATACTCATAGTGATATTTGTGCAATGTGTAAATAAATCACACCTATTGTATGTTTTGCCATCAACATGATACTATTAAACTGTGCAATAAAATTATTTTATATTAAAAGAAAAAGTTTTTTTTTTAATTTTAAATTGTAAGTCAAAAGAAACACCAGATTGAAGTGATGTATTTATTTAGAGCATTAAATAAGTGAATATTTTTTTTTATAATCGTACAAGTAAAGTTTATAAACACTTTACTTGTAGAACCCTAAAACATTATGATTACGGCGGCAGCAAAATATTGCACAATCAGAACGAGATATATTTAAAACTATGATAATAAAACAGTAACAAAAAGGAACAACACATTTCAACAATTAAAATATTACCTAGAAAAGTGGGTGTGACTAGCCAAGCACTTTATATCAGATGACTTCACAATGCTACGTTAACTAACCTACATTCTTAGATTGGGACTTATAAACATCAATTAATCACTACCTATGAATATTGATTTATAGATATAATACTGATAAATGAGTTACTGAAATCTGATGAGATTCAATGAGATATTATGTACCTACATCAATATGACATACATTTATTACGAATGCTAATATATATTGGACCGTTAAAAGCTAAATATTTACTAGGACAAATAAACGATGTGCTAAATTCACATTTCTGTCTCAAAATACGACACTTATTTATAGAGAAATAATTTACAATAGCTTTTCGACTCATTTGACAATCAAACACAAGACTTATTTCTGTTAATGAGCTTAGGGTCACAACAATCAGCGTGGATACTAACTACATTATTTTTAAAGAGGGGGCTAAGCAGTTCCGAATTATCTAATTTTACAATTACCTATTATTATCAGCAGATTCCAAAAGTCAGAAAATCTGATTGAAGATAGCAAATGCGTACCAATTAAAAACATTGAACATGTTTCCTATATATTCTGGAATGTTGATATACTTGCAAAGAGAGCAAGTCAAGAGTAGACACCTAATACCCTTAAATTTATGCGATAACCGCAGACAATATTTATACAAAAATATAATTAATTTATAATACATAGGACTACTATAAGATCGTGTTGTTATGTTAATTTCAATTTTGAACACGCATTAAGTTCCAAGATATTTGTCTACCTAAAATTTTGAAGATTATTTCAATTTACAAATTATTTACATTCAGACCATACTGTCTCCATCTTAAAATCAATCACAAGTTGTTTCCTTTTCAGTCTTCATTCCATTATGTATAATTACTTGCAAATAAATATGTTTCACCTTATACACTTACCTACACGCTATAAATACGATGTTAACATTGAAGGTGTGGAATTTAGCTAGTTACTATAAATTGCAAAGAAAATAAATTAAGTGTGTTTTAAAAACTTGCTTCTCCATGGTATATAATAATGAAAATTATACATCTATTTTAGCCCAAGGTTTAGAAATTAAATATCCGTTGTCTAAACTGAGCTTAAAATCGTTAGATAAGAGCTTTCCAGTATCTTACTGTTTAATTTACCCTGTTAGTTAAAATTAGTTGTAACAAAATTCAATATCTTACTCATAGAGAACAATATAAATATAGCGCACGAAAACGTGCGGTAAAACACATTCAATATTACAATTACTTACTAAATCATGCGTGAAGCACGTCAGTGTAACTAAAGACTACTCACATTTAACAAGAAACAGTTCTGCTCAGATGGTGCGAGCAGGGGTCGGGGGCATTTGTGTGCGTGTCGATACTTAGTGTTTGAGCAGCAGCGCGGCGTGCTTGAGCCGCAAGTGCGAGCGCAGCGTGTCGATGCGGCTGTAGGTGGCGGGGCAGTACGGGCACGGCGAGCGCTGCGCCGTGTGCGAGTGGAAGTGGTGCCAGCGGTTGGACACCTCCTTGCCGCACGACTTGCAGCGCCACAGCGCCGCGCTCTCGGCCACGGCCACGAACATGCTGTGGTACGAGTAGGGCGGCGCGGCCGGCACGTGCGCGCGCTCTGCGAACAACAACCCGCGACCGCGTTGCATCACGCTGTCTCGCCGCCTCCGCTCTCACACGAGCGCAACCACGACTTCGGTGAGGCGAGCTTTGAGAGTTGTCGCCTCCATGACGAGGGGCCGTCCAATTTACAGAATGTAAATCTGGCCGTGCTTTAGGGTTTACACAGTATAAACGATATACTTTGCGGGTGGGTGTGGAGCATGTGAAACGCACAACTGAAACTACACGGATTTGTAACATACCACAATTTAATGTAAAAATTAGTAATAAATACAACAGATAAATGCAGGAGTTTGCAACATGTTAAAATTGCATTACATAACATCAAACAATGTGAAAAAAAAATTGCATTAACTGCTTGCATAAAACAAAATTATTTAAATTAAACTTTTAACGGAGGCATCAAACCAAGACATCAAACAAAATATTCATAAACAACAAATCGTTCATAAAATGTAATGTAATAATATAACAAGACTATTCGTCAGCTGTGAGGTACACGATTTGACACCCCCTTCCTATTAGTATTACACTATTGTGATATACGACACTATAACAAATTTGCTAATGTTATAAAGAAGAACAAAATAAACATAACTAGACCATTGCTATCCTGAAAATAACCTTAGAGCTCGTCCTGCACTCCATTGATTCAAATTATAAGATCACATCCTTGTGATACAAATGTAAATTTTAATATACAATAAATTGGAATATTCAATAGATTGGCCAAATAAGTGACTAGGTCTACAAGACCTCATTTTCATAAGACTAAATTTAGTAATTCGTTAACCTTATGTATAAAATTCCATATGGCATAAAGTTAGCTTTCATTAAGTCCGAATGTGGTCACCATTACAATTATTAAGTTGCATACTTTTTGAAAGCTGAAAAGAGATCAAAGGTAGATATTTTCTGAGCCAAACGGTGTGATTCTCCAAAATATTCTGGCCAGACACTATCGTAGTATCCTAACCTAAAATATCTAAAATAATATGCTATGTTACTAATCAATCAATTTGCTATAGCAAATTCAATATTAAAAATTGGTCTCGAGTGATAGTAATATAAAAATGCATTCACGATTAGATGAAGCGTTTAACGCGTGGGCAGACTGGGAGATCAGCACGATCCTCGACTCGCGGGCGCGGCCCGGCGGATAGCCATGATCTATCTAACTATAGACAACTTGCGCGACAATAAATTATTAAATAGTACACAACTATTACGATTGGCAGAGGTAAACAAGCTAATTATTAATATTACCAGCTATAAAACCTGTACATCACCGTAACCCAAACTGCGATTCGCTAAGTAGAAATAGAAATTAGGAGTAGTCACTTATGTAAATACAAATAGGTAGTTACTCTCTTTCATTGATATTCATTATATACTTTTAAAATATCATTTAGTTTGGTTACGTAATTAAATAACTAGTAATATTGCACTGAGTATGAAATGCTATCAAATAATAAGCGCCCACATTACTATGAACAGTAGGTATAAAAATCTTTGATATCCTTAAAGTAAATATAAAATCTTTATGGAAGAAATGTTTGGTGACTTCATATATACAGGGACGCATGAGCTTCGTGCTTATATATCGAGTGGGCCCCTATATTCAATAGTCAATTGTATAATCTAGCTATAAGTTATGACTATTTTCAAAAAATTGCACAAGTGGAATTGCATGTTCACAGCTACTAAACAGCACTAACGCCACAACTTAAGTTATGGAAACGATCATGGATTCACTCTATTTGGATGTGATAAATTCCTAACTCCATCAATGAACGTTTTATATTTGGTAGGCAAGGATCAGATTCATATATTATGTAAATGGTGTCTTATCATTATATATTTATGTACTAGTAAACTTGAAGATCTCTGAAAAATTAAGGTAAAATCTCGAGTGATACTGTAATCTCTAGGCGTGTGTACGATCCATGCATTATTTACCCGTTGACCAGACAGATGCGACCTCAACTGGATGCTAGATGCCTTACATTTAATGCAAAGTAACTAATCATTAAAACATTAATAATATTATAATAGGAGTCGAATCGTAGCGTGTTAACACTCTTGGTTCTAGCACCATTCCTTTTTATCACATTTCTGTTACCGTACCACTCTAAAGTGTTTAGCTAAAAATGTAACAATCTTAAATCTTAATTGAAAAATACATACATAAACGCTAGGTTAGTCCCAATCGTAGAATGCCAATATTAGTTACTAAATGCGCAACCTCCAAACGATCCGTCCTAACTTATATTAATTGATTGAAAGAGGTCTTTGACCCCAAGCACCGATCACACGAGTGGGCGACGCCCGGGCGGGCCGGTCGGCGCGTCGCCGAACCACAACTAAACACCTACCAACGATAAAATAATAAAACATGTTAACATCTCAACTCGTTACTTTAACCGTCAACTCAATATAAACGAAATCAATGTTACTACATGATGAATCGATTAAAAACAAACAACACTAATAAATCATATTATATATGCAGTTATATAAATATAAAAGTATATTAAATCAGACAATAGAATATATCTAAGTATAAAAAAACAATCTCCGTAAATAGATCAACTAGTCTAGTATAAAAATCTTTTCGTATGTTTCCTTAGGCGCTATCCTTTAATACATCACAAATCCTTAATAATTATCCATCTTGCAAAGGCCTCATAGAGTTACAAATGCATCTACACTGAGATTCAGTCAATATTTATACGTCGTTGACCAACGACTAATCACAATCTCTTGCCAGTCCCCAAATATCCTTCTGATGTCGTTCCATACCACCCACAGGATTCAATAACATAAATACAATTAGCTACAGGAAACTCATAATTTCCTATCTAATGAATAAATATAACAAGAAAGTGTGGGCCCGAACCTGGGCCACCGCTAATAGCCAGCATCACTTCGCGGTCGCACCGCTACTCGATATAATGTATATTCTTAATATCTTAAGGTTCCTATCGATACAATATAAAAAATAATATGGTAATAGTAAAATTAACATCATATTATTGCTTTTGCCCGTTCCCGTATAGCGATTGGTATAGAAAAAAATTTGCTTACCTACTACATACGCTTCGAGTCATTATTTCAGTAACATCGACATAGGTACATTCCAGACGAGGAATCTTATACAAGATCACACTGGGGCAAGTCAAACGCACAACCGAGACGTAGTAAACGAGTCGCCCGCCGTGTGCGGGCTACGTTAAGAAAGGCCCGTTTAAGTAATAGCACTTCAGCTTAATCCTAAATAGGAAGCGGTTTCGACGTGAGACGGTCCGTTCAAGTTTTGACACATCAACAACGACAGAGTCTGAGCTGGCTTGGGCGAGGGCGCTCACAGAGCGTCGAGGCCGAGCCAGTACATGGACAATCAATCGAAGCCCGCGTCCAGCGGGTTGGCGTAGAGCGGCGCGTGCGGCGGCGCGGGCGCGGGCGCCGCGGGCGGCTCGAACTTGCGCGTGTCGGGGTTGTACGCGGGGTGTTTGAACTTGCAGTGCGTGCGCAGGTTGTCGGAGCGCGTGTACGTGGCGCGGCACAGCGGGCACTCGAACCGCCCCGGGAAGTGCACGTGGTAGTGGTTGCGGATGTGCGTCACCACCTTGCCGCACAGCTTGCACCGGTGCAGGTTCAGCGCGCCCGCCACCCGCTCGAACGTCAGCCGCATGTGCCAGCCCTTCGAGCCTGCAACCAGCGATCCGTCACTCCACACACTCAACAGCCCTCTAGTCCGTCGCGTCACGCGGCCCAATGCCGCAGTGCCAGCTGCCACGCGTGCCCTTCACTCTCACAGTCTCACCGCGTAATGAGGACTCTTCTACGAAATCGTGCACCTTGTGAGTGACCGATGGAACTGGGGCATTAGCTACGTGATGCGGGTTATTCCGAGGTTCACAATCAACTTTTCATAACAATCAACGAGTTTAAAACAATTTGCAAAAACAAGAATTTATCCAAACAATGTTTATAATATTTTAGCACTATTTAAGCCTTAATAGTAACTGTTAACGCTGTACTATGCCTTTCCTAGAACTATTGTAGTTTAAAAGCGTTAATAATATTTAATAAAAATTGAAAATAAAACTTTTGAAATTATTGATTTGTAACAAAAATAGTAATATTCAATGGAGATCCATGCATAAATGAATCAATGATACTGAAGAAATGGTGTTTGTTATTGTCAGTGTTACGTTTGCATGAACATTTGTTAATTACTGTCACCAAGCCTGTAATGCAGAAGGCGATTTATAGAGAGAAATAGGTCTGCTATATATAAAGAAAGCATGGATAGAGGATGAAATGAAAAGAAAAGTGGTATAAATAAAGGAATATATTTGCAACAAACACACATAACGATAGACTTACATACGAATTTAATCGAAGTAAATGGGAAATAAATTAAAATTAAGAGGTATGTTCCTAAATCACATAAAGTCAGTCTTGAACATCAGCAATCGTAACTGATATCATTTCATAATACTACAAGGAACAATAAGAGATCACATAAGTTTGCACAAACTTTTGAAATTGATTTATAAGGCACCTCAATTGATCTGCAATCTTTTAGATTTAGATGACCGAGACCACAAAATGTATGTCGTAAATATTACGCGACAATTATCTGTGTCCTGTTAGGAAAAAATATTCAATCTAATTAATAACATTATATTCAGAAAGTTTAATGTAAAATTTATGATTGAATACTAAAAATTAATATTACTATTCTGGTTTAATAAAAAAAAAAAAAACATATTTTTTGCAAGAAGCTGATCAGTTGAGTTGAGACTATCAATTACATAAAACCTTATCCTCGTTGACAGCAAAGCCATTTTTTCCTCTATTTTTAATACAAATACTGAAATAAATAGTGACATACACTGTTAACACACTGGTTGTTTGAGCACAATGCTACTTTATCACAATACATGAACTAATGATGTTAATTAATGAGCAACGAAAAAAGGAATCCAATTGTAAAAATCCTACGCCTTTTTGACTTTTTTATGTTTTGCTATTTCCTGGCATTACGTTCAACATGTATTTTGCAAGTAAATTTAATTTTAACGAATCAAAGACGTACTGTTGAACATTTTACATCCAGGAAAGGCGTTTTCATTATATTTCGGAAAGGTTTTCCCTTGAAAGCTGTACAATTAAACAAAAATATAAGTATATTATGCTAATTAGAAAAGAAGTTGGAATTTTGTATAAACAATAATAATGAAAATGATGAACTTAAAAAGAAATCACACCACACCTTAATTCTAGTTACAAAATGTCAAATAAGCGCATTGTGTTACTGTAGTTGATTAGTAAGAAAGTTAATAGGCAAGATAGGTTATGTTAACAATTTAAAAGATTTTCCCGGGCGAGCATTAGGATAAAAAAAAAACTATGATCACAAAATGTATGCTACCCACTCACTCGTTAGATCGCCCTACATGTCCTAACAATTGGTGAAATTAGTAAGCGATGAGACTCATTTCTTCTTAGTAGGCTAGCTAAACTTAGGAACTTCTAACTTAGTTGGCATTTTTTCTGTATATTAGACAAGTTATCAGAACTTAAAACAGAACAATGCTTCATGCGAAGGTGTCTCTTTAGGTTATCGGCTCGAGTGAGCGTGATAGGACACATGGGGCACTTGTGCTGCTCGGGGTTGTGCGATTTCATATGCTTTTTTAAATTATTAACTAGTTTTCCGCAAATGTTACAAGAGTCGGGAACACTGAACGGTTTGTTGCTGAGTGCCAAACCAAAAGACTTGACAATGTTCTCAACACTCGCTAGTTTATTTGTAAACGGTTCCCATGGTTTTTTATTTTCATCGACGCCATTATTTTCACCTGTAAGATACGTAATATCTTCACTGCTGGTATAATAAACTGACATGCTAATTCTTTCACTGGCACAATTTTAACTTAAAGCAAGAATCACTCTTCCATTACCTTGCCTAAATCATTCCACGTCCCTTTTCTTGCATGCAACCCTAACGCTAGTTTAGTGTATAGTTATATCACCCTCTGGGGTTAACATCAGCTATAATTTACTTATCATTAACAAATACTTAATATACTAGCTACGTTGGTAATCATCTTAATTTGATTCTTAAGTAATTGTTTGAATAGTGTAAATATTGCACGACCTATGACCCTCAGGGGCGCCAAATCATTATCGTACAGAAATCTTATGACACCGTTTTCTTCATAAAAAATTAACATAAAATATTTAAAAGCGTACCATACTAAGTAGAAAGAAATAAAAAAGCGTCTATGGTTAGTGCAAATTAATAATGGCATGGTAAGCAACAATGAGTGACATGCTGCGGGTGTTACCACATGCTTGTTTTATCCTTTTAATTGCCTACGTCGGATATGTTCGACACACACTCGCGACTATTCCGCCAGGGTCGCCCATCCACGACCCAATACTCCACCTCGACTGCTCTTCTGTCAGCTATGGGGATTGAAGAGCTAAACGAGATACGAGTACCCAGTCGCAAACACACTGCCCTGGCGAATAGGACACGAAAACACTCGACAGACCAGTCCGACGCAAGCGGTTAACCTAAGGTCTAGTGATCTTAACCCAAAATATTTAAAAGCATGGGTTGAAATCTCTGGTTAGGTCTATATAAAGGTAAAGGTAAAGCACAAATCATTGTTTAAAAATAAAAATTAAAGCTTCAAACGACATCAACACAGGCAATAATATCTCTTGTCAATTGTTAGCATATAATACAGTTTTTAATTAGATGAAATTAATTGGTGGCGTTTTTAATATTAAATAATGTTATTGTTTTTATAATGGTAACATTTGACAACGATAATTATGTACAGCACACAGTCTATTATGGTCATCAACAAAACTCAAGAAGTTTACCAAGCTTTGTTAAAATCAATTTATTGTACAGTTTCAAAATTGCTTGGAAAATGTTCATAGATTTGTCGATGGTGATGGAGTAAATACAAGAAACTCACCATCTATGGTGTCTGTCTGGTCTGGATGTGGTTGCAGCATTGGTTCGTTGTCATTGCACTCATTGCTAAGGCTTTGCTGGGTCAGAATTGATGCCATTTCCGTTACTCCCATACCCTGGAAAATCCGCACCTATTTTATATATCAATTTTATTCATAATCATTTAGAAAGTGCTTTGCGCAAGTTGTGCCATCACTTTGATCAAAAAGTTTTTAAAATAGTTTCTTTAGTTTCTAGTCTAGTCTTTTGTCTTTTCTTTAATGTGTTATTTATTGGATAATCTTCATAAATATAAAAATGAATAGCTGTTCATTAGTCTCGCTAAAACTCGAGAACGGCTGGACCAATTTGGCCAATTTTAGTATTGAAATATTCGTGATATTCCAGGGAAAATTTAAACGATGAGAAAATATGGAAAAAAAAATTGACTTATTAGGCGTTACGAAATTTGCCGGGTCAGCTAGTAACCAAATAAATAAAACGGGATTCAAATAACATACTTTAATTTTTCACATAAATTACCACTATAGGTAAGGTTGGTGTTTAACACACAATTTTAAAATATTTACATCAATATCGAATGAAACATCAAGAATCCTATCCTAGGTTATCATTATATATCTGCTTAGGTAACATAAATATTTTTTTTTATACGCGACTCAATAGTCTTGATTTGTAGTTTAAAAAATAAAATGAATGAAAAACTATTGACAGCACACGATTTTTTTTAATTCATATAATTATGGAAATGCAAAACAAATAATATCACAACTGTTGCATTATAGTATTACATTTATTATTTATCAGAATTGGCGCAGGGAAAAAGAAAGAAAACATGAATAGTTGGCACAGAGACACAGTGTAAAAACTTCAATTAAAAATCGGCCAAGTGCGAGTCGGACTCGCGCACGAAGGTTTCCGTGTCGTCCGTAGTAAAAGCAGCAAAAAGATACACGTTTGTTGTATGGGAGCCCACTTAAATATGTATATTATTCTATTTTTAGTATTTGCTGTTAAAGTGGCAACAGAAATACATCATCTGTGAAAATTTCAACTGTCTAGCAATCACAATTCATGAGATATAACCTGGTGACAGACAGACGGACAGAAGTCTTAGGCTCCCGTTTTTACCTCTTGGGTACAAAACCCTAACAAGGAAAAATCAATAACATTGTGTGTCTTACGGCTGTGCCAACTAGATCTTAATGAGGAAGATTAAATTTTCGATATCAGTCTTTTACATTACAGTGTACAATGTGAGTTCCGATAAAGTTATAGAAGACATCAATTTAAAGGTTTTATATTCCTATTCCTGCAGGAATAAGCTCACTTTCAACAAACATCTATAACGATTTCGGTAGGTTGGTGTTATCTGTTTCAGTATTGATACAAGACATTGGTTATTTTGCTAGCACTTTCTGACGTGATTTACTAGCTTTTAATTTACTATTTCGTCGCCAGGCGTCTCGCTATTTGATAGTACATTTATATTATTAGAGTGTTCACGATCCTGACAGAATTTATGAGCTTTGCATTTATCGTGATGATTCACTATTTCTAGCCTGAAGTTAGAGTTGCCTTCGACGAACGATGTCCTGTTGACTGTCAGTTCGTGTGACCATCGTCTACAGTAAGTACAGTACATAATATTGCGGGTTTTGTCATATTGCAACCACGGGTACAACGTTAACCAACTAAGACGGAATTTGCCGCTCTTTTTAGAATTTATAGGGGATCGTCGCGTAGTTTTCGGTGGCAGGTTAATCTGTTGGGGCGGTAGAGCGAGGATCGACGCGAGAATGTTGCCATCGGGCCGTTTAATGCTTAGATCCAAATACTGGCGATTAGATTCCTCCGGTTCAGCCGCGCGAACCCAGCCTGAACTCTGCCAACAAAGAAGGAAAGGCTCTGCTTTAAAATTTGTGATGTTATCTTTTTATTCAGGCAGATCCCTTCCTTCCTGCTGACAGATCCGCGGATCAAATCGAAAAAACTATCAAAATAACAGAAGAAAAAGATCATCCTCATTGAGACAAGGAAAAGGAGTTCTATTTTCACGATCGAGCAGTTCGGTTAGATATGATGAGAAATGTAAGCCTTAATCGACGTTTATGATGATTTAGATCGTTAGTGTGTCGTTACCTGGAGATGCGTCTGGTCGAAGGGCGGCGGCGGGTGGAGGTTGGGCACGTGCGGCGCGTGCGGGGCGTGCGGCGCGTGCGGGTACGGCGAGTCGGGCTCCTGCTTCACGTGCGGCGCCGGCGTGTGCGCGGGCGAGCGCGCCACCGCGCGGTGCGGCGTGTGCGCCGGCGGCGGCGTCGACGGCTCCGAGCCCGACCCCGTCGACCCGCACTTCGCCGACTTCACGTGACCCTGTACAATAACACGTATTACTATACGTACAACAACACTGGAAGAATCCAAGTCCCTGTAACCATTGCGCGCAAAAAGAATTGTTATATTTTCCAATTAGTCCATCTTACCTCATAGTGCCTGTACGAAAGATCGACGTCGTCTCGGGGTACGGTGGAGTTCTTTCTGCGTCTCTTCTCCGGCGGGATCGCATGCGAGGGGTGTGAGGGGTGCGCGGGCGGCGCGACCGACAGCGGCGTGTGCGGCGCGGGCGGCGCGCAGTGCGCGGCAGGAGGCGTGGCGAACGACTCCGAGCGGGAAAGGTTCTCCGCACTCACAGACGGAGTTGACCGATCCTCCGACTTCGAAAATACAAGAATAAAAGATTTACGATTTATCGAATTCTCATTCACAAAAAGGAAAATAAATAAAACAACAATATTCAGGGCTTGTTTCTAATATAACACACATCAGATTTTATTGTCTTCACAAATTGAATCCTACAACACTAAATCTCACAACAGCGTCCATAATCCAACGGTTTTTATTGAGTTGATGCGTTTATGGATGCATATCTTTTTTATTTCCTTGTGTGGAGTAACGGTTTCGTGACGTCACCGCTTTAATTTTGAATTAGGACTTTCTCATGAATGTACCATACCTATATGTTAATACTGAATAGCTAGACCGGCTAAAACTAATGTGGCTTATCACTACATTGGACTTTTAGTATTAAAATAAAATGTCTAATTTAAAACTACTAGACTTTGCTAAACCTAATGCTCTATCAAAAATTTAAGCCAACAAGCGATACGATAGAGTTAATAGACTGTATAATCGTCGCGAGCTACTTTTGGCTTACAACGGAAATCTATCTCATTTAGATGAGAGTGGTTTGTTCGTAACGTGTTTAGTAAGTAAATAATTTAATGATAACTAAAACTACCAAAACAGGATTGAAATTAAGTAGATAAATCTAACAATTTATTCGTATTTGCTTTAAGAAAAGGACTTACGTCGGGGATGGAATCATTTACAGGGAACTCCTAAAAAAAAACTTAAAGGATAGTATTTACTAAATAAAAAAAAAAACTGCCTGGTTTCCGAGGTTATTGACCCTAAGGTCTTAATTGAGTTTTGTCTGAGAATATCAGAATTAAGGCACTAAGGGGCAACATCTAGGCGTTCCTATAGACCAGTAAGGCATTGGGTTACTTGTTTAGGTAAAATCGATTTGACTTAAATAAATAATGCCAACAGTAAACGTCGATCGACTGCTGCGTCACCATTCTAGGCAGGCATTTCCACTAGGTATAGACGCCAGCACGTCGATCTACCCCAATCTGTCAAATTTTACCAATCGAACATTAACCTTCCAATATAATAGTAGTAGTAAGGTTGTGTAGATGTAAGTAGTGATAAGGCTGAAAATCTATTAAAGAAATTTGACAGATTGAGATAGGTTGATGTGCTGGCGTCTGTACACTAAATACCTTCTTTACATAACCTTTCTTGCAAGAGTGATTTAATGAGAGATTCAAATTAAATGATCAATGCTCACCTTAGGATTCAAAGTATTATTTTCTGTCAAACCTCTAACTTGTAAACTTTCAGCAGTTTTTAGGAACATCGGTAGCGTATTTTGGCCAACATTCACTTCACCCTGAAATAACGAAAATAATTAATAATTTAATAGGTACTTTTTCTTTTCTAACACTTGACTCATGATAAAAAAAAATTGAGTATAGTAATACCTTGTACATGAAATCCAAAAGTGATTTCATTTCTGAGAATCGTACATCTTTGAGGAATATTATCGGATGTGGATGATTGTTCTGTAGGAATATACTTTCAAAATATGGGGAACATGCGGAAAGTATCGTCTGGTGTGCCTGAAACAATACAAAAAAAACCACACATTTTCACAAGTTTGCTTTAAAATAGCATGTGTAATTTAAACAAAAGAAATGATGCAGAGTTATGTGAAGGTCTTTACGATTCTGTTAGCATTATACAGAAACAGTGCATAACTGCCATTTTGGCAGACCTATTGTTATTACAATTAGGTGGTAAATGTTTTTTCATGGACTAGGTTTTCAGACACAAGTCGTTAATATTTGCCTGGGGGCCTTTGTAAGGCAATATTATTTTGTATTTAAAAAATATCGTGTCCATATTTTCTCATTACGAAGCAAACCTAGCATATCCCATTAACGTTTCGGTTGGCAATGCTTTTTGAGATGTGTGTCTTAAAAACCAAATTATTGGAGGATACTAACTAATATTCCAAGGTTAAAATATGGTTTGGGTTTTTGGCTGTTTGTAACGGCTGTCAAGAAGTTTGAATGGTAAACGTGGGAGCAGTAGGTGTGTTCGTGCCCTAACTAATGAACTGTAAAGATATCGGCGCATACGCAGCTCAAGTTCGTACGAAGGTACACAAGCGTGTTTACTAAAATTGTTTAAAAAAAACTACTATCAACTTGTATAGTTGCAGTCTGTTAATTAATTGATACATTACTGTAAAACAAAGGTGTTTAATTAAATAACAGTAGATGGGACTTGAGGACGTTTATTGAATGCTAGTATAGAGAGGTTAAAATATTTACTAGTTCTAATGTGTCGCTGGATATAGCATCGATAAATACTAAATTATACAGCAACTTTTATAGAAAAATTAAAATCTTTTTGTAAGGCAATGTAATATTTATAACCGTGGACCTATTTAATGACCTTCATGGTAGCATGTTAAGCGATTAACTATGTACTTTTCAATTATATTCGGAACCTAGACGGTGGCTTATTTTTAGAAAAATTCGCTAAGACAACGCGTGTTACAATTTTATACTCAATCCATTTAGTCAATCAATTTATCATAAAGTGGCTGTGCCACTGGCCCTACTCGATGTTGACTATTTTATCTACTTATGTAGGTATCTACTAGAACCTATCTAGAGAAAATGTTTGTGAACTAGAACAAAAGTCGCGTAGGTAAATCGAATACCGTTCGTGGTTATTGAGTTGTAAGCGCAGTAACGGACAGACAGATTGAGACGATGCGTCTCATAATATGTAAGAAAGTCGTCACATCGTAAAGTCATTGTCATGATAAAATATGAGCGATTTATAATGCGAATGATTCCCTATTGATTCGTTTCCTTATCGAATAGGTTCTTACTCAGGGCGCTGGCCTAAAATTGAATGGTACCGAACTTTCATTTTGCTGTACTACGCTTTACATAAAAACTAACTTTCACTTTAAGCTTTATTTTATGTTTGTGACTTACTAAGATCGTCCTAGATAATATTCGATAGGTGTACTTCCTGGGTATTACCTATTTTTATATCTACAAACACGTGATCCGCCAGACTGTGATTTACACTTAGCTACATAATGTAAAAGTTTTTGCAAAAGGAATGTTCTGTATAACATCGTGAATTTGTAACACATTAACTCTTTGATAGTGGTGAAGCTGATAGCGGTACCTGGCAAAACTGTGTAGGTAGCAGGTTTACTAGTCCTGGCTTCGATGGACTAACGCCACAAGTAATTTATTTTAATCCGCCATTCAACACGAATATCATATCATTCGTAAGCTTCTAATAAAAACTGTTTGTGTGACCGTATCAATTAAGATTTTGTCGTAAAGCAGCGTTGATTTCTCGATGCCGTAAATACGGGAAACTTTTATCCAATTAGTCACAAAAATGTAAGATGATAATTATGTTTATGATATAATAATGACAAAATCAACAACGTAATGCTGCACATGTACATAATAACAACTGTTAATACATTTAACAGATATCGTGCTGGATTTCAGAAGATATACGTATATATTCTACTTTGTTTCCAGCGAGAAACGGTAAAATTTACTGTTGTGGCCGTACCAAAAAGGTTTAAAGGAACCCAGTGGTGAGACTTCGCAATTTGTCTGCTCGTCCATAATGCCTGTATTATACCATGGTCGATATATCATTCAGGATAAATATTTTAATGTATCAACTTCGAATATGATGCAGTTGAAACTTATTGGACGACCAAAAATTAAAGCTGAAGATATTTTTTATTTTCTGTTTTTAAGAGATTTATAAGTGTAGAGTGACAATAGGTATTTAAATTGTAGCTAGCATTAAAAGTTGATTCATTTCATTTAATTGCATATTGCAGTTCTCTGCGATAAAAATAGGAAGGTGTAATCGAATAAGAAAGGAGACAGCATCCACTATAGTTAGACAACAATTTTCATGGTGTCTTACTCCTCGATTACGACTATCTACCAAGTAGAGTTACTTTAGCCCAAGCTTATTAACCAACTAGTTACTGCCAGCGGTTTCGCCGGTATGATAGTAGAAAATTATACCAACTCTTGGGAAAGAAAGTGTCCTATACGCTCTTGCGTTCAGCCGTTCGAGCGTGCAGAAGTAACAAACATACAAACTTTCGGCTTACAATATTAGTGTGATAGGAATGCGGGACACTGTTTACTGTGTTTCTATTGGTTAACGAGCTTGGGCCAAAGTTATACCTCAGGGCCAAAGTACTCAAGACTTTACGGTACTATTTGATTTCGAGATTTTGCATAAACGAATAGGTCAGTCGCCTTTGCGAGGACAATTTATGTGAGAGATGACACGGTTAAGAAGGAAGTAAACTGAGTTGTCGGCTGATAAAGATGGATGGAGGAGAAAAAACATAGTATATCGGTGACCCAAAAAAAATTGGGGTAAGGGATTTTTAGTGGGATACCATCCAATAGACGTCATTGGAAGCTGGCAAATCGTCAAATACCTAACTTCTCCCGCTCTGACAGAAGTGAGAGGGAGTGTCACTTTTACTTACTAAATCTTACTTTTTATTAAAGGTTGGAAATCATCTAATGACGGGACTATTACTCCAATTAAACGCGATCTAAATGTAGTTCCGGGACTATTACTAGAGTTAGTACCAATTAAACCTAGTAATTAATAGTCCCGGCATTGCATTTAGATCACGTTTTGGAATAAGGCGGTTACTGATTAAAACCAGACCTATGTGTTTTCTTTGCGTGGAATGCACCCCGGTTTTCCTTTCGGACTACCCACGGCCCTGCTGGGCCTCTACGCTTTTGCCGATATCTCTTTGAGGCGCGCGTAGAACACTACGCGCCGTTGAGCCACTGCCCATTGCTCGTCGTCCACGCTTACGGTAACTTAGTGTTCCTTCAGTTGCCCTTTACGTTAAAAAGCCACGGTAACTCTTTGAAAAAATTCCGCAAGGATAGTAATCAGTGCAGGCACCGAGTAGACCGCTGATTTATACTTAAAATATTATTACTTAAGTTTTAATTAATTTAAGTTCGTTGTTCAAGATAAATTTTAATATTCACATAGTTTATTTCGGAGAAGAAAATTGATTGATAAGGATTCTTTGTTTTAATGTTAAATATTAAAATATCACAGTATTTTATATTATAGCCGGTTATCGAGATTCGCATATTAATTAAGATACGGAAATCCGTTCTTAAGAAAAGGTGCGTTTTTAGTTTTTTTTTTTTGTCATTTGCTTAGTTATAATTCATGTCATCTTTTAATTCATTAATTCCCAAGAGGACGCAAGTAGAAATAATATAAGGAAATCACTATTTTCGACAACTTATATACGCCCTATAACCGTTACTGTAACCATAGACAAATGGCAACTCGATGTCATACAGTCAGCATATCAATAGAAAAGGAAAGGCAAAACTTTATATTTTTTTGTTATATTTAAATGTAAAATCTGGTTGCACATTTTTATGCAAAATATTGAAGTGTTAACTTCATTTTGCTGCTGACTGTACCTCAATCTTGAGATCTCGAAATCTGTACAAAAGGCGGGCAAAATGAAAAAAATCTCTTTAAATTACAAATTTTAGCAGATCATAAAAAACAAAAACGATTAACATTATTTTATCACTACAGTTTAGGTTTAGAGTAGGTATTTATTTTTAATCTAAAACAGTGCCAAGGTTTGTTTGTTGATACATTCCTTTAAAAATTAGAATTAGGAACAGCACAGCTAGCTAACCACACATTTACTGTTTGTTCTAGTATGTCTAGATCTCCATAGTCTAGACCCTAAAACCTGCTTAACAACTTTAATAAAAAATTAGAAAGTTAAAAACATGCAGATGATCTGCAGACTCCTTTCAACCTACCAAACAAATTGCATTTTATTAGCATAAAACTTAGCTTTCATAGTTAATTGTTGAATTTTAATAGCATAAAGGAAGTTGCTAGTCTACATGTGTTATTGACCTTTAGATTTATCTTAGTAATAAATATCTTTTATTATTCCTTTTAACTAAAACTAAAGGGCATTTTGCATACAAAACTACTGTAAATACAGGAATTACTTTGGGTTGTACTGGTCTAACAGAGTAATTATCAATACATTGACACAAGTAATTTATTTTGAATGTTCTCTACATACATGTAAATTAGTAAGTCAAATGTAAAATATGGTTTTACATGCTTCACCATATTGTATTTAATCCCAAACATGCATAATTTAAAATTAAGGCACATGAGGTCTGTTTTAAATTCGATTTAAGAAAGAATAATAACCTTGCAAAATTAGCAAATATTTAAATATCTACAATGAAGACTACCTTGACTTGATGGCCTAAGGTAGCAATTTGACTGTTATGACAATCAAGATTTTGTCTTATCTTCCTCTATCTAGCTCTAATGTAGGCACATTATCATCATACTTTTATTGCTGCCCTTGGAATTAATTAATCGTTTGCAATAATTCTGGATCGGATATTTATATAATTAGGTACTACATTAGCAAGCAAATATTTGGCTAAATATTTAATTATATTTATTTTACATACAATCAGGTATTTTAATTTGAAGTGTAATTATAACTCTGAAACGTTCAGAAGCATTTAGTTAGTAATAAATTATAAAATTCAACTATAGTAAAATTATATGCTGTATCTAAAAGAGATAGTAATTCACTATTATCAGTTTTAATAAATATCAGTTTAATACAGAAGATGAAAGAAATATCATTCAAAAAGCATTGTCAACAATAGGTAACAACACACAACTGTATTACTCATGTTTGTTTACTATTTAATGCATTTTGTTGTGGCATAATAATAAACTGTTGCATGTGAGTGCAACAAACAGAATATCAATATTTACATACACTTCCTACTGTGACATAACATTACTAAGGAGATTGTAATAAGTTAACTTTTTAAAACAACTGAATCATGTGACTAGATCTTCTAACTAGTCATCCCATATTGTAATGAAAACATAGAATCAAAGACTTCCCAGTCATCCCTTTTAGGCGGAGAATAATGTCTTCAAATAATGATCATGGAACTAATAAGATACCTTAGAAGCAAGATAGAAATAGAAGAAGTATAAATACCTTGACTGTTTCCCCATCACATGCAAGGGTGACATCGCACAAAGCCTCTCTTTGTAGCAGGCTCGCTAGCACATCAGTCAGGTTGTTCGGGTGGTTGTTCCAGCGCAAGCAGAATTGCTGGTCCATCGTTGGTGCTAATGTCAGTGACCGTGCTGCAAATAATTACCATATGACTATACCATGGTTGAACAACATTTCTGTTACTAATACAGAACTGTGAACAATTCATAAACACAAAAATTACAAGGTTATATCAATGGAAGGACTAATATTTTAATTCGTGAACAGTTGCTGTAAACGAACCTAGATTTGCATCACTTAGTATTTAAACAAGTGGTAATTAGAGACGTGCGTCGGTTATCAAATTTACATTAAGATACTATGTGCAAAAAATTGGCGGCCATAGGGCCTAGATAGGAGAGCGGAGAGATAAGTGACATCAGCGGCTCGAATTAATGGGGGCCGCGGGCAGCGAGCTTACTGTACTCCACATTGACAGTTAGCCCGCCGACACATATCTACTTGTTGCATGCTCCAAACAACACCTATACATTATGTAATTTAGCTCCAGGAGCCAGATCGCGGGGCCACCGACCCTACGGGACGCGGAAACCTCTAGCCGCCTCTATAAACGAGTTTAAAAAAGTAGTACCGCTCGCCAAAAAAATCGCAACATGCTGACACCGTTATAATCGCCAAGCTGGATGTCCCAGTTGCTAGGTCCATACGAGTGATTTGAAGAATTTTAGGATGCACCACTACTTGTTGTTTATCACAGGTCATGCCGCGTGCCTAAAAATTGGCAACCAAAGATGTATGGGATTTCTAAACGCGTAGTTGTGTCAACTTTGGCTATTCGTAGCGCCATTTGCCGATCCCGTATCACAGAATCTAAGAATTTCAATATCAATAAACACCAAATATTTCGCTAATCACACAAATAATTCACTATCACTAAACAAAACGAAATCCGAGACACGACAAGTCAATAATTCCTAACTCACCATTTGCAAAAATTTTGCCATCACAAACGCCACCCGACCCCTACCTTGCACTGTCTTTTTGACCACACACACATCTCGATTTCCGTGTTCACTCACGGCCTTCGGAATATCTTTCACATCAATCGGCCAGATTCGCAACGCGAACTTCATGCGTTTCTCACTTTATGGCGCCAAATTCAAATTGTGCAGTCTGAATTAAAACAAATTACTAATAATACAAGCTTTAAATAGGATAAATGATGTTTAAATTATTGACAGTACATACAAAAATTAATAAATGAAGTAAAATTGATAAATACTAGTGATTAAACACTATATTTAGTACAAATTCCGGATCCATAGATATTATTTGGCAAAGAGGTTATGACGCGGAAGCAACACTAGTATTTGAAAATATAGGGCAAATTCTTTGATTTTTTTATCTTATTGCGTTTATTACGTAACCAAGGTATAACATATTATTGAATTTATCTAATTAAGAAGATGTAACAAACTCATTTATTAATTTTAGCATTGGCCTTGACATTATTATCACAATTTTTGCACATGCACATCCGACTACCTAGCGCCCTCTACACTAGGCGCTTTCACAGATAATGGAACTATTTGGAATTGTGTTGTTGTTCCAATACTTCAAAAGATGGCGCTACCTCCTTCATTACAAATAGGTTTTTATATCTAGTTACCTACCTACTACCTATCAATAGTTCAATGATCCCACAATGCATGTACAGTCAGTGCCATAAATAAGTTGTTTTTAATAGATGAGCATGAAGAAATAGAATTATGTTTTAATGATAATTTCTATTTTTCTTGCCTCCTGGCAATGTAGAAGTCTCATTATAAGTAGGTAGGTACCTAAAGTTTATAAAAGTGCCTACCTAAGTAGAGTAATGTTTTAAAATCTCCAAAAACAGCATGAATTAGGACTACTATTACTTAGATACGAGTCCTAAGTAAAACACTATCCTCTTTTTGGGTTTAAGAGTTCAGATACCTAAAGTTAAGTTAGGTACCTCTCTACTTACTAGAGCGTACATTACATAGATGTCTCTATGTTAGAATAGGATAATTCAGAACGCTTGAGCTATGAAATAGGATAGTTAGACATGTTAGTTATTTAAATTGAAATTAACCGCACTGGTTAATTACTTACCTATGTCCATTCTCATAGAGTAGATAGCCTAGGTTAACTACCAAAGTTATCCACAAGTCTTTAGTTAGGTACCTACTACTAAAGATTATCCACAAAAAGTCTTACAAACAAAAGACAAACATCTACACAGGATAAGTAGGTATACTTTGTAGGTAGGTAGGTACATTAGATTGTATTTGGAGAGGTGAATTCTGAAGAAATGTTTGTAAGAGATTTCGATTTGTATACTCGTGTTACAATGTTTTAAGAACAAACATCAAATGCGTTCTGATCATGGGTAGGCACGGGTCATTGAACTTGTCAATAACTCAGAATTTGGCGTAGGTACGCCGGGTACCTTTCTACTATACCAGCTACTAGACCAGTCAGAATTTAGAGAAATTAGTGTTGTTAGAACCTAAAGCGTTTATAGTGCTCATGCAATTGCTGGTTTTTTTAGGCTTAGATCTGTAATTCATCGTTTATCAGTATAATCATGTAAAGCTATGAGGGCATTCTTTAATAGTCCGACGTTCTTATCTCTGCTTCATTATGTCGGTAACTTTTTTTAAATTTATGTTCTTGGTTTGTGTTGCTTATGTCAAAAGGATAATATACCTATGTATTCGTAAGGATGTGAAATAAAAACAATATATAAAATGTATGTAAGCATTGCTTTAATCTTTGATCCATAAATCCAGGAGTCGCCTAGTCTGGAGACTATACATACCTAATTCCAGCTTCCATAAAGTTACCTATATTAAATTAAGATTTTTTATATACCTTACCTGGGTACCTACTATCTATTATTATTTTATGTTTTACCTAAAAATATAACACCTACCTACAAAAACGGTCAAGCACGAGTCAGACTCGCGTACGAAGGGTTCCGTACCATTAACTAGGTAAACAACAACAAAATAAGCAAAAAATGGCGTTTTTTGTATGGGAGCCCTTCTTTATATAAGTAATTATGTTAAGTAAAAATAAAATTGAGTATTTTGCGAATATTTCAAGTGCCCACCTGTTGTCTATTTTGTGTTGTAGCTATCGCAATTCTTGAGATATTTACAGCCTGATATTGACAGACAACGAAGTCTTAGTAATAGGGGCCCGTTTTTACCCTTTGGGTAAGGAACCTTAAAAACTACCTTTATACTATGACTTTTAATTAGACGAAGTAAAGTGACAGCAGTGGACAATGCCCAACTGTCAAATAACAATGCCCAACTGCCAAACAACCATTGTTATAGCTGTCGCTTTACCTACTTCATCTAATAAAAAAATCATAGTATAGGCATCAATGTGTAGCTATCATAAGAACCTACAAGGTTGGTACCTACCCGTAAAGTAGTGTGTTGGGAATGACAGTTGAAAGCTTTGGCACGAAGCCTTGGTGTGTATGGTAACGAAATTAGCATGGGATCCGGACCAACAAACTAAATAGGTACCAATGCATATTAATACATACCTAACTAGGCTACTAGTTCTAGTGTTAATTTAAAAGATTTTTAAGACAAAAATTGTTTCCTAAAAGATTACCTAAGTGCTTTTATAAAACTGAGAACAGATTTACCTTTTCATTTAAAAGAAGTTAGGTGGGTAAAAAAATTCTAGCCAAATTCGAAATACTGTAACGCTGAATTGCATATTTACCGTTAAGTACCTATTCTTGGATGAAGATGCGGCAAAAACTAAGTTTAGTCATAAAACTACTAAAGTAGAATACTTAGGTAGGTAGGCAAGTTCAATAAAACCATATTTGGTGTAACTGTTCCTAAATAACGTTAGATAAAACTTCATGTTAGAGGATTTCTATAGCATGAAGAAGTTTTGTAATAGAAAACCCATTTAACACTGACACATAGGGGACTGACAATCAGTTTTCCTAATTAGGTGTATTAAACACTGATTTATTTTAAATGAAAGTGGTATTTTTTTTTTTTTTTTTTTGTAAGTAATACTATATAATACCTATTACAGCAAATAAGTTGAAAAATTTGCTATGGTTACGCGCAGCCTACTTCGATAGAGTCCCGAAAATCGGTTGCTGCGAACTGATGGTCGACCACCATGTTGGTTCAACTCGTGTGACGAAGATTATAACCGATTTTCGAGTCTCAATCGAAGTGGCGCGTAACCATAGCAAATGGTTCAATTTATTTACCTACATTTTGAATAAATCAATAGGTAAGGTCTATGTCATAAAGCACCTCATCTTCGGCTCGAAATCTTTTCTTGGAGGAAGTTTGTTGAAAACTATCTTGTCTCGGCTTTTAAAATGAGGGTTTTTTTATGAAAGACAGTAAGGGTAGGTGTGGGAAGTGAAACTAAGGGGTAAGTGAAACAACCGAACGGGTAGGTACAACCTAGTAGGTACCTACAACAAACTATGCAGTGGGTTCAGTACTAACCTTAGAATAAGTATTAACAGTGATAAGCCAACAAAATAAGATCAATCACGATATCTTAGAAATGGCAGAGTACTAGACAAACAGCAATATCACGTGTTAATTTTTAATAGTTTGTAAACTCAGTATTGTAGATTTTCTACCCACAGTTTCATTTATCTCGTACATGGGGAGAGTGAGTGAACAAAAAAAAACATTTGTTAGCTTTTATTCGACAATTTTATTCAGCTGCAATTTTATTATATGTAGCTGAATATCTTGTGTAAGTTGGTTTTATATATATTTTAAATGGGGTCGACACATTTATGACTGATTTATAATTTTTAAGTCTATTTTAGTAAAAAATTAAAATTATTTACTATAATTGTTATAAAACTGTATTTATTTCATGTTTTTGGAGACATGACACTATTTGTAGAGTAATCGTTTACCGTATCATAAGTACTGCGCATATGAAATAAAAAAATTTAATGGTCTTTTATTTCATAGAAATAGAAAAAATAAACATTTATCCCTTATCAAAACTTTTACTGCAGTCTGTGCCAAACATGCTCATGGACTCATAGGAAATGAAAATATTTAATATTTTAATGTTAAATGGATCGAAGGCACAGGAACAATGTAGGATGATGTGCAGGAACAATGTGTAATGGAACAGGGTAGGTTTTTAGTCAGTAAGAGTCTGACACTATCTCCCATCCCACCCAAGGGCGGGATTTGTCATTTGATGATTTTACCTACCATAAAAAAAAATGAATAGTCTTTATTACAATTATTATTTCGATGTCATAAGGTCGTAAGTTACCTAAGTAGGTAATTTGTGAAACACTTTTAGTCCATATTTTTGCATTAAGTTAATCAATAATCAGTTTAAGATCAGACGCTGGATGTATTACACAAAAAATATAATACAATTTTGCTCAAAAAATATGTTACGGATTTATGCGGAGGCATCGATTTCTTCTAATTAATTTAATCGTCATCTCATTCAAGTACCTTAGTTTACCCTGTGCTGTATTCTACTTGTCCCACTGCAACTTGACTCGAGTCAGATCAAGTGTTCCTTTCTGTCTCCAAGGACCGTTACACTAGCCAATGCAGTGGACGACGTAATACTGAGATGAAGGAGATATCTGGCCTGACACTTGAACTGCTGTTTAGAACAATAGAAACATACGTAGGTACTTATTTGTGTATAGCTTTGTAACTCAATGTAGTAGATTAGAAAAAGGAAGTGGATATATAAAAAAAATCTACGTAGTTCTTTTTAATATTATGGGAGGTTTGCGTTCCATCAGTGTGAACATTTTATGGCTGATTATGAATAATTAATAAAAAAAACAAGTGTGCGGGCAATTTTATTGTACAAGGTAAACAATCTTTGCATAGTCTGTTCGAAAGGAGAGAAATCGAAATTATTTAACTATACTTTTTTTGCAGGTTCACAGCACAGCAAAATGTGGACCATAGGTTACACTGCGACTGGCGCGGTCCCAAGAAGTTGTCAAAATAAGGAAAAAGATATTGTACTTATCAATATTTTTATTATTTTAGTATTAGTAGTAAACGGAGCTGGGTCAAAGTGATGACGGATTGTGTACTTCGTCTATAGCCTTTTTTAAAGGAATCACATCCATACCTGGAAATTTTGAAAAAAAAAAAATACTTTAAGAAAACAGGATATCCATCCTGTTTTCTTAAATATCCATTTGAAAGTTATTTTAAATGAGGTAACCATACAAACATTAAAATGCGGTTGTTGATCTATATACCTTATCCTTATGTTTATCAGTTGTCTAGTACTCATAGCACAAGCTCTGCTTAGCTTGAGGCTAGACGGTGTTGTGTGATAGTTGTGGAATATATTATATATTATTACAGCACTTTCCGTAAGTTCATAATTCCGAAGTAGAAAAAAACAAGAAAAATTTAAGAAACAATAAATTTAGCTTATAAAGGTATTAACAATATTAATAATATAGGGTACTAAAAATATGTAAAAGTATTAACAAGATTGAGCTTAGGGCCCGGAACATACGCAAGCGAACAATTGAAATAAAACTAATAAGTAATCGTGTCCATTTAATGATATTGATGTTCTATTGTCGACTGTCCTAAAAACCCCAAAACACGAAGGTACGTCGCAGCAATTGTGTATCTGTGTACCCATCTAATAGACGCGTGCAAGGCTGTAAGACCTAATAGAATCGTATCTAGCAATTGAAATGGAATTTAGCTCGAGTGTTGTGAACAACAATCTGTTCATTACCGCGATGATGAGAGTGGCTGTCCGTGTCACTCGGTAGTCGGTAATGTAATGCAGTGCAAATGAGTCAATCTCCACGGGGCCGGGTGGTCACAGCGCCATTAGGTAATCGATTCCTTCTCAACCTCATCGCCATCTAGGCTTTCTACATCTTTATCTGGCTCTAGTCGTGCATACTTTTCAATTAATCACTATAGGTAAACATTTTATAGGTTGGCTGCAAGAAATCGCTTTTAGCGATAAGACCGCCCATTGTGACACCTTACTAATTTTAAATTCCTACTTTAAATTGTATTTGTGGTGGACCTACAATAAAGAGTATATCTATCTATTTATCTATAATTTTTCTTCTTAATTACGATTTTAAAGAAATTAGCGTCTTACAAGTATCTTTAGTTTTCCAAAATTCCCTAGTAGTAGCATCAAGGACTTCTATATTTTGTTATCATCTTTCAGAACTCCTATTTGTATCCAACGAGCAACGTCTGACGCGGCATGACACCTGCGATCTAATAATGACGTGAGAGGAAAGTCGACCATTGGCGCACTTAGTTTTCCAATCTAAACAATAGAAATTCAACGGGTGCACGACCCGCGGGACTGTGATCTATCTCTATGTAAATTATGCGGCAAATAACACCGCCTTGCGTTCATCAGGTCGCTCGCGCACGTGGCGTCGAGGCGACGAACGGGCGCGACGGGCGCGACACATTTTTTAATATCACAGCCAATCAAATTTCCTAGTTTGGAGGACGACGGTTTAAGGGATTCCAGTTTTAGCTTGATTATAACCGGTGTCTAGTTCTAGACTCAACTACGACTATTTTATATCCTATTGTAGAGGCTTCGACATTTAGTTTGTTAATTTCTTACCTACCGATCCACCGGCTGCAGATTTAATATGTAATAAACACAAACAAGTTTTTCGTATTTTAACATACTTACTTAATCCATAATTAATTTATTTTTTTAAGATTTGCTTACCCGTGCATGTTGGATGAGAATATAACAAATTCGCAGCTGCTATAAGCGCACAGCGAGAAATATTTGTTCTTCCAGGTTGGGTTGTCATCTGTTCTCAGCTCCTTCATCATGGCTGCGGGTCAGGAACCTAATGTTTACAAAAAATTCGCTTGGCGATGTCAATGTGTAGTTGTCTTTGAGTTTCTGTATAGTGTTGAGATTTTAATTCAATTTTATTAAGGACAGGCTGTCTAACCTGTTTGGTACTAATAACACTAACCTGTTTTACTTATCCTCAAGCTAGGTTTAGCTACTAATTGCTACCAAACAAACACGTCCTACGTCAATACAAAGAGAATTTGCATGGAAGAAATGTTTTCTTGAATCAAACGTTCATTACATATTTGTTCGTAGGTACCGATTTAAACAATCAAGATCATCAAGTGAGTACCTACTGAGTAGTTGTAGGCAACAAGCCGATGATTGACCGACTAATTGCTTCATATGGCACTGACTAGACAACCGATTAGGCGGCCTTTTTTTGTCTTACTATTATAGAACGACCTTAAAGATTTTTTTGTACGAGGTTGTCTCTAGTCCAGACATTGTCTATTAGCATTATAAGTACAACCGAACTGGCTTCGCACCGCATTGATGCCGACAAGCATTTACATAGATCTTCCGTTCCATAGATCTTGTTTTGTTTTGAATCACCATTAATCATTTTGTATCAAGCTGAGGTACATTTTTGTTGTATACATACTTATTTTTTATTTTTTATATAGGTGGTCGATTAAATCGCGAATTTTATTAACACGATTGTATCACTGCTTATGATCAGGTGGGATCGCAGTCAACCAATAGTTTATATCAATTAAAAAATACCCTAACCGATCTAGAAAAAAATGGCGTTAAGAAAATTAGGTAGACTATAAAGAAAACAGATCGAGTGCGAGTTGGACACGGACATGAAGGGTTCCGTACCATAACATAGGTAATTTTCGAATATATTCTGTATTATTTATTATTTTTACTGTGAAAAAATCAATTGTCTGCTATTAAGGTTTTTGAGACCGGCCTTTGATGGACAGACGGCTACACGGGCAGCAGAGGTTTAGTAATATTGTACTCCTCGGGTACGGAACCCTAAAAATGAAATGCTATTTGTTCGTTAAAATATCACTTGAATACGTCTGGATCGATTTTTATTCCGATATTCGGAATCGATATTTAATTTTATTCGCTTGAGTTTTTTGAATGATTGTTTTTAGACGATATAACGTGTTTCGGGTCAGCTAATTTAGTTAGTACATAGGTAGTGTGATTAATAAATTATCTTAGATTGTTTACCATTAATCATAGTAGTATTTTAAAGACCGCATACTGTAAGTTAATAATTAGGTAAACCTATTTGTGACAATAATCGCGGTAATAATAAATTATGAGTATAATGGTATTTATATATAATATTATGACTATAATATAATATAGTTTAATCGGTTAATATTGTGTCGATGTCTCTATCGGTTGAAATTGTATTGTATGGAATGATGAAATGTTATCACTAGGTAGATACTTAATAATGATTGAAACCGAGATACAATACGTTTTGGTGTAAAGAATTGTAATCGGCACAATTTCAGTTATCTTTAAACATGCTAAACAGGTTGTGTTATTAATAATGTAAATATTATGTTTGTATTTTGCAAATCAATCATAAACCTGTACTACTGCGAAATACGCAGTAGTAAAGGTTTAAAAGAAAAGTTGCTTATTACTAAAGTTCATAAGTTAAAGCATATCCAGCCTTTATAATAAAGACAATCAGTAACCATAGTTTATACTTAGGTACCTATACCACATTTCAGATTCGAAATTCAAATTATATAGAAAAAAAAAGAATCTATTAATAAGTGTTTAATCTCATTGTTATTTTTTTTTTATAAATTTTAGTGGCGTCTAATGGGCCAGTATTTAAATATCATAATCAGTGTGTTTTGAGTCGTGTTTTGTAACAATCATGTTAGAAGGTATGTAAAATATGTCTGTCGGTATAACATTCGCTGTTCGCTGATGCGCAAGCAGGTCCCTGTGAACATAAACATGAATTAGGTTAGTAGGTAGGTCAAGTCAAATCAACCTGTTTAATGATTTATTAGTACTTAGATATTTTAAATTACTTTTGATTTTTTTTTTAGTCTGAGTTTGTAGAGGGGAAAACTGATCACTAAAAGATAAATAATATTTAGGATTTTATCAGTCCTAGTATTTGATAGGCTTGTCTCGTGGGCAATGTTTAAGTCTTTTTTTAAATTGTAGCGTTTATAATAACCTATCTAGCTGTTAGATTTTTTTTTAAATTTAATTGTCTAACTTCATAATATTATAAATGTGTAATGTATTTTTATGTTATTTTTGTCCCAGCAGTGGGAACATTATAAAGCTGATGCTATGCTATGATATAAATGTTTAGCGGGCGTGTATCATGTTTTCACACTTGATATAGAAAGTTTTACTATAACATGACACCAACAATATTCTTAATAAATTATTCATAGAGCAACATAACTTCGTTCCTCTGTTTCATCCCAGTATTTTTGTACGCCAGGCGTACATTGCAAGACAATATTCACTGGTGTAGTGGAATCACGAGGATTTTTCCTTTTATGAATTTTACATGGCGACAAAGTGGGCAATGAGTTGCACTGTGTGTGCGACGTACCTAACTTGTGGGATAGAATCGCTTGCGCAAGCATTCAGTACAGTTTGTAACACGTTTTCCTCGAAAACGGAAAATTTTGACAAGTTTGGTAGTGTCAAACCGAAATACGATTTTTAGCAAAAACCGTTATCGTATCCGATTGTTCGGCTACAGTTTCGGTTAAAACTGACACTAAAACTTGCACGATAATAGAAAATATCCCAAAAATTAAGAAAATAATAATTAAGATTAAAAACAATACAGGGTCAAATTAACTTAGTTGATGAAGTTTCACAGTCGTGGTCAGTCATCATGCTTCTCTCCTTAGTCTTAAGTGTTTCCTTTCCGTTTTTTTCTTTAATTCTTCTTCCATTCCTACGTACCTACACTTAAAGGTTCAGTTGAAAACCAGTGTCAGATAACTGCTACTTAGTTGTCTGGTATTATGCTAAACTGGTTCTATTTGGCGCTGCCATGAGACACTCATATTGTTGTTGTTTTTATTTTTTTACGTTAATTTAAGTTTCTACATACTTGTTTATTCACTGTTTGCCAAATAAACATAATTATTTTCTTTCTTTCTTTATTTTTTTTTTTTTTGTGTAATTCTTAATGCAATCCAGCCGTTATTTTAGTCCACCCTTAATACTTACACCCGTATTTATAAACAAGTAATACTAATTACTTGAGTAAAAGTAACTACTATTTGTATTCTATAGTTAAGAAAAATTTGAATTTTGAATGCAGATTTCAAACGTCAAGTAATGAATTAATAAGATTTTACTTAGTAAAACGTAAATACTTCTTTATAAATACGGGTGTTAATTTAGTATATTTTTTTTTTTGACTCAACTCACAATTTCAGGTATAAGTAAACTGAGTAGGTAGCAACTTGTAGTACTTGAAGTAGTGTAGTAAGTTAAAAAATAAGTTTAAAAATAAATATTTTTAGACATCATCGCAAACCGTCTCACGCGTCTGAACTTTCAGCAGCTAATTTAATTTTAACCTGTAGCTGGAATACGATTATTGTGCTTTGGTTTAACTTTAGTGGTAAATACTGACTTAAAAATTTAAACATCAAATGGACATCCAATTCTTCTACTTTGCGTGGAATCGACGTAACCACAATATCTAGAGAAAACAAGAAAATAAATTATTCCTTCTTGTAAAATTGTGTCGCAGAAAATGTCGTTACCATGGAGCCAACAGCTAAAGTTCTTAAAGGGAAAGTGTCAATTTGTACATTACGTACTTTATAAATATTAGTGCCTGCTTTTTGCCATTTTCCTGGAACGAAAATATTCACAAAAATTTTGGGAACCTAACACGAAATAAATACTTTTTGGAACAATGTCACTTGAAGTATTTTTTGCTCTTTGCTTTGCTGCAGTGCCTGTGTTCATGGAATTAATAAGTACTGGTTGTTTTAGATATTTAGCATAACCAACTGACCTCATTTTTCTGAAAAAGTTAGAATGCGAATTCTTTTTACAAAATTACAGTTACCAAGAAGTTTAATTTTCTGACTACGTTAGGACCTACTCTAAAGTTTCCATTTACTTATTAGATGATAATACCAACTCTAATATCTGAAACTTATAGAAATGGTAGTGGTACTTTAAGCTGAGTGGACATTGTCCAAATATCCTGCGGCTTTGCTGCGATTAGGTATTCAAAATAGACGCACTAACGTGAATTAGCGATGTGTGCTGATTGCTCGGGTGTCCATCTCTTATGCCCAGTCAGTAGGCTTTTTTTTTACGCGGAGTCCCGGAGCTTATCTATTTGATAGTGTTGTTGGTTTCATTTGTTGACACCATCATTGGCTTTAGTAGTTAGACATTATCTCAGTTGTCAAGGTGGAATTTATACATGCCGCAGGATAATTGAGATAATCTCTCTTTTTTGTAAATGACTGGGTTATTGGAAACTAATACGGATTTTCGTTAAGTACAGACGCCAGCACGTCAATCTACCCCAATCTGTCAAATTTTACCAATCGAACATTAACCTTCCGTTATTGTGATAAGGTTGAAAATCTATTAAAGAAAGGAGATCATTTATTTTGGTCCAAATTCAAAAGTGCCGGCCAAGAAAAAAAAATATAGAAATCTGTTAGAACTTGACCCCTTGAGCATTTTTTATTACCGCACCAAAACTGTAAGACCGTTGCCCTAGGTTTTATTTAAGTTTAAAAAAATCATTTTCCGTACATTTTTGGTAACATGAATTGTAAAAACAAAGAGTTAGAGCTTGAATAGAAACTTCCAGGTAGCTGCCGTTTACCATCACACAATGTGGTGACTTCCCCTCCCCTAGCCATTGAACGTTCGCCCCACCTCTAATTTCTTATCTGTTACTTTAGTAGGTACCTGAAGTAACGCGTATGATATTGTATCACTCCCGTCCCAATTGATCATGGATGGGAAGACCAAAATCTACCATATCGAATCAGTTAGATTCTATCCCCGATTTCTTGAGTCTCAGTCGCTGACACGATAGCAGCGTTCGATTCACATATGGACCACGAACGATCCGTCCTGAATGATTTTTCAGAGGCGATCACAGTGACTGATGACCATCGCTTGAAACTCCTGGGCGATGTATGTGGTCTGAAAACCGAAAAGAATGCAGCTCCCGGCAAAGTAAACAAAACTCAAGCAACAGAGCAGCGTGCCGCGCGCTGGGATAAAATGTGAGCTAGAACCCGCTCACCTCGCCTTCTAGCACCTTCAGAGGAAGTAGAGGCTTCTATGTCTGTTCTTATTCGCCCCGATAAGAGTATCGGTTTCGATAACTGTGACAAAGCGAAATGCTGTATTTTCTACAGTTACAATAACAGCCTACAGTTCCATTGTTTCTTTAGCCCTCAACCAATAGACAAAACTCACCTTGATATGAGAGACGCTAAAGTTGGACGTAGAGCTTCCCTAGCACTCATCGAAGATCCTAATAAAGTCCAAGTCAAGTTTGCCCCTCCAGCAACCTTTTCATCAGTCCATTCAATGTCCTTGATAAAATCTACGAGAGGCTTATTTACAAGCAGTGCAGAGATTATGCTGAAGTTAAGAGTGTTATTCCCAACGGTAGTTTGGTTTACGAATCGAACAAGTCCAGGGAATCGTTGAACACCAATGCGCTTGTTTCCATCAGAACGCGATGATGGACGTCTAGTTTTTTTGACTCAACGAAAGCTTTTGACAAAGTGTAACATAATGGTTTATCATTTAAGCTATATCAACTCGGTGTGCCAGATTGTCTAGTACTCATCTTGCGAAACTTTTTATTGAATCGTACTTTCCACTATAGCTATTGAGCAAGCGGGATTTGTCAAGAGTAGAGGAACAAGAGAGCAGATTCTAATTCTTCGACAAATAATCGAAAAGTCTAGAGAGTTTAACATCCCACTCTATATCTGCTTCGTCGACTTCCGCAAGGCCTTCGATACCGTGAAATGGCATATTCTATGGGACGTGCTAATTCAAATGGAAGTACCGCTCCACCTAGTTAGTCTCATACGCCGACTTTATGAGGACGGAACTGCGACTGTTCGTATAGACGACGTTGACTCAAAAAGCTTTTACACCCATGCTGGCGTTCGATAGGGTTGTATATTGTCTTCACTCCTGTTCAACATTTATACAGAGTATATAATGAGAATCGTGTTGGAACAGTAGGACAAAGGGATCTCAGTGGGAGGTAGAAAGGTGTCTAACTTGAGATACGCCGATGACACTACCCTTCTAGCACAATCGAAGGAAGATATAGAACACCTGCTGACACTTCTAGAGATAACAAGCCTCTCCTTCGGTCTTACGCTCAACAGAGATAAAACCAAGATGATAGTGGATCGAGCTGTACTGAATCATCCTGATATCACCGTGATTGCCAACTGTGAAGTTGTTCAATCGTATGTATATCTTGGTTCCACCGTCACAAACACTGGAGGATGTGAAGATGAGATTCGAAGGAGATGTGCTATAACACGATCTGCTGTTGAGAGGCTGAAAAGGATCTGGTGCAACCGTAACATCACTAAAGCCACGAAAGTCCGCCTCATGAGAAGCTTGGTCTTCCCAATACTTCTTTATGGCGCAGAAACGTGGATGGTTCGCCTCAAAGACCGACGCAAAATCGATGCATTCGAGATGTGGTGCTGGCGGCGACTGCTGCGGATCCCTTGGACAGCGCGGAGGACTAACGTCTCGATCCTGGAGGAGTTAAAAATCAAACAGAGATTATCGTCGACTGTGCAAATACGAATCCTTAAATATTTCGGTCACATTGTTCGCAACGAAGATTCCATGGAGCGACTCTTTATCCAGGGACAAGTGGAAGGGAAGCGGTCACGCGGGCGCTCACCTACGCGTTGGACAGACCTCATCAGAGCTGCAACACAAACTTCCATAGTCCAGTGTTTCCGAGACGCCGTTAGCCGGGATAAGTGGAGACGCATCGCGGGAGCCTCACTCGCCAACGAAAATGCAACATCGTCAACCACGACCACTCTGTCAAGAGTGAGCGACTAAGGAGGAAGACCTTCCACTATTGACTACCAGATGGTAGCGCTCCCTCTATGCGTTAGTGGGGAGATCTCCTCACATCCCATACGAGCAGGAGTTCTTCAAGGGTCTCCCTCTCATCACCACATACCTATACCAATATGTTCCCTTGGGAGAAGCAAGCTCGGTGTGATCCTAGATCAGCATTTGACCTTAGCTGAGTACATAAAGCAAACTTGTACGTATGCGTGCCGCTTTCGCACAAAGCAGGCTCAACTAAATTCTGCCAACCCGTAGGTATTGTCGCATTTTTAATACTGCTTACTCCGTCTTTGCACATGCAAAGCCCCACCATCTCCATATAAGGCAAATACTTCAAAAGCGATTTCTAAAAATCCGCGGAGCCTATCATGTCTAAAATGAGAGTTCTTTTTGACCACAAAAGGGGATTTTTAGGGGATATCATAAAATCTCCATCATCCAGCATTACATGAAACGCTTTCCAAGCGTTTTCTTAACACTACTATTAGACACCGCAACCCCACCTTCTGATATTGACCGCCCACTCATTATTGAAATGCACCGTCATATGCTTTTTTCTTATTATGATTTTGGGTTTAGAAAATATTACTGTGGTTCTAAAAGATAACTATATGGGTACTTGTTATGACTTTTCTAAACAATTAAAGCATTGACCATTACATATACCGCTATTTTTATTCTTCAAAAATCTCAACAAATACAATTTTTTTTTTTTTTCTTTAAATAACGCAATAAAGACACAACTACAGACTGGCTGTTTATTTTTTTTTAAAGTATTGTCATGTATAGGATATTTCATTTTTTGAGAGCAATTTTCTTTGAAAACCAATCATTTTTGAACTTATATAATACCGAGGCTAATGCTCCCACAGCATTCTTGCCATAATAAAAAATGTTCGTAAGAACAAGTTCTAACAGAATATTGTATTTTTTTTTACTTTTAAATTTGGACCAAAAATGTATGGACCGTGGGTGATGTCCTTTGACAGATTTAGGTAGGTTGATGTGCTGGCGGCTGTACCATATGAGTTTATAAATGACAGCTTTTTATTCTAAATTTAGTATTTTGTACTTATTGAATAAGTGTTCCAATAAAGTTCAAAGCGTTTTGAAAGATTTTTACGAATTATATTTTGACATGGTAACTATTCTTTCATTAAATCTTTGAGAGTTAACGAGTCATCGCTTCTACCATATTTGATTTACAGCACCATTATTTAAGTAATAAAATCGAAAAAAAAACGTTCTGCTAAAATAGGTATTAATTTTTTGGGAAGATTATAGATTTTGTTTATTTTACCATTTTAATATGTTATTTAAATTAATACTTTGTATTTTTTTTTTTTGACGCTGAATGGAATATTTAAATAATTTATTCGGTTTTTAAATTAAAAAAATACTTAATAGGCTCTCTAAAACCTTGAAGGTTGAGAAGTTTTACTAGTAACGAGTATCAATGCGTGTTATCACAGAACCTCTGCGAAAAGTTTTATGTATATAACTAGCATAAAGTTATCAAACCGGAAGAAAAATCCTTAAATATTGTACATAACAAAACTTTAGCATGTTTACTTTTTTAATTAGCATAGGTAATCCTGAATACCGTTCATCACGGCATGACAAATCTTGTAACCTTACAACCCATTGTCAGTTTTGGTCTTAGTATCACGGACCCCAGTTAAAAACTCGCTCCTCTAAAAAGCAATTATTTTCCTGTATAGCGTTTCGTCTACAATCAATAACTGATATACACCGTTAAATTTTGACCGATTTAATCCCGTGGAGGGTCGATTCGATACATGAAACACTATCGATTTGTAAAGATAAATTAAAAAATTAAGTACTTTTTACTAAAAGTCGAGGTAATATACGCATGAACGAAATTATTTTTTTTTAGTAAATGAGTCAATGATTTTGTAGGTAGTTGTCGGTCGTTGCGTACTCATAAACAAAACATGCGAGTCATGAAATAATACACACACATCCTTTATTGATTGTTTTCAAGAGTGCGGAGAATATCTCGTTTCAAAAACTCGTATTAATATACGCATATACGAAATCAATTTATTTAAGTAAACGAGTCAATGACCTTGTAGGTAGTTGTCGGTCGTTGCGTACTAACTACCTACAGTTCATTGGCCTCGCTCAGCTGACGTTTACTTTAAGAAATTAATTTCGTGCATGCGTAAATTAATTCGAGTTTAAAAAAAAGTACTTTATTTTTTAATTTTCGCTTTACAAATCGATAGTGTTTCATGTATCTAATCGACCCTCCGCGGGATTAAAACGGCTAAAATTTAATGGTGTATAAATCAATTGTACGTTAACGTGATTGATAGCATATTTGTTCTAAAAGAAAATGATTAAAATTATTAAAAAATTCTGTTTTTATTTTAAGACAATTTTTGTTTTTATATTTTCAAAAAACAATCATATTTTTTCTATAAAAATGTGCGCTTTGTTTTAAATTTTGTTGTTGATTATTATTAATGTTGTCTTTCAAATATTACCAAAATATTCTACTTCCAAAGGAAAGCTTTCCCTTTCACTGGATAACTAATCAAGTAATTATGTAGTGAAAACATGGATTCAGTTTACATAGTCTACATTTCTTACTAAATACAGTCGCAAAGTTACCAAATTTATAGTAAACAGTATCATAACTTACCCTTGGTAGTTAAATTCATCCGTCCCTCTTCAGCGTTCGCAACCAATCAGCACCGATTTACGTTGGCTGCGGGCTTATTAATTTTGGTATGCCGGCTAATTACCCTGTGAATTTGCGAAGTACTCATTCAAGTGTCATGAATTAAGCAGTGTGTACTTATGTGTGGGTTGCGTTCAACGTAACCGATATGAGTGGCACTTGGCGCAATTGTGCCACCTCTTCGTTACACCAGGTACTAGGCGAGCATGCCAACTAAAGAGCTCTCCGTTAACTCACACAGGGGTAAAATGAAATCAGTGTGCGAATAAGTGTTTTCCTACAGCGAGCACTGTGTGTGTTGTGTAGTTGTGGTGTTGATGTAAGACAGTGCGGCTTCTGATGTATGTGTAGGCTTACGTGCCGGAGTTTCCCTCCAGTGACGTAACGTCCGTGCTTAAAGTTGAAGTCGGCGTTTGTTTGCCTGTTTCCGCATAGTTTGAATGAAAAGTAGTTTTGTGTGCTTCAGTATGGTTTTGTTAAGCTAACGAAATCTAGTTGATAGTGTTTTGCGAGTGTGTTTGAATGTGAGCTGTAGGTATTATTCGTTCCGTACGTTTGTTGTGAAGTTTTCACGTAGTTTATCTGTAACAAAGATAAAGTTTTTATAAAGTTACATTCTTTGGGAGGCACATACACAGGAACAACGATTTAGAAAAAAATCAGTTGACAAGACAAACCTCCAAAAAATAAAAGAAAGAGTGTCTGAAAATGGCGCTTTAAGTTTCGCTAGACGTACAATTTATAAGTGTTGTTTGAGGCTCATTTAAAAGGTCACCTGTTGTGCTTGTTTAGCTAAATAAACGTGCTCAAACATACGACAAGTTCAAAGTGCATAGTTTTATTTAAGTCTTCCCTTAATTATGGTAAACACTGTAGGTTTCAGTTTTACGAGACATTCAATATTGAATATTGATATTCATTAGACTACTTATAAACATACTGTATCTTTACCATAGTATTAAACTCTACATTGATCTGAAAAATCAGATCATTGCTACCCAGATTTCATTATTCATTCGGCCTAAGTACCTACTTTAGGACCGCGTAATTTTTTCGAATATTTACATATTTTTTGTTATTTTTTACTTAAATTATGTTTACGAGGAACTTAAAAGCAACTCAACACCTACCTATTTATTTTCAAAATAAAGTAAGTAAATGATAATGATACTCGTAACTTGGTAAAGGGAAATAATGCTTTTGTTCCTTTGTGTCCTGCTTTTTAAACCATTTGTAGGACGCGACGGTCCCTACAATAGTGCAGTGAAAGATTGACACATCACACAATAGAAGCTAAGTAGTGCGTAGGTTGTATTGCTTTGATACCTTTTAAAGTACTATCTTATAAAGGCATTACATGTCAAAGACAGTGCAGAAAATGATAGTAAAATTAAAAAAAAAATCATATTTGTTTATTAAAATAAAAATTTATTTAATTTAGCAATACAAAAATGTATGCCTATTAGGAAATATCCTTAATGTAACGATAATAACTGTGGAATCATAACACTGTGTCATTGTTAGATAATGATTATTACAGTGAATTTTCCAAGTCTAGCACAGTTAATGATCTACCTATTATTGTTTTAATTTTAGGAACTAAAAGTGGTGACGGAAATCTAAGAGAAGGCACCTATCTAAAAGCGAATCGAAAATAATAAAAAGAGCGGCAAAACCTCGACTACGAAACTACCAAATTCTGATAAAAATTGGAATTAAAACGCAAAAATGAATATTTAAATTTCAAATAATTCGCAAAACTAAAATAAAGTTATGAGAAAAAATATAACCGGATTAACGCAACTCGGTGTAAATCCGAATTTCAATTTCGGTTTTCCAATATATTCATCGGTCAATTCACCTTGTACCTATTACAGAAAGCTGATGAATAAATGTATATATTAAGCTTAATTTGATAATTTAGAAGGTAGCTTTTTCTCAGATTGTATGAGTGATGAAGAAGAAGATACACATACATACTGGTACATATCTGCTGAAAATGTTATTTCATTACGTATTTTACTCATAGAAAGCAAATTGAGCAAGTGGACATCGGTCTACTTAGGAAAATAAATATATTTTTATTTTATATTGCTTTTCAGGGTTCCGAAAGTAACAATGAAAAATCGAAATCCCTATAGGATCATTCCTGTGAGAGTCTTTCACAGACAATTTGCTTCAGGTCTTTAGTACTGTGCCGTTTGGGCGGTAAACTTTTTTGTGGGTAAAAACTTAAAGAATGTTTTTGAGACAAACGCGGACATCTAAAATTAAAATTGGGACTATCTTGAACAGTTAAATTAAATAATTAAAAAAATAAAAATATGAAACTAAACTGTTCGACAATTTAAATGAAAAGATCGATTTTTTTCACCATTTAAAATCTAATAGTTTTAAAGTTATTTGAGAAAATAGGTAAAAATTACCATTTCACGAATCTAAGAAGTCTAAAATAATAAAAAAAAGTAGATGTTTACTTACAAGTTACGGGAAAACTATACAAAGAAGAGAGAGAAATAGTACATTTTGATACAAGTGCAGAAAGTTTGACAGTGCGACCGATTCGGAATTCGCACGAGCCGTAGGCGATTGTGTTATGGAGTCGAGGGCTGCAGTGAAAAATTTGCACGCGTATTAAACGACGTTTTTCAATACACTTACAAAGAAACACTTTTTCTGAAAATTATGACGCATTTTTGTTCATTTTATAGGTAGGTTAAATTTTCCAAAGTTGCCATACATTTTAGTTTTGATTTTGATGGCAGCAGGCTATCGCAATATCACAATCTAAATAATTGTCTTCAAATCTTAAATTAAACATTTTTTCCACAAATCACACGAATAAATAAGACTTTTTTCGCGCGCTTACTTTTGCAGGTTGAAGAGAAGCAAAGGTATCAAACCGTTATACATCATACTTAATATTAAAAATAAAAAGTCAAATATTTTTGAATTTAGAACGCAATTAATTTTTAATTTGTTGATAATAACAAATTAATATGAAAATAACCATATTTCTTTATGATATTCTGATAAAAACACAATTTAATTTTTCATTAAATGTTTAAACCTTAAAAATCTGCACCTCTTTGCTTTAAAAAACATAATCGCCCTTGACGTGATGATATGGGAATAAAAAAGCCCTGCTTGTGGTAAATTAAAAAAAAAAAGACGTGGGTGATAGAATCATATAACCTAATCGTAGTGCGATAAGAGCCAGTTTTCGAGCAAGTGTATTGAAAAAGTATAAAAAGCCTATGTTAAAAAAAAAATGCCTAAAAAGTTTGATTCGTTCGGAACTATTTGTGCACAAGCTTGACTTCACTTGTCCAATTTTGTTTGTACATCATTTGACATGCACAATCAAGCAATTCTAAAAAGAATTTCATAAGATCATACAAAGGACATTCTCTACTATGTTTCATAGTTCCTTTATCTTTTATGTTTTTCCGCCAATATAACAGAAGTGTAAATCTTTAAGAAAGTATTTATCAGGCCTGCCTTGACCTTGCCTTGCCTGTGTTGTCATTAAGATTGGTACTTTGGTAGGTACCAAAGTACCAATCTTAATACATTTTTATACAGGATTTTGAATCTTAGTTTCAATGTTATGTTGCATCATAGATATCCCTACACCTTGTTTAAGCTGATGTGTATAGAGTAAAATCAGTGTTAGAGTTTTTTAATAAGTTTCGGATTATTAAGTAATTCTCTTTTTCTTTTCTTAGTCTGATTATTTTAGGTTGGGTTTCCTCACTTCTCTAGGTTAAGGTTCTCGGGTTATAAATTCTATCAGTTGGGCTTGCCATGCGTCTTTCTCTATCTAAATTAGACTATCAATGTCAATAATGGGTGTCTTCTGCCTCTTTCTTGTTCTGGTACCGATTTACAGAATTGTATCGGAGATTGATGGGACTTTGAAGCTTCCTCATAAGTGTTGATTGCGCACTCTATCAAGCCGCGTCACATTTCCAGTTTGCATTATAAGATTCTCGATTGTTCAGTAAGTATTTAATCAAAAAGAAATTTATAAACGATATAAAACTTAATGAGTAGTCAGTCAACACGCGTTGAACAAAGCTGTGTAGCTAATAAAATAATGTGTGTAACGAAGTGTCGACGCAAGTTCGTTTGTCGCAATCGCAACGCGCTACAAAGGAGTCCGCAACACAATTAGCAAGGCAGCGATGACCAGTTGTGTATGTAGGATGGTATCACCATTCACTCCACGTACCCTAGCTTGTTACATCAATTTAACAGTATCGAGTCCCCTCCACACTTCCGACTATCCGATTTAATACTATCACCAAGATTTGCATGTCACAGGACGCATGCTACCCGGGGCAAATGCCGTTGTATTATGGAACACAGATTCTATTGTGCACCAATATACCTGAATAAATTAATTTTCGTGCCATTAAAATAACCTTGTGTGTTCTAGTCGATTCATTGATTATTTTGGTAAAACAATATCGATATTATCTACAAATTTGTCTAAATTTTATAAAAATCACAGAATAAATTAACTTTGCAACCTAGTATGACACCTTATACAGATATTTGTGTAAATGTAAGGTACTCGCATTGGAGTTTCTCATAACCATTAATCAACTATAAACTGTAAATGACACATGACATAAATAACTTAGCAAGTCCCTTTTAATTAAATGGAAATATATCTTCGTGACATGCAAGCTTAAGTTCGTTTAAGTATTAAGGAAAAATTAAATCATGTCTCGAAATTACAGAAGAATTTTATTTCAAGACTTGATAAATGTTCCTGGTTCTCAAATTCAAGGACATAGTGTGACAGAATTTTGGAACGGGTTTGTCTGGGTTTCCAGTTCTATTCGCAGAACCATAAACATAGAAGTGTATACTTATTTTATAGTTTGCTAGCGACTCGTCTGGCTTCGCATGGGTGCAAAATCTTCTTTATTCGTTTATCGTTTTTTCAAATAGTGAAAACTGCATTAAAATCAATTTTAATATAAGCATATATCGGAACATGCATCGGTTTATATATATCGGTGCATAAGGTAATAGGTATATACTTATCTTCTGTTGTTTTTTTTTAATCGTAGGTAATAATTGAACAAGTCAAACAATGGATTAAACTAGAAGCGAATTCGTACAAGCCTTTGTGTTTGGTTGGCTCGTCGGTCCCGTCACAAATTGATCATTTAGCTTGTACCCTGTTACAGGTATTGGAGATAGCCTTCAGCGGTACGACGGAGCGAGCCTGCCAGGGGGACACATACATGTATTTGCATAACAAAGAAACATCTGTCTGTATCATAGCCACCATAGGCTGTGTTTGTGTAACATCGGATTTGTTTTCATGGACAATAACGGGATGACCAAATCCAGTGTTCTGAATACGAGCTATTTGTCTGGTAACTTCGGAGGGTATTTGAATATATCAGCAATTTAAACTTAAGAATAAATATTGCATATTATTTAGACTCGTAGCATTTTATATTATAATATTATAGAGCTAATGATTTTGTTGGTTGAACGAGCTTATCTCAGGCTCATTAGGTCAACTACGGGTTCGAATTGAAAAAATACTTTAGAATCTTATAGCACTTAAATTGAGGGAAGGTTTAAGAATTATAATATCACGCTACGACGCAGTACCTAATAACCAAAGAAAAAGGTATCTACTACTAGTTAGGTAACTTTACATATAAGAAATAGTGTAGTCTGTTTTTTTTTTGTGGTAAAATAATTTAATTTAATTGTTTTTATTTTTATTTCGTAATGGTAAAATTTATTTAGATAAAGTATTAAAACAAGAAAAATAAAAACAACTAATTAAAACTATATACGCATACACTAAAGGCAATTTATTCCTAGCTTAATATGAAAAAGAAAAAAAAAAGTATTATTAAAATACTTATAACTGTTCTGTTTCTACAGAGCTTACACCCATTTTCCTCAAGATCATATATTTTTGACTTAGTTCTCGGTCACAGTGGGAGCGCGGTGCGGGCAGCTGCGCGGGCGTGGGAGCGGGCGCGTTTTGCTTGGCCACACTGGCAGCGCGGTGCGGGGAGCGGCGGTAGCCATAACCTGTTTCAAAATAAATCTAAATCTAAAAATAAAGCAAGTTATTTTTTTGATCCACTGTCAATCATGAATGATTAACTGTAAAAACTGTAAATACAGTTAAAAGCAGAGTGATATCACCGCTCCCGCGCTTGTTGCCGCTCACCGCCCGCGTCTTCACTGTGGCCACTTGTATGAACTCAGTACGGCGCGAGATGGCCGCGCGCAGCCCGCGCGCGTCCCGCGCTGAGCAGTCCGCGCCGCTTCCCGCGCCCGCGTGCCCACTGTGGCCACTCAAAGGAAGTTCTTGTGTTTATGATTGCCGCGCTGCGCCTGCCCCGCACCCGCGCTGCCATTGTGGCCCGAGCACTTAGCGTTTTTGAAACTATACCCATTTTGCCCAAGTATGACCAGATTGTTTTGCCCGTGCGTAAATTGTAAACTTTTTCGCTTTTACCTTTTGTAATGTTTTTTGGCTTAATAAATTGTAATATGAGTATTATAAAACGCACTAGTCACTGAAATAACACACCGATTTTAAATATTGTATGTACGAGTGCAATAAAGTTTGTTGTTGTATTTTTACATTGAATAAGTAATGTTGGTTAGTAATAAAGCAGTTGGCTCGTAGTGCGGTGCCAAATTTTGTATATCTACACTCGTAGTGAATTGTGTAAGCATCGGGTTTGACTCACGCACCGCCTCCTCTGATCTTATGGGTAGGAGGGACTGAGGGTACATTAATTTATGCTCCATCCACGAGTACTGACTGACGTCACTTTAATATAGGATCAAGTTGAGAGAGAACGAAAAAAAATACAAGGAGAAATCTATGGCGTTTACTACTGCATAGAAATACCTCAAAATGAAAAAAAAAACATATACTTATATAGTAAATTATGAAAAGCACAGTCCACAATAAACAAATAAAAAATTGCCGGCAAATCCGTTTAATTACACTGAATAAAACACTTTTATTTGCAATTGCGCTGATGAATGCCGCCGATGTAGCTATATTGTCAATTAAAACCACGGACTGACTCGGTAATGTAAAATTGTTATTTTCATCACGTGCCCATATAGGCTGTGCACAATGCGCAAGCAACGAGTCACGATTCATTACACTTTACACCCCCACTACACAAATAGATAATATGAAAAAGAAAAAAATATGCTGCACTATTCAATAAGCAGGGGCATTTTTTTTCTTTATTTTTATCAACGTTTTCATGTTAGAATTTCTCTGGAGTAAGTTACCTTGACCCGGATTCTGGACTTCTGAGCAACCCTATTGCCTTTTGTATGGCAATAGGGTTGCTACGTCAACATTTTAATGCTAAATTTGGTGGAATAACCACTAAAATGTCCAAAAGGACTGTAGTCACCACCACAATTATAAATACCATAATATATAAATTTTTATCATGAAAGTGCTGAGCTCACCAAATGAAGCGCGTGGCGGCATTTTGCCTGCTCCCACCTTCCTTAGTTCCGGCTAGTGAAACGTCAAAGCCAACAAAACCAAAGTGGCCTCCTTGAAGGCGCGTTTTAATAAATGACTCTCGTCATTTATTAAAACGCGCCTTCAAGGAGGACAAGTGGTTAACAAATGTTATGTATGTGGCTGATTAGAAAAAAAATATCAAGACTATTTTTTTCTCTATTCTCTATTCTTCCGTAGCTCACCCCCCTGTCTTCCCTTGGCGACACACTTGCCTATTATAGTAGAGAAAAGACAAGAATTTCAAAGATTTTTATCACCCCCGCAAAGATAGGGCGGGTCGTCAGTTTTATATATATAATTAACAAGCAATACAACAATATAACTCATAAAGCCTTCCATTACTTTCCAATCCCACAAATCCTAACTGACGGAATGTGAATGTCTAGTATATCAACATTCCGTACTGGAGGTGTATGAGTACATCCTTCGGGGAATACAGTCCTGATGACATTGGTTGTATAACCACATATTAAATTAACACAGAAGCAGAAGGATTTGTTTGAGGTGGAAAGTCAGTACAGGGGCGTAGCTAATTATACGGGCCCCCCGCGCTACAGGGGCCCCGGCCTAGGCAAAAATTCGCAACATGTTATCCACAATCGTCTCGCAAGGTAAACCAAAAATTTGTAAAAAAGTACCAATTTTTTTATACGGGGCCCCTTGGGATTTACGATACGGGGCCCCTGTGGGACTAGCTACGCCCCTGATTCAGTAGTAACACTCGCTGTGGGAGGAGTGAGAAGGTTTGTCAGATTTTACTGACTAAAACCCACCTGACGAAAAAAAAAGACATGTTAACAACATACTCGTAATATTATTTGTTTTTTTAGATTTTTTTTTGTTTAGGTTCTTCGTTTTATAATTTCATTGTGCTTTTATGTATTGTCTGTTCATTTTCTGTGTAGCATTGAATAAATGTTTTATCTATCTATCTACGTGTGTTTCTTCAATTACACTTTGCATTCCTGGGCCGCGGAAACTTATTCGAACAATTCCACAGCAATGGCAGCAAGTCGAAGGATACTAGTAGATATTTTAACGTATTTATCATAAATACACTAATAAATATACTAATATTATACACCGTTAAATTTTGGTCGTTTTAATTCCCTGAAGGGTCGATTTAGTACATGAAACACTGTCAATTTATAAAGATACTTAATATAAAATGAAGTACTTTTTTTCTAAAATTCGAATTAATATACGCACATACGAAATTAATTTCTTTAAGTAAACGAGTCAATGACCTTGTAGGGAGTTGTCGGTCGTTGCGTACTAACTATCTACAGTTCATTGGCCTCGTGCAGCTGACGTTTACTTAAAGAAATCAATTTAAAAAAGTAACTTTGTCAGTCTGCTACGCTTTCACGGTTAAACTACTAAACCAATATTGATGGAATTAGGTAAGGAGTAAGGTTGAACCCCCAAGGAAGGATTGGGGCTATTTTTTACCTGGCTTCGACTTCGACTTCGTATTTACTATAACCGATATTACCACGGACGATGCCGCTTGCAGAAGTGTGCAAAATTTTGGAGGGTATACTTATATGAATAACATTTGTTGACATTTTACCCGTAGGTATTTTAATGTTCGACATTAAATATGTACCCATATTCGGAGGATATTCTTGATGCGAGGTATATAAATAAATGACGAGTAGCGCGGCAGTGGCACGTTTTTATTTATATAACAAAGCAGCGCGGCGGCAGCGCTGCAACCGCGCAACTGTGTGAAGCAGATTAGCTAGAGAAAAAAAAATCTTACAATTTCCGATGCATATTGCGCTTTATACGTAGCTAGTGTTAGTGCATTGGAACGTGCAAGCACTTTGTTTTTCTCAAGCTGACAATTCTATTTATAAAATCATACTTTTTTCTGCATAAGTTAAACAAATAAAAATATTTAAAAAAATATGTAAATTGGTATAAAATCTTTGAGGAATTTTGAAAATTTTTAAAAACTCCAAAGTTTTATTTCTAGTCTTCAAAGTTTCTTTTACGTTAGATACAAATAATTTTGCCCTCGATGTCACTTTACAATGCGTATATTTGTAACAATGGAACAAATTGACCGGCGCACGGACCGAAGAGACAATGGTCCCCAATCATGAACCCAGTTTGTTTACTACACAACGAACCGCTAACAACTATGTTAAATGAAATCAAAGAAAGTTTAGAAAAGCTTCAGTACAATTATTGGAAAAATATTTTCATAAGTCACTTCATAAAATTATTTACAAATTGGCAAAGCAAGAGACGCCACCCCCATTTATGTGCCGCTATATTTGAATCTAAATAGTAACAAGGACATTTCCGTAAAAAGAATTTTTGAAAGAAAAAGAGCGAAAAGAGATTCAAAGGGCATCTGAAGAAACACGGGGGTTTTAGTTTTGATTTTAATTTATTTATTGTGATTTTGATTTAATTTATTTACTCGCCTCAAGGAGATGTCAGCAAAACCTCCTGAAAAGAAAAAAGCTTCTGAAAGGAAAACCGGGCGCCCTGGAATGCAAGAAACATTGGAATGGATTTTAGTCAGTAAACATCAGACACGCCTTCCCGCTCCGCTTTAGAGCGGGAGAAGCACTAAAAAAAAACTCTTCTTAGCTATATAGCACATTTGCTCTTTTCAGTAGATTGGGTTTCGTTTTAGAAGTATACTTGTAATCAGGTTGAGATGGAGCTGTAATCGTTCTGCGTATTAAATTTTACATACGAAGTAAATAATCGCTTGTGCAATATGACATTATTTTGGGGTATCACATGCAGAGAAGCCTGTATTCCTTGATGGATCTGAAAAAGTTGTACAATGCGTATATATGTAGTAACAAAGTCACATTTCATAATTTATATCTAAGTATTAAAATGCGTCACTTAAAAATATGTCCAAATATCCAACTCTATGATATGATCAGAAGGTTTAACAAAAACCCAATTCTAATTAAGTTGTTTCGCCTTTTACAAGTTACGAGTTCGTGTTTTTTAGATGGGAAATCATCAAATAAATCCTCCCACGCTAGGCGGAGCGAGAGGGAGAGCAAGACTTGTTGACTAAAACTCTCCCGTGTTCCTTCATTTACACTTTGCGTTTCAGCCCCCCTAGCCTAGTAACGATCGTTTCGTTAACGACGAACGCTTGGAACTGGCTACGCCTCCAGTACCTTTGTTCTGACCACGTGACTGAGCGTTGAGATGACGTCAGAACAAAGGAATTGGAGGCGTGGCTAACTCAAAGCGTTCGACGTTAGCGAAAAAATCGTAATTTGGCTAGGGGGGCAGCGACCCGAAGTAACTTTTTCGGAATAATCCTACAAGTAAGGCGCCTTCAAATAAGCCGCAACGTGCCTTGCGACGGCAACGCGGTTGCAGCGCTGCCGCCGCGCTGCTTTGTAATTTGAAGGCGCCCTTATAGCCCGGTCTGCGTCATATGTTTCCATCAATAATCACGTGATTTTACATAACAATGTAATGACGGTAAAGCTTTGTAGCGAGTGTGCAGTCGAACAGTAAATAATGAAATATATCTGCTTACTTAATTTATTACTTTGTGTAGGTGTCATGGGTACGGTTTCTGATTAAACTGGGCGCAGCTAAATACAAGTTTTTTCATGAAGTGACTTCCCATATAACTTCCACAACCTTGTCAAAAAAGTTTGGAAATTAGATGGTAATATATAATATAGTAAGTTCATCTGAAACCTTTCTACTTGAATTTAAAAATATTTACATCGTCTTGTTACGACTATCATTATTATCTTCCTGTCTTTGTCCCATATTACTTGGAGTCGGTGAACACGTTTTTTTCTTCCACTCTATCTTGTCAGCTGTCACGCTATGATTCACCTTTTCTTTCATGTCACTTTCTCATACAATCCATGTATCTTTTCTTTGGCCTCCCTTTTTTTGTCCATCCATTAGCATTGATATTAAGGGCCTTATAATGTTCCCACTGCAAGGACTCAGGCTTCCTCTCTAGGACCTAGAACCACCATTTCCCACGACGCGGGCCAATGCGGACGGGATGTCACATGTCATCGAATTTTTGATTCTAGAAAATTGAAACAGTGATGAAATGGTGGATGAAATAAATTACACAACGTAATTTTCTTGCCTGGGTTTGAACTCGCGACCTACAACTTGTAAGTCAGGGCAGTTACCACTGGGTCTGGGCCACCACTGCTCCCATCCCTGTCCATCCATCCACATGTATATTCATAACTCTTTTATTTATTAACATGCGTTTCATCCCTCCTCTCTGCACATGACTATACCAAGTCTTGTTGCAGTAGAACGATGTAATATTGCGGAAGCCTTATTCCTTATTTAGCACACGTATTGTAAATGTAAAGTCACACAACTCGCCACTTTGGCGTCGATTCAAGAAATCAGCGAGAGGGACGGAACTTTCCAATTTAAAGAATACTGACTTCGTAATACGGAAACTCAAACCCCATAGCATTTATAAGAAAGCAATTATTTTAATTTATAACTAAAGGAGGTTACGGAACTACGGAAATTGATCAATTATCCAATAATAGATCAATCATTATGTCGACGATACTCGACAAATACTGTTTTTATAATAGCGTGTATTTTTATGCCTTCAGCAATGAAAGGTAACCTACCTGAAAGGAAGGGCAATTTATTGAAGTACATGAAAAATTGATGTTAAAATCTATCATACTTGATTAATGCTAAACACACAAATCGAATTTAAACCAACTGAAATATCAAGCCACTAAACTGGTCAACCGAGATAGAATAAATGAAATGGAAACTAGATGGACTGAACGAAAATATACTTCTGATGTAACCGAGGTCAAGTTCTCAAAATAAAATGCAAGTCGATTTTGCTCAGGTATTATTTCTCTCAGCATTTTCAGCCAATTCCCAGTCATGCGATTGATTTTTTTATGATGTTAACACATTGCGGCCATGAAAGAATATTCCCATAACAGCACTCCATAGCTTCAATCGAAATGCCAATCAAGCTTGTCAATTATGCCTGTAACTCACCGGTGCGGTGCTACGACAGGTAGTTTAATGAAATTAAGAACTTATTACAACATCATAAGAGCACATTTCGATTGCGAGGGTACATAAATATAGGGTCTACGAAGTGGCTACGAAGCGTAGCGGAGCCGCTAATTTGGCTTGCTTTATCGTAGCATTCGTAGCTCGGTGTAACCGCGGTTCACGGTCATCAGTGAAGAGGCTTGATTGCAGTTGAGCTAACTTACACATGCGGATCACGGGCAACAAGCCTTGTTTAGTTTATCAACGAGTTGGTTAATTACGAGAACATGTTTAGCTGTCATGATAATGATTTGACAATAGCAACGCCGATTGCGCATTCCTATTTTTTTTTTACTCTTATAAATTAGTTCTAATCCCTTTCTGTATGTAATCGAACTTCGTTAAATTGTCATGTGCGTGTGAACTGAGAGACCAGTCTGGCATTTTGCAAAATAAAATAATAGTTTTCTCAAAATTATTATATGTATATTGCAGAAAAGGTTGTGTTTATAGCTTTTTTTATTTAAACAAAATGTTCTAGTATTTACAAAAATACTGAACCAATACTGAACTATAATAAAATAAACTATAAAATAAAAGAATAATGGAAACTCTTAACTGATATAAACTAACTAAAATAATCTAAAATATGGCGTCTAAAAACCCGTCCGCATCGCTGTCGACTGGTAATGTGCCCAAAAGACTGGCGACATTGCCACACTGCATGAAAATGCTTACCCTATACCAAGTTTATTTGTTACATAATGTAAGTATAGCATATGTACAATTACTCTATCAGAACTGTAAGGTTACTTTGAAGTTTTAAACAATAAGTAAGAAGTCTACCTCTGCATCCCAGCCAGTAACATAATGACATTACAAACTTATCACTTGCATGCACTCTGTAGTAACCAAACAATTTGAAACCAACCTGTCCGATAAATTGGCTGCTACATTAACGAAATCTAATTTTAATTGTCGAAGGTAGCGTACAATAGACAATAATTTCACATCAATCTATTTCCAGGAAAATTTATATGCTGCGTACACACTTCGCTTAGCTGTCAAATAAATTTTCCGCTTCAAAGTTCTCGCAAACTAGATCGTTTACAGCGCAGGGAGCGGAGTACCAGGCGCGCAGAATCGCAAGCAGCCTCCGTTACACGTGCCACGCTCACATATACAGCGCGCCCTGTATACACAGATATATCTATGTGTGCAGACAATTTACAAACGTGGCAGACTGGAAAACGCATTTGTCCGGAAAAGATGCAACAGATCGATTAACTAATTTGATTTCATATTTGACCAACTTATAAGCAACATCCAAACATCAAAGAAATAAAAGCTTATTATTACGGTAAAAGAAAAATGTTTTTCTTTGGGAGCCTTTACAACACACGGGAACGCGAATGCAGTCACAAAAGCACCCCAGACTTGAACTGGAATGAGAACCTGTGAGGAGGTCTCGACTTTCTTTCTAAAGGCAAAGCGCAGTTAACGACTTTTTAGCTTCGTTTCTGGATTTATTAAGCAATGTAAGCCGAAGGAACGCAACGTGACACTCAATTAATAATTTGATTTCAAGTTTTCTCCACAGGTTTTCTATTAACTTTGCCTCACCTAATTTTCCAGATGAGTTTCAAACTTGAAGTTAATCAAGCATTTATTTTTAGAGAAAATAAAATTTTTGAGAGATGTATTTAGGTATTAGAAGCATGAATGGGGTGTGATTACTTCAATAGAATTACTGGAAATAACGTTTCTACAAGAAGTACCTACTGAGGTTAAGCAATTTATTTTTGTGTGACTTATTTCGTGACAAATTATTCTGGCGAATCCTAGTATGGCGTCTAGGGTTGCGCTATAAAAAAATATGGCACGTTTATTTATACAACTACTAGCTGCTGCCAGCGGCTTCGTCTGTGTTCAAGTAGAAAATGGTCCCAAGGTACCACACTCCCGGGATAAAAAGTTTCCTGTGTGCTATTCCTGGAAATGATCTACTCGTGTGCAATATTTTATTCGAATCAGAACAAGTAACAAACATGCACACAAACTTCTGCTTTTATAATATTAACGTGATTTGAAATAAAAAAACAAAACCGTGTCAACTGAAAGTTAGAAATGAAATCTTGATTTGTTCGTAAACTGTTGAGGTTTATGTACATTTGTCTAATTTCAAACCGGACGCCGGCTTTCAAGGCGCAATCTGTCTAATTACCCTAGCCTCCTGCCCCAGAACTTTCAATTTTAAACCTCCCCCTCTGCAGTTCTCATCCCCTGTTACAGGAATGCGCTCCCCTTGCGTTTAATAAGTGTCGATTTTTCGATTTCAAGCTCAGATAACGCGGTATACTTTAGAGCAAAGTTGTTTATTTGTTTTTAGTTTTGTTATGGATTAAGTTTCCGAGGAAGAAATCTTAATGCTTGCTACGATGGTGCAGTTACAGCAGTATAATGGATGCTGTAGTTTTTACTTTCAAAAATCTTCGCTCGTTCTCCTTGATAGTTTGTTTTTAATCGGTATAATCGCTACCAGTAGCGCTATTCTGATCGCACATAATCTACCAGAGAACACACTTGCTTTTAAAGTAAAGCACTTCGAGATTTTAAATTTTTGTTTATTTCAGATTCAAATACTGCTGTTCATTGGAAATAGTCACACATGGTCAGCTTTCTATTCGCCAGCCTTGACCTCGGAAACTAATATAGGTTACCAACTAGGACAGTAGAACGACGGAAAAAAATACTGCCTAACAGGACTGCGTTGACCTGATTTTTAAGCCCTGTTGTTGTCCAGCCCTTTGTCATGGTCTCTTCCAGGAATTGACTTTGTGTGTAATATTATAGTGGTTGATATCAAAATAATGCATTTCTCACATACATAAATATGTATATCTACTGGACCTTTAGAAATTATTTCACCAGTTGAATGTTACTCTATCATTGAGTGATATGTAGTATTCTAATAATTTATTAAAGTATTTTATTTTCCACTTTCTGGCGGGCAAAGCCCCTGGTAGAAATTAGTTTTATATATACCGTTAAATTTTGATCGTTTTAATCCCGTGGAGAGTCGATCCGGTACATGAAACACTATCGATTTGTAAAGATAAAATAAAAAAATAAAGTACTGCTTTCTATAAATTTAATGAATATGTGAAAATTTATGAAATTAATTTCTGTAAGTAAACGAGTCAATGACCTTGTAGGTAGTTGTCGGTCGTTGCGTCCTAACTACCTACAAGTCATTGAACTCGCCCAGCTGAAGTTTATTTAAAGAAATTAATTTCGAAAAAAAATACTTTATTTTTTAATTTTATCTTTACAAATCGATAGTGTTTCATGTACCGAGTCGACCCTCCACGGGATTAAAACGGTCAAAATTTAACGATGTTTACGTTTTATCACCACTATCCCAATTCCGAATTGTTACCTACAGGCAATATTGGTCTATAGAGAGGTTTGCACCGATAATTAAGCAGTGGCATAGAACAGGCTGAAAAAATGTTTACTTAGGAATAATTTAAATTATGTTACTAAAATAAACTATATAATAGAGAAATAAATATTTTACGTATTACCGTTTATTTAAATAGCAATATCTTAGGAAGTAGACGTGACAGAGTTAATCTGTAAAAAACAAATGTAGAAAAGCCGAATCACATGGGAAGCTTTTTGCTGCTGTTTTACAATGTTATTAATATTTAGTTACTTGTTGCTTGAAGAATGTGCGTTTTATATGCTAAGTCCGAGTCGTTGACGGCGTGCAAAACAAATACGATATAACTACAACGTCAGATGTTTGATGATTACTGATTACTGTACAAACAACTTGGAAAGTTTATTTTTTCCTAAACGATTCACTCTGAGAAATACTTCACTTAAAATCGCAATCGACTTCTACGAATCTACAATTTTTTCCAATGTGTGTTTTTTTAAATAATACCACGTCACTACCCTGGCATGCAGTGCGTTATAATTTATAATCATTGTAACTGGGCAGTCGCCAAATACATAGCACGCAGCTTCTCACAGAGCTAAAAAAAAATATGATATTAGTTTTGGTAGAAGTCCAAGAGAGGCTCGCGTACTATTTACATTTAGGTAACTAATAATGTAATTGTTGTAATTTTGCCTTACTATTAAGAGAAGCCCTTCCAAGTCCCGATAGCTCTCTCAACGGAAGGACGGTTGGAAAGCTTGTTGTTTTATTCAATACAATTCTTGATAAAAAAGGCAGCGCGAATAAAACGCCTGCGGACGCTCAGTTGGCATTCGGTAACTTCCATTGCTCATTCGAATATTTCACAAAATTGGTTTTAGAACGTGTTTTTTTTTTAAACTAAAAATTTTTGTGGAAAAAAATTTTGTCGTTCAGAATCTCGATTTAATGTGCAAGGTTTTCATAAATATATTTTCTTTACTTTTTTATTTATAAGCACATTTTGAAGGGTTGGCGTAAAATGCAAAATAGCAGATTTTCATGGGTATTTACTGGATTAGTTTTACACAAATTTAAATTTTGTAAGAAAAAGATGTTTAATATTACGTCATAATCACGTAAGAGCGATTATATGGGAAGTATTGAGTTGGGTGCTCTTAATAAACTAGCGGCTACCCATTACCCAGCGAGTGTCACTAAGCATAAAACAATACATTTGGAATATTGGTTGGGGAAAGGGAAATTTGCATTTTTTGAATGCATTGTTTTGGTGGTTTAATCTAAAACCATCCTAAAATCATCTAACCGGTTTGAGGCACATCGCTTGGATGGCTTTCAACACTAGACCCCACACTAGACTACACCGTCACCGTCACTAGACTTTGAAGTCTATTTTTTGTAGACATAAGGTGGTATAAATTTTTGTCATTTTTGTGTTTTATATGCATTTTTGTATTCGTCATACGTGTTTTGACATGAAAAACTAAAAATGAAAACTCATTTTTCAATGCATTACAAGTCCATAGTATTCTGGCGAATCGAATATGGAGCTCTCGTTGATTAGACTTTATCGTCTGATTTAAACGAATCCTACCCGCTTTTTGTAAAAGTTGAATATTATTTATGAAGAAGCAGTTAAAGGTCACAAAGTGACTAACTGTTACTTTAAACTGAAAATGTTTCCTGTACCTAGTTCAAATAATAAATTTACTAACGAAGCTTCATTCGTGTGTTGTACCGATGGCAATTTAGTTTGTTTCGTAGTATCCTTTACGTCGAGGTTGTCCGCTGAATTGTCATTTGTTGTTCACGTAGAGAAGTAGCAATTGTGACAACGTTAACAGTATACCGCAACAAAATTAACAAGTTAAGTTACAGTTAACGAGCCCGTTGTTTGTGTAAACTGCACTAACTAGCTAGTTTTTACGTCAGTTTGACATACGCCTCATGCCGCACCTTTTACACGTAATTCGATCAAAAATTGTTACAATTTTGTTTCCAGTACGCGGATAAACTTTTTGAAATCAAACAGAACTGTTTACCTGGTACGTTATAATAGTGTATTGCTATTTTTTGGGTGAGAAATCATTAAATAGGTACTTACATTTTCCAGCTTTGCGTGAAGCGAGAGGGAACTTCAGACTTTTACTGATTAAAACCCACCTGTGCTGGCATTGCTAAATGGTAGTTACATCAATTAGTTTATATCTCACACATGGGAAAAAGGGGATAACCATTTGATTACTTTGTACGTTCCTATCTACTACTTTATACCACTTTTTTTAAAGGTGGGATATCGTCAAATAACATAATAGTCAGACTTTTCCTGGCTAAAGCTCAGTTTGTTACTTTAATTGCTTTTTGCGGTCTAGGGCTACAGTAACTGTTCCGTACAATCCCGCAGCCCTGTTGGTGTTGGGTTACCATTTTTAAGTTTGATTATCTAGCTGTAGTGCTATGCACTGGTAGACAGGCTTTATAAGTACAAAGCACTGGTAAGTTTACGCTTCATTTAAAATATTTATTGAATATGATGTTATCATTAAGTGAGTGAGAAGATATAGTTTTGTAACAATGTGTATAGTACCTTTACCCGGTTTAGTTTGATACAAGGCTTAGCACGCAATGCGATTAAACGCCCGCGTTTTAACACATAGCTTTCTATACAAGCTCACGCATTAGCGACTTTAAAAACGCAACTTGCTACGTTTTGACCGCGATTTGAAAACGCGCGTTTTTTTTTGTGTCCCATGGTAACTGTACTATGGCGCACGTACGGCGGTTAACCGCATTCGGATTTTTATTCAGTCTCGACTGTGCCAGTGTGGAAGATAGACGTTGTTTGCGGAGGTTTATTATAAAGGAGATTAGAATGTTCATGAATGTAGACGCCCCATACACCTACAATAATATTGCACAATATTATTATTGTGCAACTAGGTGACCCGGCAAACTTTGCACCGCCTAATAAGGATAACGCCATCTACGGGTAATGCCTACCAGAACCAGCATAATCATTTTAAAATTACACTTTAATTAGAGATGGCGTTCGAATATTTATTATTTTATTTTTATTTATTCGGATTTTTTTTCGCCAATTTTTCCATATTTTTACACAAGCTGCTCGCCAGAAATCCATGGTGGAACTGAAAATAAATTTGAGCAAAAGACCAGCCGCAGTGCGTGTTGAGACGCGGTTTTGCGTTTTCAGCTATTCCTAAACCGCTTGCGTTTAATCGCAGTGCGTGCTAAGCCTACACGTTCAAAATATACGACAAAATTGGGATCGAAAACTTCGTCTTTCACCGATAGATAAAATTACAAAATAAATGAGTTATTTGTTCTTCAGGTTAGCAGCTACCGGTTTACTACAATTCTACAAACATACATACATCCAATTGGACCCGTGTCCGACCCAGTCTTTGCCGATCCCCGATTAAGGACAGGCTTAAGTTTATTTACCGATAGCTCCCTTGAAGTATTAGCTAGGTCGCCAAGGTTTGACTTGGCTCCAACTTTTGTTTACCTAGTTACCGACAATTTCTTGACTCTAACTTTTATTCGAGATCTTTTCACGGCGTAAACAGTGCTGTAAAGTCTTGATTCTTCGAAATTCACAACTATGTAAGGTTAAACTAGGTTTTTAAGTGTACTAAGCAATGGAACCAATTCGGGAGTATAATATTTCAATCAAAACAAAAAATTTCAAAATCGTTCCACAATTGACCGAGACATCGGAGATTATACATATAAAAACGACAGTTCTGCTATGATTTTTTAGAGTTCCGTTCTATATCTTTGAATTCAAACAACCACCACCACCAATATTTCTATGGGACCAATACGGGAGTATAATCTTTAAATCAAAATAAAAATGTTTCAATATTGGTCTACAATTGAACGAGATATCGGTGAATATACATAAAAAAAAAATACATACAGCCGAACATGGAACCTCCTCCTTTTCAAAGTCGGTTAAAAATACAGTCATTGATAGCGTGACGCAAAACAGAATTGATGAAAAAAAATTAATTGTACCAAAGTTTTTGGGCAGAAAGATGATGTATTTAACTGTTGTATGATTCTACTAAAACACCATCAAATTTTGTTTTCTCCAGAAACGAAAACAAAAATAGAGCTCTTGAAATCCCTAAGCGTCAAATACAACAAAAATATTAAAAAAAGAAATAGTATTTGATTAAAAATCAATATTGGCGGGAGACTGAAAATTCCTACACAGCTTATAGAGATAAAGAAGTTTGCACATGTTTACAGTGGGATGCCGCGTCCAGGTAAGTAGTGCGGACGTGATAAATTGGGCGCGTGCGCCGTTGACTTGCCGACAATTAGGAGCCAGCTAACAAGTACGTGCGAACGTGTGGGTTCCGTACACACCCAAACAATCGTATTACCTATCACAAAACAGGTTACGTTCTACACAATCATCAATACATGAAAGGAACATTTCACTTATGAAATGCACATCTATGAGCATCAGTGTTCCCAATTCTTTCAGTACAGGTATTAAATTATTCTAAGCGTCTATGGCAAGATTGTATTTTGAAGCTTTTTGACAGGACAGCAAAGAATGAAGACTCACATAATATTTTTTTTTAGTTTATTGTTCAATACATTTAACACTAACTGATACCTTAAAGGGTTTGTGACAACGTGGAGATTGCAAGCTGGCTCACAACATTTTACATTAAAATAAATAAGCATACACTATACAAGTAAATCTTAAGATGTGATGTTACCAGCAATATATTGTTTTTTAAGGGGGAAATTTACATTTTTTCTACTCGTATTTACTGCCCGCCTAGCCAAGTTCACAATCTGCGATCGTTACGCTAGTCGAAAGCGAAAAAATGTATGGGAATGACGTCATCTCAACGTTAAAAGAACCAACGAATAGAAAATTCGTAGCCAAGTTACAATGGATGTTTCAACAAACGTTCCGAATTGCGTCAAAAGCGATTATTACGCGAATCTGACCAAAATTTACCTTTTGAATACCGTAATTAGAGACACAATAGAAAGACAATAGGTGTGCGGACACCGGTGTCCTCTTAGGGCATAGCCACAAAATATAAGGGCTGTTAAGTAATAATTATGACGTTGCGCGTTGGTTGGATTTGCGCTATAATCACTTTGACGCAATTCGGAACGAGTGGGAAGCTAACGTTAACGTTAGTATTTTGACAGCTCCGAATTCACGAATAATGGGATTGTTTTGTTTGTAGAAAGGGATTATTCCAATAAAAAAGTGTAGTGTTTTAAATGGCTTTCTTTACGTAATTAGTGTATATGGAACGACTAGCTATAACATATTGTGTTGAACATAATTCCTTTATAAAAAAACTTTGAAACAAAGAAGAGATCAACTTCCGAAGATACGTTTTATGAACAAACCATTTCTATGAATGAAAACGGGTATAGGCAAACATGCTGCAATGGATTTGATAACGGTTTTATAGTCGGCCGCCCGCCTGACACCCTTGGAAATGCTATTGTTGGTGATTTACGCACCACCATGCAGTGACAAAATAAAGTAAAGTAAAAAATGAGTTTAAGCATCCCATACCATCGATTAGTGCTATGTTATCGTCACTGATGTAGCAGCATTTTTCTTTGATAGTGTGATAAGTGAATGATTTCATCTTATCAGTGACATTGTATTTGTAGTTTGTGTATAAGCCCTACTATTCAGATTAAATGATTTTTTTAATAACTGACAGCTGTGTTTGTTGTTGTTTCTTATTCACAGCCAAAACCAAAGGGTATATAAAGTTCCAAAACACTAGGAACTCGTGTTTTGGAACGTTGGGAAAGTAAATGTGGGTGTTTTATAGGTGCTGCACTTAACTTATGTAATATGACCAAAGTAAAACCATAAATTCATATAATAAACCTTTAATTAAAAGTACTAATATTTACATACTTTCTAATAAACAATTCAGGTAAATTGAATCAGTAAAAACAAAACACTATTTTAAGTACAATCATTAAATCAGAGTCCAAAAATATTTGCAATGTTTTGTAGCAGTAACAAAAAAATTTGTTAATGTAATCCACCACACGGCTTTGATCCTTATGAGTTGAAGAGCGGTGCTAGCGCAGTACTCCAATGGACGCAGGTGCTGAAATATAAAATATATATATATGTAAATTTGAATCTGCATTTGACCAAACTAGTGCCAAACTGAGTTGTTACATAGAAAGTCAATAAAATAATACTGGTGTAATATGGTGTAGACAAATGTGATAAGTGTCAGTCAAAAACATTTCAATGTTACACACTTATGTTGAGAGGTGTGACTGATGGTTGACTTATTCATTTATTTGGATCTCCAACAAGGTCTATAGTGTTATTACATAATTTACAATATACAATTGATTCCTTGTCTGCTCCTTCAGTTTAGAAAAAATAAAAATATATTAACATTCATAATCAAATTGAATTTGACTTACTGTAATATAATAGTTTGGATGATGCTGGTATTGTGTCATTCTATTATGTGCCAGAAATAGGGAAAACATGTATGGTATGGTCAAAATGCATTTCTGGGTTTTCTGTAACTGTGCTTGACTCCTCTAAAACAATTTGTAAGTTGACGATCTAGTCTAAAACAATAAAATAATTAATACTTCGAAAAAGTAAAATTGCCAGTCGCAGTTTTGTCCATTCATCAAGACAGCCATCCTTGCAAGAGGTCTGTGATCCCACCGCTAGTGAGAGAGTGCCTCATAAAAGCTGAGGATGGTGCACCCTGCTTCCATAGATCAAATTTCTTCTTAACCTTAAAAAAGTATTATATTGAATTATCTTCGCAGTCTTATCCATTGTTATTGGCTTCTCTGAGAGAATTTAATGAGGTTACCAAGCTTGTCCATTTCCTCTTTGTATCTTATTTGGCTGAAGTTGTCCGAAGTATACCTTAAAATCTGGGTTTTTTGCTTCAGGAATTCCACCAAATCTCCGTAATTGTACGTAATTAGTGCGTTTTGTCATGATAACTGAAATTAATAAACTTTTATTACACAAAACAATAATTTACATAAAACTGACCAAAAAAATACTACAAAGGTGAGCAATAAAAACAAAATTTCGCTGATTATATTCAAAAAACAACAAAAACATTGTTATAAACTAGCATTTTAGTATGATTGTTTATTTACTTACCACTTGTACTATATAAAACTTTAATGTATTATTAATTTATGTAACTGGTCGAGTAATAATTATTTCTGACTAATAATATGGAACTTAATACCATTAATATTTTAATTTTAAACTATCCTAAATATTTGTGTAACTAACTCGTCGTTTGTTTGACAGCGGAGATGTTGGATAGAGATTGACAATATGAAAACACAATCGACCGTTTATCGAATCAAATATCGTAATCGATTTGGAATTTATTAATTTTTGTTTTTAGGAGATATTAACCGAAATAGATATGCAAATATAATGAATTATCTTGTTATTAAACAAAATTGTAACTTTATTAATAAAAAAACTAATGCAATTTTATTTTCTTAGTTAAAATACATGATAAATTAAATGTCAGTTACCTTTAAGCAACTACTAAAATAACGACTGATTAAGAATATTTTAAACCTCCTTATAATATTGAATATAAATATATTTTTATAACTTAATTTCAATCGATTTGGACAATCGATTAAACAACACCCTCAGAAACGCGTATTGGACATCCCTTTTTGGTTATATCATACAGCATCGTGAATATTCGGAAATGCTCGGTACAATAATGTGTTCTCTGTCACACTTCAGCATTCCTGTCGGCTGTCTCTGTCTTATTGTTCATGTTGATAATCGTTTAGTTACCCGACTGCGCCCGAAGGAGGGTTATGTTTTTCAAGAGTATGTATGTATGTATAATTGTTTGGCACGTTCTGCAGCCTGAACGGCTCGATGGATTTTAGCTTGAGAGGTGTCGTTAGATTCGTATTTACTGTGAGAGTGACACTGGGTATATCAAAATAAAAATAAAAAAACAAAATGGCGGATTTATAGCGCCAAATTCAAATGTTTGGCACGCTCTGCGACCTGAACGGCTCAATGGATTTTAGTTTGAGAGGTGTCTTTAGATTCGTAATTACTTTGAAAGTGATATCGTAATAAAATAAAACCAAAAAAAAAAAAATGGTAATTTAAAAAACTAAAAAACCCGACTGCTTTTCTGAGCATTCATGAAAAAGCCCTAAAACAAGAAAGTCGTTGTACCCGATTGCACTTATCTATATAATATATTTTAAATACTGGCAGTCGGGACCCATTCTAGAAAGTCAGCCGTCTAGTCAATAGATTGGAGTAATCTGCAATGTAATATAGTTATGTGCTCTCAATTCTAGAATGGGTCCCGACTGCCAGTATTTAATTTAAAATATTATATAGTTAAGTGCAATCGGGTACGACTTTCTTGTTTTAGGGCTTTTTCATGAATGCTCAGAAAAGCAGTCGGCTTTTTTAGTTTTTTAAATTACCGTTTTTTTTATTATTAAGATGCTTCTATTGCCTTATTATTAAGATTGTTAGTTAGAGTTAAGGGTTAAATAAGAGGAGTAAACATGTACAAGTATATAAAAAGTTACTAAAAGTATTAGAAAACTTATTCGTATCACGGTGAAAGAAAATATGCCACTAACAATTCTTTTCACGAGTGTACATGCGCAAAAGTTGGCAGAGCCTAACTTCAGGCGCGCCAAGAACCGTCGAACGTACTGTACCTATCTACCACCCTAGTCCTAAAAACTACCTATTTTTACCCGACTGCGCCAGAAGGAGGGTTTTACCCGACTGCGCCAGAAGGAGGGTTATGTTTTTTGAGAGTATGTATGTATGTATAATTGTTTGGCATGCTCTGCAGCCTGAACGGCTCGATGGATTTTAGTTTGAGAGGCGTCGTTAGATTCGTATTTACTGTGAGAGTGACACTGGGTATATCAAAATAAAAAAAAAAACAAAATGGCGGATTTTTAGCGCCAAATTCAAATGTTTGGCACGCTCTGCGACCTGAACGGCTCGATGGATTTTAGTTTGAGAGGTGTCTTTAGATTCGTAATTACTTTGAAAGTTATATCGTAATAAAATAAAACTAAAAAAAATAAAAAACTAAAAAACCTGACTGCTTTTCTGAGCATTCATGAAAAAGCCCTAAAACAAGAAAGTCGTTGTACCCGATTGCACTTATCTATATAATATTTTAAATACTGGCAGTCGGGACCCCTTCTAGCAAGTCAGCCGTCTAGTCAATAGATTGGAGTAATCTGCAATGTAATATAGTTATGTGCTCTCAATTCTAGAATGGGTCCCGACTGCCAGTATTTAAAATATCTGGAAGCATGTTTCATCCATTAAAAAGGAGACCAGTCTCCAATGTTTCGCCTACTATGCGAATTCGTGAGAAGATTACTCGCACTTCCATCCACATAGCGTCAACGTTGAGAAATTGTTTTCTGCAATTAATAATATGAAAATTTTCCAGAGACATAGAATTTGCACGGAGACTCTAGAGGGATTGTTGCGAACTAAAGGTTTATAGCAAGCAACGGGCAGCCTAGCGCAGAGCATTTAAAATTTTTCAGTAAAAATATGTGTAATTTCCAAAAATAAACATTTTAAGAACAGTTCATGCATTTTTAATCTTAAAAAATCACTTTCAAAGTAATTACGAATCTAAAGACACCTCTCAAACTAAAATCCATCGAGCCGTTCAGGTCGCAGAGCGTGCCAAACATTTGAATTTGGCGCTAAAAATCCGCCATTTTGTTTTTTTTTTATTTTGATATACCCAGTGTCACTCTCACAGTAAATACGAATCTAACGACGCCTCTCAAGCTTTAAATTAAATACTGGCAGTCGGGACCCATTCTAGAATTGAGAGCACATAACTATATTACATTGCAGATTACTCCAATCTATTGACTAGACGGCTGACTTTCTAGAATGGGTCCCGACTGCCAGTATTTAAAATATATTATATAGATAAGTGCAATCGGGTACAACGACTTTCTTGTTTTAGGGCTTTTTCATGAATGCTCAGAAAAGCAGTCGGGTTTTTTAGTTTTTTAAATTACCATTTTTTTTTTTTTGGTTTTATTTTATTACGATATCACTTTCAAAGTAATTACGAATCTAAAGACACCTCTCAAACTAAAATCCATTGAGCCGTTCAGGTCGCAGAGCGTGCCAAACATTTGAATTTGGCGCTATAAATCCGCCATTTTGTTTTTTTATTTTTATTTTGATATACCCAGTGTCACTCTCACAGTAAATACGAATCTAACGACACCTCTCAAGCTAAAATCCATCGAGCCGTTCAGGCTGCAGAACGTGCCAAACAATTATACATACATACATACTCTTGAAAAACATAACCCTCCTTCGGGCGCAGTCGGGTAACTAAACGATTATCAACATGAACAATAAGACAGAGACAGCCGACAGGAATGCTGAAGTGTGACAGAGAACACATTATTGTACCGAGCATTTCCGAATATTCACGATGCTGTATGATATAACCAAAAAGGGATGTCCAATACGCGTTTCTGAGGGTGTTGTTTAATCGATTGTCCAAATCGATTGAAATTAAGTTATAAAAATATATTTATATTCAATATTATAAGGAGGTTTAAAATATTCTTAATCAGTCGTTATTTTAGTAGTTGCTTAAAGGTAACTGACATTTAATTTATCATGTATTTTAACTAAGAAAATAAAATTGCATTAGTTTTTTTATTAATAAAGTTACAATTTTGTTTAATAACAAGATAATTCATTATATTTGCATATCTATTTCGGTTAATATCTCCTAAAAACAAAAATTAATAAATTCCAAATCGATTACGATATTTGATTCGATAAACGGTCGATTGTGTTTTCATATTGTCAATCTCTATCCAACATCTCCGCTGTCAAACAAACGACGAGTTAGTTACACAAATATTTAGGATAGTTTAAAATTAAAATATTAATGGTATTAAGTTCCATATTATTAGTCAGAAATAATTATTACTCGACCAGTTACATAAATTAATAATACATTAAAGTTTTATATAGTACAAGTGGTAAGTAAATAAACAATCATACTAAAATGCTAGTTTATAACAATGTTTTTGTTGTTTTTTGAATATAATCAGCGAAATTTTGTTTTTATTGCTCACCTTTGTAGTATTTTTTTGGTCAGTTTTATGTAAATTATTGTTTTGTGTAATAAAAGTTTATTAATTTCAGTTATCATGACAAAACGCACTAATTACGTACAATTACGGAGATTTGGTGGAATTCCTGAAGCAAAAAACCCAGATTTTAAGGTATACTTCGGACAACTTCAGCCAAATAAGATACAAAGAGGAAATGGACAAGCTTGGTAACCTCATTAAATTCTCTCAGAGAAGCCAATAACAATGGATAAGACTGCGAAGATAATTCAATATAATACTTTTTTAAGGTTAAGAAGAAATTTGATCTATGGAAGCAGGGTGCACCATCCTCAGCTTTTATGAGGCACTCTCTCACTAGCGGTGGGATCACAGACCTCTTGCAAGGATGGCTGTCTTGATGAATGGACAAAACTGCGACTGGCAATTTTACTTTTTCGAAGTATTAATTATTTTATTGTTTTAGACTAGATCGTCAACTTACAAATTGTTTTAGAGGAGTCAAGCACAGTTACAGAAAACCCAGAAATGCATTTTGACCATACCATACATGTTTTCCCTATTTCTGGCACATAATAGAATGACACAATACCAGCATCATCCAAACTATTATATTACAGTAAGTCAAATTCAATTTGATTATGAATGTTAATATATTTTTATTTTTTCTAAACTGAAGGAGCAGACAAGGAATCAATTGTATATTGTAAATTATGTAATAACACTATAGACCTTGTTGGAGATCCAAATAAATGAATAAGTCAACCATCAGTCACACCTCTCAACATAAGTGTGTAACATTGAAATGTTTTTGACTGACACTTATCACATTTGTCTACACCATATTACACCAGTATTATTTTATTGACTTTCTATGTAACAACTCAGTTTGGCACTAGTTTGGTCAAATGCAGATTCAAATTTACATATATATATATTTTATATTTCAGCACCTGCGTCCATTGGAGTACTGCGCTAGCACCGCTCTTCAACTCATAAGGATCAAAGCCGTGTGGTGGATTACATTAACAAATTTTTTTGTTACTGCTACAAAACATTGCAAATATTTTTGGACTCTGATTTAATGATTGTACTTAAAATAGTGTTTTGTTTTTACTGATTCAATTTACCTGAATTGTTTATTAGAAAGTATGTAAATATTAGTACTTTTAATTAAAGGTTTATTATATGAATTTATGGTTTTACTTTGGTCATATTACATAAGTTAAGTGCAGCACCTATAAAACACCCACATTTACTTTCCCAACGTTCCAAAACACGAGTTCCTAGTGTTTTGGAACTTTATATACCCTTTGGTTTTGGCTGTGAATAAGAAACAACAACAAACACAGCTGTCAGTTATTAAAAAAATCATTTAATCTGAATAGTAGGGCTTATACACAAACTACAAATACAATGTCACTGATAAGATGAAATCATTCACTTATCACACTATCAAAGAAAAATGCTGCTACATCAGTGACGATAACATAGCACTAATCGATGGTATGGGATGCTTAAACTCATTTTTTACTTTACTTTATTTTGTCACTGCATGGTGGTGCGTAAATCACCAACAATAGCATTTCCAAGGGTGTCAGGCGGGCGGCCGACTATAAAACCGTTATCAAATCCATTGCAGCATGTTTGCCTATACCCGTTTTCATTCATAGAAATGGTTTGTTCATAAAACGTATCTTCGGAAGTTGATCTCTTCTTTGTTTCAAAGTTTTTTTATAAAGGAATTATGTTCAACACAATATGTTATAGCTAGTCGTTCCATATACACTAATTACGTAAAGAAAGCCATTTAAAACACTACACTTTTTTATTGGAATAATCCCTTTCTACAAACAAAACAATCCCATTATTCGTGAATTCGGAGCTGTCAAAATACTAACGTTAACGTTAGCTTCCCACTCGTTCCGAATTGCGTCAAAGTGATTATAGCGCAAATCCAACCAACGCGCAACGTCATAATTATTACTTAACAGCCCTTATATTTTGTGGCTATGCCCTAAGAGGACACCGGTGTCCGCACACCTATTGTCTTTCTATTGTGTCTCTAATTACGGTATTCAAAAGGTAAATTTTGGTCAGATTCGCGTAATAATCGCTTTTGACGCAATTCGGAACGTTTGTTGAAACATCCATTGTAACTTGGCTACGAATTTTCTATTCGTTGGTTCTTTTAATCTGTCCTAGCTCAGAGGACACCGGTGTCCTCTCACATCCACGCCACTATAGGCCTTAATTCCGATGTTTAGAGTCTACTTTTGTATGAACAAGTTGGGTAGTTGTGGATCGAAGTTGAGATGACGTCATTCCCATACATTTTTTCGCTTTCGACTAGCGTAACGATCGCAGATTGTGAACTTGACTAGGCGGGCAGTAACAATATTCGATTGCACGGTTTTTGGAATTTTATTCAAGTTTTTGGAATTTTATTCAAGGAATTTTATTAAGTAATGTATATTTCCAAGTTAGACATGCCATTGGTTTATTCCACCTATAAACTATTGCAAACGAAAGCTTTTCCAATTTTTGTGGTGATTCTTTTGTTAGGGCGTACAATATCATTTCCTTTACTTATTCATACTTTACCATAATTATCAACGTATTCCTATTTCTGTTGTAGAGGATTTTATTAATCCCTTCCACGAGTGTTCTTTGTTTGTTAGCATTCTATGGATTATTGAGAAGGAATAAAATACTTCCGCGATCTACATTAGCGAGTGTGAGTGTGTTTAATGTGAGTGCTTTTAGTTTAATATTATTTTTTGCTTTCTTGGTTTGATATCAAAACCAAGGAGCATATAATTAAATTCTACTTTAGAAACAAAAGATATGGCCAGTTTTGGGGAATCTCTTTGCATCAGATGACGTTAAAATAGACTTGTGCTAATATAACACATATTGAATTTGTACTGATTTCATTTGTTTTCTGCATTATGTATCCGGTCCTCGTCAGCTAAAACTCAATTTTCACAGGTGTTGATAATTATTGTCATAATTTGTATTCGTGTTTGGCGCATGGCATTCATAAGTCAATCTCATTTCACAGTTGGATCAACTGCCGCCGCGGTGAACGTGGATAGACTTCCACGTACCCAGACAGGTACCTAATGAGGACTTACATTATTCAAGACATTTTACACAATTAGACTGGCATATGCGGCCTTTGATTCCATTTATGGAATAATAAATAACTACTGATTATTGTAGCTTCCCCGGGAACAATTTCTAGAAATTACCGTCAGTTTTACTAGTATAGTTTACAAAGAAACAAGCAAATATCCTCGATACTGCATTAAACAATAAATCTTCAACCTAAAGTAGGAAATAAAAATATCCTGCATATAACATTGTCGTAAAAGATGCAAAGCAATGTACTTTAACCGGGAAGATAATACTGCTTATCTGAACATTGTAACAAACGATAGGAAAGCAGGAAGCCAGGATTTACCTCACGAACAAAATGCTCAAACTTTAATGTTTACCTCCTAACGTTTAGAGATACTTTCCTAAATTCACTTTGACGGGAAACGAAGTCAACAGAAATAAACAGGATAGCTCTTAAGTGTCGGGAATCAGAAGGTTCACGTAAACTTGTAAAACTAAGTCGGGTTAGTGGCGGACCTTTAGTATTAGCTGTTCAATCAAAGCTTGTTACTGTAACCGGTGTATCACGATATGGTCGGCTCACTGCATGTTACACGTATCTGATTAGACTGTAGAAGATAATTGAGTATCGAACAGACTGATATAATCAATGTGCAATGTGCATAACATGTGGAGGGTTGATGCTAATTGGGTAGGAACTTATATGTTTCATTAGTATTAGCGTAGCATAACCAGCCTTATAATGTTTCCATAACTGGGTCTCAACGCAGGCCTCCTCTCTATGAGGGAATACAATATCTTCGGGTCGTAATCCACCACGCAGGTCTAGTGCGTGTCGGTGGATGTCAAATGTCTTCGAATTTTTGGCTCTAGGACATGTCGGTTTCCTTACGATGTTTCACTTCACCATTTTGAGGGATTAGTAGGCTACGTATTAATTAATTATATGTAAACTTTATTCAAAGTAAAGTAGTGTAGTTGGGGCCGACAGGTTCTGGAATGGCGACCGCGTACCGGAAGACGCAGTATTGGAAGGCCTCAAGGTGGACCGATGACCTGGCAAGAGTTGCGAGAATCCGATGGATGCGAGATGCACAGCACCGTTCATTGTGGCGACACTTGGGGGAGGCATATGTCCAAAAGTAGACGTCTTTCGTCTGATATGATGATGATGATTATTTAAAGTAGTGGCTTAAGCAGATTTTATGTTATGTTAACAACGCATTCTCTACCAGTCAACCATTAGGGTAATAAAAAGACTACACTATGGTGTTTTAGTAAATAAATACTAATATAATGAAGTATCAATAAGATAAGGTGCTTATAATAATAAAATACGTTTATCATGTTAAAATGATAAAGGAATAAATACTATGTAAAAATTTAAAAGACTAAACTAAGGATGAGAGGACTTCAAGTACATAGTAGTTTCGAATTTTACGCTTGAAGGAAAATTTTAATGTTAAAAAGAAGCACATTCCAGAGTTTTATGGTAAAGATACCGTAAGAATAATAATACATAGTCTGAAACTTTCAGTAGTGCCATCAGGATGGAATTTGGTGTGGATAAATGTGCAGTCATGCATGTAAAGCGAGGTGAGATTGTGGAATCCGAGGGAATTCAACTCTCGGATTCCATACACCTTAGGTCCCTCCCCTCGACCGAAACTTATAAGTATTTGGGTATGTCGGAAGCGTTAGGCATTAACGTCATTGACATGAAGCAAACGTTGAAGGAGCGTTTCTTTGGACGCCTGAGGAAGGTTTTAAACAGCCTTCTATCAGGGGGAAATAAGGTGCGCGCCTTCAACGGTTGGGTCATGCCGATTTTAATGTACTCTTTCGGCATACTCAAATGGACTCAGACCGAGCTAGACGCCCTGGATAGGCGGGTCCGTACATTGCTGACCGCAAATCGGATGCATCACCCACGATCATCGGTGATGAGACTGTACATCCCGCGGAAGTGTGGAGGTCGGGGCTTTTTGAACGCAAAGACTCTACACAACCGTGAGGTGTGCAACCTCAGAGAATATTTTCTCAAGACCGACGTGGGTATGCACCGCGATGTGGTCACAGTGGATAAGGGACTCACCCCGTTGTCCATGGCTAAAGAGAACTGGCGCAAACCTGTGGTACTTACTACTGATGACCGCAAGGAAGTATGGAAAGGCAAGGAGCTCCATGGACGCTTTTACCGGACTCTTCATGAGCCCGATGTAGATTTCACGGCGTCCGTGGCCTGGTTACGTCTCAGTGACCTCTTCGGAGAAACTGAAGGTTTTGTATGTGCGATTATGGAAGTTATTCTAACGAACAACTACCGGAGACATATTATGAAGGACGGGACGGTTGACGTGTGTCGGGCATGCCATCGACCGGGTGAGTCCATCAGACATATTATCTCTGGTTGTTCTCGTCTGGCTAACGGCGAGTATTTGCACAGACATAACCAAGTAGCCAGGATTATCCACCAGCAACTTGCTTTGAAGTACAACCTAGTGGATTCTTAGGTACCGTATTACAGGTATGTGCCCGACCCAGTTCTCGAAAATGACCATGCCACGTTGTACTGGGATCGGTCTATCATCACTGACCGGACTATTGTAGCCAATAAGCCGGATATAGTGGTGGTAGACCGATTAGCGCGCCGCGCAATGATAGTCGATGTCACCATCCCACATGACGAGAATCTCGTGAAAGCTGAGAAAGAGAAACAAATCAAATATCTCGACTTAGCACACGAGGTTGTCGACATGTGGAATGTGGACACGGCTGTCATTGTGCCGATTGTCGTGACTGCCAACGGCCTTATAGCCAAAAGCTTCGACGACCATCTGTCGAAGCTATCGTTGCGTGGTTGGATCAAGGGCCTGATACAGAAGGCAGTACTCCTCGATACGGCTCGCATTGTGAGGAGGTTCCTGTCTCTGGAGCCCTAACCACCGGTAGCTTGGACCCTGCTCCCGACACCGGCGGACTACTGTTTTTTTATATTTTTAAATGTTTTTTTATACGTTTTTTAGGAAATATTTAAAAATTATAAAAGACATGTATAAATAATTAATAAAGGGAATAATACATAAACTCAGTGTGGTGAAAAGGAATACGAAGAAAAATAAAGGAGAAACTGATTGACCCCCAAGTCGTCGACGGCACGTACTGTTCCCAAGCAACTGTTCATAAGAGTTGTCAGCAAACCGTAGAGGCCCAGCCTGCTAGTAGGCAAGCAGGATTGAACCTTACTGAGGCCAAGGGTCGGCTTCTGAAAAGAAGGCTCGGCCCCAGTATGAATGGCAACGAAGGAACGGGGTGGATTTATTAGTTAAGAGTCTGAAACTATCTCCTGCTCCACCCAAGGGCGGAAGTTGTCTTTGGATGATTTTATACACCATAAAAAAAATGACTGACATTATCAACACAGCAAAAACTACCGGGACCTGGAGCCTGAAATTTGGCGTAACTTTTCTTTTATGACGCTCGCGAACACTAAGAGAGCGAGCACACTAACTTTTCCAAAATTCGCCCCTTAAAGGGATAAAAATGGTGGTCCAATGCTTGTATGGAGACACCTTCTTTTATGCTGGCGAAACCGCTGGTAAAAGCTATATATATATATAATATGCACTTACTGCCTTAAGTTATGACTTTCTCTAAAGTTATATGTATACCTACAAAGTAGCATTCTGTGATCGTAACGATGTGAAAAGCAGAGCAATGCCAGTAGTAATTAATAAACTCGAAGACTGAACATAAAAACTTCACGCGTTCTGTAAACGGCATATTAACTTTTTACCGTCATCGCAAAAAGCTCATGCTGCGTTGAAAAGCTAACGAACAACTTTGTGCAAGTCTCTGTAGGTATTACATAGTACATAGATACAAAATGCTCATACACATAGCCAGGGTGTTTGTGGAGGAGTGTATCGCACGGGGCACGCATAACTTTGTTTCTGAGTAGCGCCTTTTGTAATTGTATTTCTGTCTTGTTTTATAGCTGTATTTCTCTTTGTTTGATGCTATCCACCGAATTCCAGGTCAGGGTCCCAGCAGTGCTTCGGAGGTCCTGGCGACACATTTAACACGGAGAAAACCCTGACCTCAAAATTGTGTGAAAAGCGAACTTTCCTTTCGGAGAGTCTCGATTGTTCTAGTAGGAATAACTGAAACTTCAGAAGGCGTTTTGGAATAAAAACCAGGATGCGGTGCGAAGTCTGTAAATCAAATTGAATTCATTTCCATTGAAATTAAAAGTAGGTAGGTATACCAAAGTACTCATCTAGCTAATAACAGAACGTGTAACTAGTATTGCAGGTATGTCTTTTAATCATTTGAATTGGTATGTGCAAAAATGGCTCACAACGCGTTGTGCTTATTTAAAAAACAACCTTGACGCGGGGTACACTTCATAAATACGACAAAATTTTATTCAGTCAGTTACAAATACGAATTTCAAAAGAAACCCATTTTCATAATTCCGATTGGTTCAAAATTCCGAATATAACAACTTCGACTTATCATGACTCCTATTTTTATAATTCCTAAATTTCAATATTCTTAACGTTTATAATTACTATTCTCAAAATACCGAGTTTCAATAGATCGAATAACAAAAAGTCCGGCTTAATGATAATTCGAAACATCAGAAATATGAATTCTGTATATTAAAATACCGATTAATACAATTCTAAAATAAAAACTCCTTGCAAAACTGAATAGCAAGACAAATAAATACAAGTGTGCAAGCAGACATGCAGCATGCAAGCAAGGATGCAACATACAAGCAGTCATGTAACATGCAAGCATGCAAGCAGGCAAGCAGCAAGCAAGCAGGCATGCAACATGCAAACAGGCATGCAGCATGCAAGCAGGCATGCAGCATGCCAGCAGGCATGCAAGTAGGCATGCAACATGCAGCAAGTATTGTTTCTGTCACGGCTCCGGCGCTGCAGGGTTTGGGCGGTCCCACGCGAGCTTATCGTCGCAGATGGTTTTAACGCTCACCACCGCAGCTTCGGCTTGCTGGCCGGCTTCGCCGGCCAGCCTCAGCCACGGCGGTGGGCCTTCGTACCACCTACTCCTCAGCTCGCGTACCGCCCCACCCCTCCACGCCTACGCGGAAGTATTAAAAATCTGAATGTCGTTTTTCGGACCGAGAACCCTTTGAGCATTTGATTCTTTGAACATATGAAAATCGGAAAACTAACAAATGACATTTACGACTTTCGGTAAAATAAATCTCGTGATTTTTAATAATAGACATTATAATTCTTAGGTATTATGAAATTCGGACTTTTGAAAATCTCAACTTCGAAATTCGGAATATAATATTCCGGAGTATTTGGGTGTTCCCCTTGACGCGTTACAGCAATGAAGAAAAGTTATGATGCATTTTGACCCCTAATGTGGTGTCCTACGTAAATGATTCAATGCGTACGCGATCGCGAAGCGTAGCGTTGTGTTCAGAGCAAAATATTACTCATTGCGGCAGCCTACGTAACCGTGACACGTGCGGTAACGAGCGAAGCGAAGTGGACGCGGTCAGTTGGTATGATACTTTCACGCGACGTTCTCGAGACCCTGGGGTCCTGGACGTTTATTAGAAAGCGTATGAAGGGTCGAAGATAACTTGCAGTCTAAATGGAATGACACACCTGACGACCACTGACCGTAATTTCTGAAAGTTTGAAATGCCTATACGTGAAATTTAGCATTTTGAAAGATCCACAACGCGTTTTATGTGACCCATTTTTTTGCCCATTGAGTGATTTCGTTCTTTGAGCGTAACAGGTATACTACCTGTAGCTATATGTACTTGTTATAAATAGTCAAAATAATACTTATAAATTAATAAATTAAAGTAATGATGTTGGTATTTCATTAAAACAATTTAGTTTCGTAACATTTTAATATTCCAATCAACTTGTGTAATTATCACTGTTCCAATTAATCAGAAAATGAATTGGAAGCTTTAAATGTAGCTTCGTTGTGCTTGTGACGTTTTCCTGCTTACATACTCCTACTAGGACTCTAGAGAAACTGTCATTTTAGAATAGTGATAACATTTTTGTTATATTATAAAAATCAGTGACATTGGCACGTTCTACCGAAATCTCACATCGTCAATACTTTACATTTTGGTATATCGCTGATAAAGACCTGACTGGCCTGTTAGTCTGGTGGTCAGGCCTGACTGCTATGCCTGCGGTTGTGGGTTCGATTCCCACCCAGGACAAATGGTTGTGTGTTGAGCTCGATTATTTGTTCTGTGTCTGGGTGTAATTTATCTTAAACTAGCTTCTGCCAGCGGCATCGCCCGCGTGAAAGTCGGTTTCTCCATACAAACTTCCACTTCCCGTTTTACCCCCTTAGGTGTGAAGTTTCGTAAAACCCGTTTCCTTCCAGTTCTTCGTTGCCTATCATACCGGGGCCGAGTCTTCTTTTCAGAAAGCGGCCGTTGGCCCCAGTAGGCTTCGACCCTGCCTGCCTGCAGCTAGCAGGCTGGGCCTCTACGGTTTGCTGACAGCTCCTTGAAGCGCGCAGTACGCGCCGTCGACGACTTGGGCTCGGTCCAATCGGTTACCGGACGTTCGGACAGCGAGCTACCCATTGCTCGCTGTCCGCAAGCTCGCGCCTATGGTGGCTGGAAATCGGGAACAGAATTTCGGCGGCAGCTCACTTCTGGTTAAGTAACTTTCTGCTTCAGACTATTGTTTACAAAAACGTTGGTGAAAGTCAATCAATGTTTAGGAATTATGGAATAACGGTCCTGTTTCAGTTAGTATTAAGAAAGAGTTTAACCACCTAGGTTTACTGCTAATTTATACCAGGTAGCTAACCATATATTGTCATTTAATACGAATAGGTTTTAGCCGCTTTTGCTTTCAGAAAATAATTGCAGTTGCAGTATTATATCAACTAGATATATATATGACTGTTCTATATATCTGTAAACCGTTATAGCTATGTTTATTCTTGGAGATATAACTACATCTTGATGTAGTTAAACCCTTGGGTTTAACCACATTGTTGCAACCTGTAACATATCTTCACTGAAATAGTGTTTTTTGCACCGTTACTTTTAGTCATGCTGTAAAAATAATATTATACTTTGGCAGGATAATGTATACTGTGGGCATGAGGCACCAATAACTGCTTTCCACGTAAGAAAATTAGTTTGTGTACATCAAACGGCAAAGAAGAATATAATTTATTACAATAAAAATATTTGACTAAAAAGTATCACTAAGGCACCAGATAAACTTGGGATAGTGGTCATTGAGCCTCCTAGTATGTATGCATTTCTTAATATATGCTATAAAGTTATAAACTGAGTGTTTAGGTTACTTCTAGGCAAGATTGAGTCAACATCGGCGACATCATTGCTTATCATCAGGTGCGATAGTCATATAACGCTACAGAGGTTGAGTAGAAATGTTGTTTATTGATTTGTTGTTTATTTTTTCCTTCATCCTCCTAAAGCGATAAAAACTGACTTGGTTTAGGCCTTTTTAGGGTTTTAACTTATTAAAAAAAAACGGAACCTTTGTAAAATCATTTTAGTATCCGACTGTTGGCCTGTCAAGATCACTTTATGTAGGAACGGTTGGAGGTATCAAGTTGGTGAAATTAATATCAAATAGTCTACTATCCATTGCAATCAAAAAAATCTAACGCTCACAATGGAATCAAAACATAAAGGAAACTTCCCGTTGACATAAAATTTGGCAAGAAGCAATGCCATGTAACAGAAGTATGGGCACGCCATAACTATGGTGGTAAGTTCCCTCTTTGAGGAGCCCGGGTGTCAACATTGTGTGGATCACTCGGAAGTCACATGGAACATACGGTGGAGATAGTGCGCCCACTTGGGCGGAGTACCACCGTATCCTCGTGGGAGCAATCAGCCATGGTACGGAGCGAGGAGGAATGGCAGGCGGTCGTTTCCTTTTGCGAAACAGTAATGCTAGCGAAGGAAACTGCCTTCCTCACACTCCGGCCGTCGGGACCCCGGCCCTGACTTCTAGTCACCGTTGGCGTGGGCTTGGCCACAACGAATCATTCGTAGCCGGTAACCGTCCGGACCGAGCCTGAGTCGTCGACGGCGCGTAGTGCTCCACGCATGTCTCAAAGAAATGTCAGCAAAACCGTAGGGGTCCAGCAGGGCTAAAGCCTACTGAGAACATGGGTTAACTTCCGAAAGGGAAACCTGGGGTATTGGAACCCAAGACAAAGAAGTTACATGGAAGTGGGTTTTAGGCAGTAAAAGCGGTGGAGGAACCTCACGAACTTACCATGCACGGTGAGAACCTGCGTCATGCGGAAAGTGAGAACGGCGTGACCACTTTCAAACCAATCTTCATAGAGGGGACTTACCATGCCTTAGCAATACCATTACCTGTTTCGAGAATACCGTTCTATCATGTCTAAATGTGCAAAATACTTTAAACTTTTGAAATAAAGGTCGACACTGCCGTTATGCAACCTGTTCCGTTAGATGACTTACTGCCAGAGGCCAAAACTGTGTCGAAATACTGTTCATTAAATAAATATTTATTTTAATTATCGATCTGCATTCCAAAGTAGGCCATACCTAGGCGTTTCCTTAAGTTTGCGAGACTAAATTACTATGCGTTTGTTTAAATGTCCTCCATTTATATTTATAAGTATAGCCTATTCGTTTATGAGGTGCTTGGCAACCAAAACTAGTTACATATTGTTTTCGAGGCACGTTTTTTGTATTCATCGCATAGATTGAACACATTCCCGACAATACAATACAATTCTCGGCCACGGACGGCAAGTCCAGGTCCATGTCCCGTGTCAGCAAAATTTAAGGTTCCCTCAAGTTTCAATGCCTGCCTGGATAGTAAGATTTTTCGTAAGAGTTAACTCTTTCGAACGCAAAAGACTTTGACTTTCATACCAAAGCCTGGAGGCCGAGTCTTTCTTTCAGAGAGACCCTTTTGCTCTGTAGGCTTCGACCCTGCTGGGCCCCTACGGTTTGCTGACTTCTCCTTGAGGCGCGCGTGGAACAATACGCGCCGTCGATGACTTGGGCTCGGTCCAGACGGTTACCGGACGGTCGGCGAGCTATCCGTTGCTCGTCCGTGCCTACGGTGGCCGGAAATCGGGATTTCGCCGGCCGCTAGGCGTGAGGGCCACTCTCTCGCGCGTGCACAGGTGACTCTTATTCAGTAAAAGTCTGACACTCCCTCCTAAATCATCAAATAACTTCTCCCGCTCGGGTCTACCCCCAGGGAGATTTATTTATTGATTTCTTAGCTAAAAAAAAAGTACTGAATACATTATTTTACTAATACCCGTGACCACGTTTGACAAAGACGTTTTCAGTCAACCGAACCGCATTCACGATTTTTAGCACATCATAATTATATAAGGTATTACAGTTTGTTAAAGATTAAAGATCTTCGTATAATGCTTGTGGTAAGGCAGAGTCAAGTTCATTCTTCCAACTCCTCTTACGATTATTTACGTAACAATTAAAGCTAAGCCTTTAGAAAGCATGTTTTTTCATCGTTCCGCACCCAGAGGGTAACCAACGGAATTCTAAACAAAGCGTCCACTTTTTCGTCTGTCTGTCAGAGGGCTGTATCTCATGAACATTATAGGTATCTAGACAGTACAACAAATTATTTTTAAAAAAAACTGGGCAAGTGCGAGCCAAACTCGCACACTGAGGGTTCCGAACAAACTAATTTATGTAAATAGTTCGATTACCGAATCGAATCTCAAAGATTTTTCCGAATCACACAAAAAGTCTTCTTTATTGACTATCACTTTATAGTTTTCTGATTTATGCTATGAAACCTTGCTTCATTCCAAATTTCAAGATTGTAGGTCAATGAGAAGTACCCTATGAATTTTGATTCCTTTGAGAGTGTCGAAATATATCGAGTACATATGTTTTTTGCGACATAAACGGCGCTTTTCTTACGTTAACCTAGAATTTTGATTTTTTCATAACTGCATGGGACTGCAGACCTGAATATATAGTATTAATTTCAACCGTTCCTGAGATAAAAGGTATTGATAGACAAACAGACAGACAGACAGACAGACAGACGGACAACAAAGTGATCCTATAAGGGTTTTGTTTTTTTACTTTTGAGGTACGAAACCCTAAAAACATCCTAAACCTAAGTAGGTATATAATAATTTAATCACCGTGATATTTTTTTAATATAAATTATAAGATAACTTAAGTTTCTTATAGTAAATAGAGCACAATAAAGAATGCAAAAAAACAATAAATAATTTCTTAAAGAAACGTAGCGTCCACGTCACCCGCGGTCTAGGTCACAAAAACCTTTAATGTTTGTAATTTATTTTATCACCACTGCTTTCAAAACGATTAAGCAAAAAAACGTGAGCAAACCGATATGTCTTATAACCAAACATTCGAAGATATGATGTGACATCCACCAATCCGCACTGGGCCCGCGTGGTGAACTACGGTCCACTCCCTCTTCTAGACGGGAAGGGAATATTATAAGACCATGATATAGAATGTTAAACTCCATAACCTAGACAGCCTGTGTTTATGTGCAAGAATTTATGCGGTTATAATCGTGGTCCTTAGCGAGGGGATGTTTCTGAAAGTTTCGTTACTTCCCGGGAAGTATGTGGCGGGGAAATTGAAACAATTGACGGTCGGCGGTGACGGCCATGCGATGCTTCACCGGCCGAGGCACTCTGGCTCGCAAACTTTGCTATAGATTAAATTACTTACACCTTGGGACAGATAGTCTTGAACGAGTCCCCGAGAATACGAAAATTTAACATGACAATCTAGGAAGAGCATTTGAAATTCGAACCTTTTTTTAAATCTTTATTTATAGAACTTTTGCACTAGTGCGTATACTCTGTTGGTAAACATAGTAGTAGCGTCACAATAAAATAAAAAAAATCAGAACTAGGTGCTGGGTCGGTTTTTAAAAGCGACCTTAACCATATTTATTAAAGGGAATATTTTATCTGATAAAGAGTTCGATATGTTAATGTTATGCGCGCCAATTTGTGTTCTGAGCGATTGATTCCGGACACATCTCATCAAAATATGATATGTGTCTTCGTTCTTGTTACATGTACTGCAAACAGGTTTGCAAACATGTTACCTTTTTCATCATAAAACCAAATTTATTGAGAGGCATATGAACTAAACCAAGCTTTAATAATATGGGTGTGAGTATATAGTGTGGAACAGCTATGAAATCAGTTCTATCCGAACATGCTTGTTTTCCCATTGATCTATACAAAATCAGTTTTATAAATGAAGTTCTTTTAAAGCAATTTACGGCGATTACATAATGTAGCTATTACTGCGTTATTGATTAAAGATATTTTTAAACTAAATACCTGTGTAGCAATAGTAACAGTGGAATCAAACTACTAAGATTTGATTTCCTTATTTCGCTTACTTTATTGCACATTTTTATCCTTCAATGCTTAATTTAGATGTTCAATTGTTCATATATAACATACATAGGTAATGATCAGCCGCATAATTTTTCCACTATTGGAACTCAGGCGTCCTCTCTAGGAGTGGGATTGGGACGTAATTCACTACGCAGGCCAAATGCGGGTTGGTAGTTGGGACTCGAGGTGGCATTGCACAAGTCCGAGGCCATGTGTTTTTACGGCCCTCGGAGCGCGCCATCTCCGGGTTCCCAATTAACGGTAGGAGGAGTTCACATCGGCGTCGGGTCGACCATGAAGTACTTGGGACTCGTCCTAGATAGCCGGTGGAACTTCGAGGAGCATTTCCGACGTTTGGCTCCCAGATTGAATCGGACTGGGGCTGCTCTCAAGCGGCTCCTGCCGAACCTAGGGGGTCCAGACGCCTCCTGCCGGAGGCTCTACGCAGGCATCGTTCGGTCGATGGCCCTTTACGAGGCGCCGGTGTGGGTGCCGTCGCTGCGAAAGCGAGTGGCGGCTCGGCTGAACGCCTGCCAGAGGGTCATGGCCATTCGGATGATCCGGGGATACCGTACGGTGTCCTGCGAAGCGGCGAGCCTCCTTGCTGGCCTACCACCATGGGATTTGGAGGCAAAAGTCCTTGCACACATGCACGACTTACGTGTGAAGATGCAACGCGAGAGCCGACTGTTGCAACCCCGTGCTGGGCACGCCACGATCGCGGCCCTCTTTGAGGTGTGGCTGAAAAGGCCCCACGGCGTCGTCACCTTCCGCTTGGCGCAGGTACTAACCGAACACGGCAAGTTCGCGAAGTACCTGTACAAGATTCGTGCGGAGACGACGCCCGGGTGTCGCCACTGTGCGGAGCGCCCGGAGGACACGTTGGAGCACACAGTCGAGGTGTGCCCCGCTTGGGAAGAGTATCGCCGTGTTCTTGTGGGGACGATCGGCGGCGGCGATCTCTCGCGCCGGGGCTTGGTTCAGGCCATGCTCCGGAGCGAGGAGGAGTGGCAGGTAGTCGCCTCCTTTTGCGAAGCAGTAATGCTAGCAAAGGAGGAGGCCGACCGCATCAGGCAACGGTGCACACGCTGCCGCCGCCGCCGGGATTCCGATCCCGATTTTCGGCCACTGGGTAGCTCGGCGGGCAATGGGTAGCTCGCTGTCCGTCCGGTAACAGACCGGTCCGAGCTCAAGTCATCTACAGCGCGCACTGTTCCCGCGCGCCTCATGGAGTTGTCAGCAAACTGTAGGGGCCCAGCAGGGCCGAAGCCTACTGGGGCCAAAGGTTATGTGAAAATGTCACCAAGGGCCCTGGGACAAAGGCAATGAATGGAACAGGGTAGGTTTTTAGTCAGTAAGAGTCTGACACTACTTCCCGCCCTACCCAAGGGCGGGATTTGTCATTGAATGATTTTATCTACCATAAAAAAATGAAATAAAAAAAATTGCGGATTGGTGGATACTACATGTTTTTGAATTTCTTTGTTTTAGGATATTCGTAGGCCGGTTTCCTTCACCGTACTGAGAACAATGATGATCAAATAAATATATATATATAATATAACATCACACAGCGCCATCAAGTCTCAAACTAAGTAAAGCTTCTGCTATGAGTACTATACAGCTGATAAACATATTTATATATTTCTAAATACATACTTATTATTATTGATAAATTACACCCAGACACGGAACAAATGATCATGCTCATCACACAAACATTTGTCCTGGGTGGAAATCGAACTTACTAGCTCCGGCTTAGCAGTCAGGGCTTAACCAATAGACCAGCAGACCTGTCAAATTACACAAAGTAATGCGGCTGTCTGGGTTTGAACCAGCGATTAACTCGTAAGTCGGGCCGTTACCATGGGCCACTACTGAATCCATGCACCATGTAAAGAATCAGCTGCATCCGACCCATCCGACGTCGATCCTTTAATTGGGTAACATGATACCACCAGGCAAGACTGCAGGCCTAGCCAAGCTACGACCGTTTCGTTTCGATTCTCTTTCTTCGGTCTTCTCGAGTCGGCAACGCCTCCGATTCCTTTATTCTGACCTCGCGACTGAGCGTTGAGATGACGTCATTCCCATACATTTGAAGTTTTCTACTAGCGTAAACGATTGTAGATTATCAACTTGGCTAAGCCCTCTGGTGTCTGATTTTAGAGTTTCTGTCTATCTTTACAAACTCTCTAATATCACTGAAGAATAACGGCTCGGATGGAAGGAACTTGGTGTTTTTGATGGTCAGCCAACCAAAGGCCGAACTTGACAAGTGCTACTTTTGAGTGTCAGACAGAGTGTCAAACTTTTACTGACCCACCTGTGTTCCTTCAGTTACTCTTTATCGTCACTCGACACTATACTTAGTGTCGGATATTAGTTTAGGTTAGGGTTGCCAACTTTTGTAGAATAAGGATTTCTAGAATAAGGATACTATTCAATGCAGCCAGTATCATAAGTAACCCTGTCCATTTAACATAGGTATATGTAAAGTGCCGTGAAGCTCATCATTATTCCGAGTTTGTTTCGTATTTGTCCTTGTTGCGTTGTTGGAGAAGGAACCAAATGTAAGTATTCAGCCTATCTTTAATCTTCTCATAATAATACAAATGTGACATCTGAGATAAAATATTTACAACCCAATACATTTGTATTGCTTGTAAATTATAAGTATTTGAAAAAAACTGCTTCTGTAGATAAAAAAACCTTTTTACAAAAACATACAAGCGACCTCAATGTAAAAAATAAACAGACAAAAGTGCAAAATAACTTTATTTTCGGAAGTCGCTGTTAAATAAATAACATAAGGGTAAATAAGGGTACCTATTTCCCAATGATCTAGAATCTTGCGGTATGAAGTAAGGTTTCATAGCACAAGTAACAAAAGTCTAAAAATTGTACGCTCAGTGCGCGAGCCTGACTCGTAGTTGTCGGTTTTTTTTTAAATTGGATGTCTCGTACTAATTTTGTTTTGATTATTGCTAATTTTGAACTTCCTTACAAAATTCAAAATTCAATTTGAAGAGACCAACTGGTTTACTTGACACTAATTTAGAAGAAAATCCTACAGTTTTTTATTTCGATGGGCGGAAGCAGTTACTAAAATAGGATAACCCGTTTCTGTTACACCGAGTATATATTATATAAGTTTTTTTTTATTAGTTAACCAAAAAATAAAAAGCACTCGTTTTTACGACAGTATAAGAAATCTCTTTAACTCCTAATTTTTCTGATCTAGAAATCATTTCACTCGTAGAAGGTTACGCTATACATCGAGTGTCTCTGTATGAACACTCGTGTTCATACAAAGACACTCGATCTCGATGTATGTATACACTGAGTATACCGTATAAAGTGTTGTAGTCTAAACGTTCCTTTAGTGACAAAGGCTAGATATCTACTTTTTATCCTGAAAAACATTCAAGGTTTCTGTGTCATAGAACGTGGCTGGGTGACGTGGACTCTAAGTTTCTTTAAGATATTTTTTGTTGTTGTATACTTTATTGTACGCCACGTGTGTAAAAGAGACTTATAATTTTATAAATTAATTTTCATAACTGTAATTACCGATTAATTATTGTTGTACCGGAAGACGTTAGCATTGGAAGGCCTCCTAAAAGCTGGACCAATGACCTGGTAAGGGTTGCGGGAATCCGATGGACGCGAGACGCACAGGACCGTTCATTTTGGCGACACATGGGGAGGCCTATGGCCAATAGTGGATGTCTTTCGGCTGAAATGATGATGATGAATTGTAATGAAATTATATACTTAGGTATTTAAATTATATACTTAGGGTCATTTTTTACTACGATGTCTACGTTGACGCATTTGTTTAACAATTGCAACATACTCGTACTATTACAAATAACAAAAACTTTTAATTAAAACTAATTGAAACAATGCAAAATATGGTATCGTCAAAATCAGTTCACATTTGGCGAAGTTATCTCGGTACAAGATAAAAAAAAAATTAAACGACTTGAGAACCATCTTTTATCGAAGTCGGTTTAAAACTCCATCGCATCGCTGTTGACTAGTAATGTACGAGTATACTCGTAAGATTGGCGGCATTGTCACACTGTATGGCAATGCTTGTTTCCTGAATAAATAATTTATTTCAACCATTAAAGATACTTGAAACCATAGTATACCTGTGCGTCTATTTGTTCGCTAGTTAGTGCCCTACAAGTCTACAATAATCGATCGAAGCTATTATTATTGATTGATAAATCACGATAGACAGGATTTTTTTTTAGTGTAGGCAGAATCATCCAATGACAAATCCCGCCCTTGGGCGGAGCGGGAAATAGTGTCAGACTCTTACTGACTACCTACGCCGTTCCGTCGTTGCCTATCATGTCGGGGTTGAGCCTTCCTCTCAGAAAACGGCCCTTGACCCCAGCAGGCTTCGACCCTGCCTGCCTGACGATAGACAAGTTCGTGATTTAAACAAAGAGAACGCCCACTCCGGACTGGAGCTTCTCACCTATTAGAGGGTTGTTGCTTGGCTCTGTTGCAACACCCACGGATGAAACATGAAGATTATTATTTAAAAATATACGTATAGTACGCGGCAAACCAGTTGAACCATTTGCTATGGTTATGCGCAGCCACCCCCCCCCCCCCCACTTCGATTGAGATCCAAATATCGGTAATAACCCTGGTTACACAAGTTTAACCATCATGATAACCGATTTTAATTTAGTTAAAATAACCAGTACATTTTAATATTTTTATTCTCTACATAGTCAAATCAAATCAAAGACATTTATTTCAAACAAACCATTAACAGGCACTTTTGAATCAAAAGAAAAAACCGGGCAAGTGCGAGTCAGACTCGCGCACTGCGGGTTCCGTACAAACTTACCTAAGAAAACAGTTCAATTTCCGAATTGAGTTACAAAGGTTTTTCCGAATTGAGTTACAAAGGTTTTTCCGAATTGAGTTACAAAGGTTTTTCCGAATTGAGTTACAAAGGTTTTTCCGAATTGCAATTTTTTTTTTGTAACGTAACTTCAAATTTGAAGATTTTAGATTTTTTCCTATACTTGTGCTATGAGGCCTTGCTTCATACCGAATTGCAGGATTTTAGGCAGCTCTTTACGCGATCCATTTGACGACATAAGCTGGGTGTATTGCTCTACAACCCCACTTTCTCGCGCTCATGCCTGACATTTTTATCCGTTACTAGCTTTTTCCCGCGGCTTCACTCCCACTCTACCCTACTCTATCCTTCCCTACCCTACCTTAGAACCTTCTTCTGACAATAACAAGCACAACAAAAAAAGAATTAGCGAAAACGGTCAAGCCCTTCTCGAGATTTGCACTTAGCAATTGCTGAATGTACAGCGATTCATTTTTATATTATAGACTAGCTTTTGTCCGCGGCTTCGCTCCCATTAACTGACTACCCTACTCTACCCTATTCTGCCCTACTCTATCTACTCTACCATACTCTACCCTACTCTACCCTACTTTACCCTACTCTACCCTACTCTACCCTACTCTACCCTACTCTACCCTACTCTACCCTACTCTACCCTACTCTACCCTACTCTACCCTACTCTACCCTACTCTACCCTACTCTACCCTACTCTACCCTACTCTACCCTACTCTACCCTACTCTACCCTACTCTACCCTACTCTACCCTACTCTACCCTACTCTACCCTACTCTACCCTACTCTACCCTACTCTACCCTACTCTACCCTACTCTACCCTACTCTACCCTACTCTACCCTACTCTACCCTACTCTACCCTACTCTACCCTACTCTACCCTACTCTACCCTACTCTACCCTACTCTACCCTACTCTACCCTATTCTACCCTACCCTACCGAAGCACCTTCTTCTGACAATAACAAACACAACAAAAAAGAATTAGCGAAATCGGTTCAGCTGTTCTCGAGATTTGCGCGTAGCAATCGCTGAATGTGCAGCGATTCATTTTTATATTTTATATGATAAGGCCCCTCTTGAGCTTATAGCGTTATTGTTGTCACACATGAGAGCGATTATCGTTTTCCTGCTACGTCGCGTCGGTAATTTGACGAGGGGAGTGAATTGTTTATGACCACACTTTATGAAAACTGCACAAGTACCTACTCTGGCGTAGTGCCACTTATTTAGATTTATCTGATATTTGCAATATTTGTCATTTTGTACAGTCAATTATGCATTATTTTGATTGCCCCAGAGGAGGCAACGGAGGGGTTTGTCGGAGTCATTTCTAGTATGGGACAACGTTTTTATATGGCAATCGTGGGTGCATTCACAAACATGTAAACTCACTTACACAAGATATCCAGACCCGCAACGCCTATCTGTAGGCTATGCAAATATTTGTTCAATGCGGGGATCGAACCTGCAACACGTAAAAGCCAACCGCTCAACCACGGCGCCAACCACAGCGCCAACTGTGGCGTCCAAAACATAATACATACTACATACTATTTTGACTTGGCATCTTTATAATTTTTTGAAATTATTTTAGTTATCCAGCTGTAAATATTATAGCTCTATTAACACTGTCATATAATAGGCGCGGGCTCGCGGACGGCGGGCAATGGGTAGCTCGCTGTCCGTCCGTCCGGTAACAGACCGGTCCGAGCTCAAGTCGTCTACGGCGCGCACTCTTCCCGCGCGCCTCAAGGAGTTGTCAGCAAACTGTAGGGGCCTTGCAGGGCCGAAGCCTACTGGGGCCTAAGGTTATGTGAAAATGTCACCCGGGGCCCTGAGACAAAGGCAATGAATGGAACAGGGTAGGTTTTTAGTCACCCAAGGGCGGGATTTTTCATTGGATGATTTTACCTACCATAAAAAAATACTGTCATCAACTGCAACTGAACTGAGCTGAACTGAACTGAGTTGTGTTTGCAACTGTTGTCAGTTGCAAATTAAAATTATTTATTGATATATTATAAGGGAAGATCGATACGCGCTAAAATCGCAATCAGAAAACCTGGACTCGAAACTCACATATCTACACTACCTGTAGTCACTGATAGACAAGGACAGACATAAGAGCAGACGCTGTCTTGCGACCAAAAATAGCGTTAGCTACCGAATGTGTGTGATCGTCGCGACCGATGTGAAATCGTGACAATTGTCACAATGTCAGAGGTCTACGCGCTAGAGGCGAGTCACCTACTTTCCTCTGTTTTGATTTAATCTAAGTTATTAAGTATCTATAAAAAAACAACTACCTACTTGACTGCCCACTTAAAAGGAACCAGTTCCAATCTTTATCAAAAATTGAAATTAAATTTAGATGGCAGAGTAAAGTTCATAACGGAGCAGTAAATTGCATTTAACTAGTTTTAGGAACCTGAAGATGCTATCCACCCTTAGCGCCTACAACACAAAGTTTCCTCTGTAACTTTATAGACTCCAAAGTAAGTTCCCTCTCTCGCTTCATAAAACGTTTATATCAATTTGCCCCGGAAATATTGGATAAATGTTCTTCTAAACTTACAGCAGATATAACTTCAATCTAGGAAGGTACTTATGTATAGTTTAGCAATCTCTCTGTCCCCCTATACACGTGCCTTGCAATGGCCTTCGAGAATATTTAAGATGTATTGATTTGCAACTTACAAATAGTGTTTTATGCATGGTTAAGACTGACATGTTTTTCTCGCCACTAATATAAACTACAATAGTACCTATTACTTGTACTTGAAGCTTTGCCAAATGTGTCGAGATGAAATAGTTACATTAAATTTACTACCACATTCATACCCACATTCAATTCAACTGCAGTTAATTTAAAAACGCAAAGTTTGTAAACAATAACATCGTTGTTTATAAAACTGTAAATTTCACCAGATAAAACGAAAATTCGGCCCGTTAACCGCAAAATAGGCCTCAAAGCGTCTAAAGCCTCAATCCAATACACCCAAAAATTACGTAAAGCTTCAAAGCCTTACTCGTAAACGCTCCGTGTGGGCCTGTATAGACGCACGGCGGTGTAAACGAGAGCAACCTTCACCGGTGCAGTGTAACTATGCAACTGCGTGCAGATATATATGCCGGCGGCGCGTGTAAGACTGGGCTGCCGACCCTCGCACCTCCCGCCCGCCCATGCTCGCCTAGTACCCGCTACAAAAACTGTAAACGTTGTAAACGACTCTCGACTTCACAAGAAACTTTTTCCAACGACATCGCAATTTTCCACTTAAACTATTTATCTTACAGTTTATAATATCAAGAACCATTAAGAATAATTTTAATGTACCTTAAAAGCTCAAAAACTGAATTATACTTCAAATACTTTTTATTTATTTAACTTATTACTAACAGTTTACGATAGTTTCAACTAGGCCTATCTATTTGATGAACTATAAGTAAGTAAATTAAGTAAAAGCAGAGCAATCTTTCTTTGATATAATAAACGTTTAAAAAATATAATATAACAAGCTGATAAGGACGACATAGAGGACGAAGACATATTTATTTGTGAGTAGCTTTAACATGTGCGTATAAAGGTGACCGTGAAGTATGAGGGGCTAGTAAAGCCGCTTACAAACATACTACATCCCTTCCTGAAAGCATTCTCGCTCTATTGTTGGAGCAATTGTAGCAGGAAAATATCAAAACATTGGTTAGCGTTATATTTGAAGGGACCGAGCTACGGGAATTTTCGAAAGAGTCACTCTGAAAGCAAACAAACACGGGTGAGCGTCTGTCAGTGAAAGGCTCACCCCCGATTTCTGCATTTAAGCATTTGAAGTTGAGAATTACTCAAACTCTACTTTAGCCTGTAAACCTGTCAAAATTTGGCATTTAAGTATGGTTTGAGACGTTCTTAACTCAACATACCCAATTCAGAAACCCGCCATAACAATCCCCATCGATTCACTCAAAGCGAAAAAAGTTATTTCTAAATTATGATTCTTTTATTTATTTCGCTACTCAGTCAGAATAAGCATATTGAGAAGCAGTTTAATTCATAGTCAGTTAGGTAGGTAACATTTATCACCTACAAAATTACAGTAACAAAAAACGCAATCAATTCTATCTTCATATCGAAGTTAACAGTGTCATTTTATTAAAATAAAATTCTCTAATCTAAGGTACAAAGATGACAACCACACCACAGACGTAAAATCATGGAATGTGTTAGCAGACGTGTTTGTTTGAAAGACACTTCCAGCAGAAAGTTATTTATAGCGCGAATCAAATGTTACGCCGAGGTAAAGGTCGAAGGGTAAGTAATAATCGATGGTTCTAAAAAATTTATACTTAAAGGGGATGCTATAGGGTAGCACGCGAATTTTTTTTGCATTTTTTTCTGTAGTATGACGCGTTTTATTAGTTACTTATTATTACATGATTATAGTCATTTAAATTATTTAAAGTTGCGTCAAATTGGGTAGCCGACATAGCGTTAAGCAAGGTAAGTACAGACCTGTAAACATAAATCTACCAATATCTTAGCGTTACTTCGTTTATTTCACGTGTGCTATGTCTAAGTGCTGTGCAATTGGAATAATAGGAATAAAGGCAAATATTAGATACTATTTGACTACTGTTTTACTTACTACGTTATGAAAATGAACAGCAAAACAATTTGAAAGAAAGAAAAACCTTTATTTGTGACTCGCACAGGACGAACAATAATAAAACAAAATAATATAAAATGTTAACTAAACTATAAATAACTTAAAATAATAAATATAACATCAAAACAAAAAAAAAAGAACTGTGCGAGGCTAAAAGGACTCCTATCTCAACAAAAAAGTAATATAACGCAAAAACATCGTAAGAAAAGAACTTCTCAGGATACCTTATAACATTCACCTTAAGATGTTGTTAACTTGTCCCCCAGATCGATTTAATTGAGGTAAAGTTTAAGCGGGACGGTGATTCGCGATCGCCGCTCGGCGCCGCTGCCGGCGTCCGGCGACGGACCGACGGCTAACAACCGTTCCGTTAACAAAATTCACGGAACAATCTAATATGCAGATCTGGTAAGCCATGTAACACGCACGGCATACTCTGTCTGTCATACTTGTCTTTTTTAAAGAACCGAACCGATAGTTTCTGTTTGAGGGTAAAACATGTTTTTTAAAGAATTTTTTCAAGTATCAGTAGAGTATGTTGTGATTGTGCGTCATCTTTCTTCTATTGTTTATTGTTTGACAGCACTATTGGAGCATTGGTTAAGCGATTGGCTGCTGTGCTGCGTGTCGCGGGTTCGATTCCTGCCTTGGACAAATATTTGTATGGCCTACAGATAAGTGTTTCGGGTCTGGGAGTCTTGTGTATGTGAATTTACATGTATGTAACGCACTTACAATACAGGAGTTATTCATAGTGTGAGAAAAGCTTAAAAAAAAGTGTTAATTCTTTGTATGTACATAAATAATAAAAGTAATGATTTGGCAGTCGGTATAAGCTCCAATATTGATGACTATGTTCCTAAAAGAAAAATATACTTAATAAATTAGTAGTAGTAGGTAGGTATTAGTCCCAATTACAATACCTACACAAGTAGACGTAGGTAGAAGCTTTGGTTAAGTCTATATTCGTCAAGTTGTTATTGAACCTCAATCGCAGACAGTAACTTAATAGGATCAATAGAAAAAAACATTTGTAAGACACATGTTTTTATAAATGAACTCAGAAATCATTATTGGATTTATTTTGTACCGTAAACACAACAATAAAACTTTCAATCTATCACTATAGTACAGTAGTATCACTTTAGTAGTTTAGTACTGATTAAGTAACTTTCTTGGTGTACAATAAAGTTTTATTCTATTCTATTCTATAGTATTTTGGTGAATCCTAATGAAAAACCATCTCCAATTAAACATTTTCAAAGTTTTAAAACCGATTAAGTTCGCGAAACTTAGTTACTTATATTTCAACAGATTCTTCAAATCTTAAATTAAATTGTAATTGAAGTTCAGTTCAGAACTATTCTCATGAAATGATGTAACTTGTACCGAAACTTACTATTTAATATCGAACTATCATTGAAGCGGCTCAGTAGGGTTTGAGTAACTATTTCCAATAAGTAATAAGAATTGTAGTAAAGCATTGGAGCCATCTCTAGGGCAGTCTCATACTGCACAGAAAATAAAGAGACAGAAAAAGAAGAAAGTGACAGAAAATAAGAGAGAAGATATTTGGTATAAGTACAATAAAGGACACTCTATTAAGCATTAGCATAATCAGCCTTATAATGTTCTCACTGCTGAGACTCAGGCCTTTTCTCTGGAAATGGGACGTAATCCACAGACCCAAGTTAGGTAAGCGGATGTCACGAGCAGTGGTGATGAAATAAATGACAGCAAGTAATGCGCCTGGTTGGGTATAAACCCATGATCTACAACTGTAAGCTTTTACTGCGGAACCACCATCACTCACTTATTCTTTAGATTTCATTGTAAATGATAAAACAAGGAAAATACAGCACTTTGAGGTTTAAATAAATCCTATTTACAAGTTGGCTTTTTTGTAACAATTTAGAATCTCGCAAGAAGAGAAGAAATAGAACAAAGAATAATTATTAATATGAAAGAAAAAACATATAGAACAGCTAAAGAGCTGTCTAACTATTTTTTATCTGAGTTTATTGTGATCACTCGTTAGTCTAGTCTTCTGGCCTTAACAACACGCTGACCTACCAATATATGAAAATAAAATCCTAACATATATCAAGATTTTAATGATTATTGTATTTATTTAGTAAAAATGTGGATTATTCTAGAATCCCGGGGAGTATCTCAGGTAAAAATAAATCAAACGATTTCCAATATATAAAGAGTTTGACTTGATAATCTGGTAATCTAATGAACACTTTTTGAACACTCACTTCAATATTATAGATTTTATAACGATATAAGTATGCACAGCATTCTGAGAGTAAAAAGACAATATAGAATTTGGAACACTACGCCCTCTATAGATAAGAAGGCTGCCAGGCCCAATTCAGATTGAGCTGATCACGTCAGCAGCATGCACGACGCTGGGCAAAAGTCTCTAAACTGGGTGCCTTAAAATGGATGACGCTGGCGAGGCTATGCCAGAAAGAGGAGGAGAGACGACCTGGAGGAGTACCTTGAGCACTAGGTCGGAAAAAAATAAAGATAAATTTGTATGGCTTAAACAACAAACGATGGAAGAACAGCCTGGATAGTGAAATTGTTAAAAAGGGGATGACTATTGAGATGAAGATTTGTAAAGAAATAGGTACCCACGAGAGGATATGCCCTCTACATTGACCACAAAAACTATTAAATGAAGGGAAAGAGCAAGATGATCATATTAAAACGACTCATTCATCCGGGTTAAATCACGAACAGTTTACTTTTTATTGTCACCACGAGACAGATGTAACTTGCAATAACAACCTGGAACATAAAATGTGGAAAACGTTCAAAACGAAATTGAAAAATTTATAGTGATTCACGAAGATTTGCGCGGTTGTTCCGTCTCAATATCTGGAACATGGTAGTTGGGTGACAAACCGCAGGAAATACGACAGCCAACGTATTCTTTCTTTGATTTTACGTAATATTATTTAATTTGGCTTGATGTATTGTGATTTGTTTAAACTTATTCTAAGTATAATTTTATTTTCTTTGGCATTTTTGTTGTTTGCATTGGACCTCTTGGTCTAGTGGTTAGTGGCCCTAACTATAGCAGTCAGGGCCGGAGGTCGTGAGTTCGATTCCCACCCAGGACAGATGTTTGTGTGATGAGCACGATCATTTGTTCTGTGTCTGGATGTCATTTATCTATATATGTATGTATTTAGAAATATATAAGTATGTTTATCAGTTGTCTAGTACTCATAACACAAGCTCTGCTTAGCTTGAGACTAGACGGCGTTGTGTACTAGTTGTGAAAAAAAAAATCTTATATTAAAATTACCTCAGTAACCAGTTGATTTTATTCATTCATCACTATTGTTAACTAACATTAGACAATAAATAATTAATTTATAAAAAAGATCATTTTACTTTAAGGGTCTTTCAATCGACATTGTATTTCTAGAGGTTACTCGCAGTGTTTTCTTTAGCTATAGAGATACTTCTCCTCATAAACGAGTTTAACCTCTCCTCTCCTGTTGATAATTATACAATCAGTGTAAAGAGAATTTTAATCATCGTATTTAATTAAAATACGATAATTAAATTTCTCTTTTCACTTATTAAAGTTCTTGAATTCTGTGGACAATTTTGTGTAAATTAAACTTTATAAATGTTTGAATGAGCGTTTTTTCACACTTATAGTGTGTATAATTTTTATTTAAAATAAGAATAATTTGGCGTGTGATTTGGTGAATATAAAAAAAACGGCAATTACTGAATATAAACGGTTACGGGAACTCTTTGTTATAACCCACAAGAAATTAATTAGATAAAATGTTACTAATATTAATTAATTGACCTGCGTATGATCCTTCACGGCGCCAAGAAGATCATTTTATGTAAGAATACATAGAAAAGGATTTGTTTTAAGTACGACCGAATTCTAAGTTTATCTTGCGTATCTACTAAAATTTTCTAACTCAGCGGTTGAAGTAATATCTTGATCTGTTTGTTTACTTATTCTGAATCAGTACTTAGGATGTTTCCTTTGTGCAATAAACCCTAAATTTCTATAATGGTGAACATTTTGACTGGTTTGAATTCGAGCCAAGTTGTCCGAGGCATCAGGGTGACTACGCTAAGTTTAACGTTTCTTTTTATTTTTATAAGTGGACTCTGAAGTAGCTTCTGAAAAACTTTCCAATCACGAAAGTTATCCCTGCCCTTGAAATTAAATAAATTATAATTATGAAAGGATCCGTTCATAATAAATATTTTATGTAAATTTATAAATCCAGTACAGAAATATCACTACACGTAATAAAATCCATTAAACCAAAACTGTCTTTCATTTTTCCAAATAGCATCGGATATTAATTTCATTAAGAGCCCCGATCATTATCACAACAATCGCATCAGGGATATAATAAATTGAATTGCAAAGTAATAACATTATGCGTTGTACAAATTAAGTGTTAACCGCAGCCAGAATGACGTTTAATTTTAAACTATCGACGGGTGCGAGAAAAACTGATTTTCATTGTGGAGTGTGCTGGGCATCGCGGTCGGGAGTGTGGGTGCGTGCTGCGTGGCTCGCGCCCGCCGCCCTTCCTCGGGAATTCAATAGAACCTTCTACACTTTTCTGACCGCCTGGTACTATTTGGCATTGACTTAGAGGAGCCGTCTGACGATTTGTTGCCCAATTCTCTCGAGGATACTGAATGAAATGTTTGTTTGTGTTCACCACGCTTACACGCTTACGACTTTAACGGCTTATGATAATTTTAGTTCAGAATATTTTTATTCCGTAGCGTTATTATATCTTCAAATAATGTAATCGCAATAACATTATTAAAAGAAATTGATGATATCGTAATCGAAAACAAGTATTATCGATAATCAAATTTTATGAAACTTTTTGTTTGAATATGTATAAGAATTTTATGCGTAAGTAGCGGAGGTAAGAACACTTGGCATAAAAGCTCTATGTTAAACTCAAGTTTGATTGAACTTTCTGAGATAGTCTTCGATCGAAGTCGTTACTACAGAATGGAGTGGCTGGAAAATTAGAAACCTGCGATATAGAGAAAGGTTTTTCCACGATATTATATAGCTACCTACCCTATCTACTTATGCTACAAAATACCTTTTATTGAATGTTACACGCCAGACTAAAAGTAATCTGTGACTTTAACGACTCATATAAGATAGCCACATGATCTAAAAGGTACCGTTTGTGCATTAGGGTTATAACTTGTTCCCAATTTATTACCTTGAATTGTAGGTACGTAGAATTGTAATTGGCGTGGGTATCTTTCCGTTGTTTTTAATTGCTTCCGACTTTCACATTTTGTACAATTGTCAAAGTTCAAGGTAGTTTTAATTTAATTATAAACAGATTAATAATCAATTTTCCGCGACAAAAAATACCGTTAAAATAAGTAGAAAGTTCCAGCAGGTTGAGTAAATTTTAAACCTAAGGTTGTGTGGAAAAGAAAATATATTCCATCAGATTTTCTTTACTTTTGAATTAGGTGACGCAATAAAACCTAACATATCATAAAACTAGATTCACCTAAAATAAAGCTTATATTTTATTTAGGTCTCGCGACCTCAATAATATCAGCAGTGAACAAGCGTGCTCTAAAAAATCTTATTAGCAGTTTTAATAACATTTTTAGTATAAAAGGAACGCGGAATGATGCTAACAATATTTTTACATCTCTTTCATCAAGAGCTTTTCTCGCTACGCTATAAATAGAACTCAAAAAGTGGAGGAAATTAGTTATACGGCTTTAGGAAACGTCCTAAAAAGTATATTTACTTTTTTAAATTTTAATGATAGGTACTATGTTTTTTCAAAAGTTAACCAAAGTTTCTGAAAACTTAATTAATGTTCAAAATTTTTCAGCTTATTTTTACAGCGCGTCGTAGTTGTTTATCTTGTTATCACCCCACAATAATCACAACGCTTACAAATTGAAAGAGAGAGTTGGGACACCGAAACCCGCTTTCCCACATTCCAGCGATAAAAGGGAAAACCATTCCAACTTTGAGGTGAAACGGGACGGGGATAAGGAAGTAGCGAGGGTGCGAGCAGGCGGTAAAATGAATGTAAGGGCTTACCTCCTTGATGGTCCTGGTAGCCTGGTAGTTCGTTACAGGTCGCGTAACGTGGTCGCGGCGAGCGTGGCCGGGCGCAGCGGGCGAGCAGTTGCGACGGCTCGGCGGCGCGGACTGCAAACGCAACGCAATCCGCCGGGGGTGGTGCATTTTGTGCAAGCGAGACTGCAACGCCCGCCCATTTGCCTCGTGCCTCACTTTCCCGTTTCCCGCCCTACTATTCCTGTTAACTTCGAAAACTTACATCCAACACTTAACTGGGAATTGTAATTAAACAACTGATTGAATTGTTCAATTGATTCAAGTTTGTGATTCATTTACGAAAGTTACGATGAGTGAAAGCGAACTTTTAGGAATTTTTACAGTTCGGAAAATTAACGATATATCATTTTTTTCTGCGATAGGTTAAAGAGCGCCAGACGATTTGTAATGAGTGGAGACGTTACTTGAAGTAAGATGTCTAGTTGTAGTACTTACAGGGTGTTCTCGGTCGGGGCGGGCCCGCCCACGCGCCGGTCGCCTATGGTGACCGCCCGCCACCGCCGCCGCCGCTCCCCACGTGTCTCGTTGCCGAGGCTGCCAGCATTTGCTCAAATTAACACAGATTACTATAATATAACTGATAGCATTATTACAAATCACGTAGGCAGCAAAAATAAAATAAATCAGAAAAAAAAGTTCTATTTTGTAATCCTGAGATGAAGTTGTTTACTATTGCGGTGAGTTATACTTGTATTTTTTAATTAAAACCCATTCAGATCCACTAACTAAAACCATAAATTCTTGCATACTCACAAGTCCTGGATAGAGAAAACCTTTATAGAAGGTAGATGAAAGCAATTTCATAGTTAAATCCATAATTTACCCTTACCATGCATTCCTTCATACCGGCCATTTCGCATAAATAAGTAAATTGATTTATAAAGAAGGTTCCAGTCCCTCATATTAATGTGCCAATCACACTGAGCTGATTATGGCCCTCAGCCCAGTCCTGTCGTAACCCACACATGTGTAACGTACTTATGCCACCAGTTTTCCCACACTGAGATATCATTAGGTAATCAATCAAACCTTTAATCTAATAATTATTGACGTCCGACTCTTTGAAGGTAACCTTGTATTTAATTCTATTCATGCTCTTTGTGTTTGTTTCTGAAAAATCATATATTAGGTGTATGTTTATTTACTTATAAAAACACAAATGATTTCAGGAAGTGACCTACCTCAATTTGTATTTGGGGAGCTGGAATAGAAGTTTGAATAAATGAAATTATAAGGTGTACTGAAAGTCTTGATCCATTTTTTATCAGAAGATTTATTTTAAACACAATTTTATAGTTGTTTCAATCATCATCATCATTAAATCCGAAAAACATTAACTGCTGGACATAGGCCTCCCCCAAGTGTTGTCACAACGAACGGTCCTGTTCATCTATCGCATTCCCGTGACTTTCACCAGGTCATCGGTCCACCTTGTGGAGGCCTTCGAAGACTGCGTCTTCCGGTGCGCGCTCGCCACTCCAGAACGTGTCGGCCCCAACGACCATCTGTTCTGCAACAACCTTAGTCCTCCTGCGGAGTTGTTACAATCATTTTGTCTTAATTAGAGAGGTACTCTGGCTATACAGCGATTTTTGTAAGCACAATTTACATAATTCATAATACAATTCACCAAGAAATACTCCTGTTTTTCTCTGAGAACTCATTAATATAATATTAATTGTTGGCATTAAGCGTCGTCAAGGGAAGGCGACACAGTAAGAAGGCGTATAACGTGCGAAAACCATTCTATGTGATTTGGAGCATTATTTTGTGTTGGCAACTTGTTTCCTTATTTAATACTTATTATTATTTATTAGACATAAAACATGATACGAATATTATAAATGCGAAATATGTCCGTTTATGTTTGCTACTTCATCACGGTCAAAGGCTGGACAGATTTGGAAAAAATTGGCACACAAATAGACCATGTCCTGAAATAGCTCATAGGATAGGTACATTTTATTCCGGGAATAGATATGTTCAATATCGCTTGGGGCAATTTCTACTTTCATTCAGGCGAAGCTGTTGCTAGCGGCTAGTGATGGAATATGTTAGAAGAGACGTATCACCTACCAAGAGACATTGAACTAATAAAATAAAATTAACTAAGAGACCACCACTGAAACACTACAATTCACACGGATCTTAAAAGCTCAGAATAAAAGGCTTATTGATAGAATTAATTGTTTATTTTATAAATATACTGCTACTGCTATGAAACTTTGAGTTATAATGGTAAATTGTAGTTCCTTTCCATGCTGTTTTATTTAGTACCAATGTTAATATAAATATAAAGTCTTTTTTTTTGACAATTGTTTAATATGGCGTAGAAATAAGTACAGTTAAAATAGTAACTAAGTAAAGTAGTAGCTTTTTTCAGTTACAAAAAGTTGCATAAATGGGCTGACATAAATGTCTATAAACTGGCAACATAGTTTAAAGTTGAATGTAAGAAAAGTAGTGTATAGTTAAACTTATTTGGACGTGAGTGCAGAAACCAATAACTTGTAAGTTTAGTCACACAAAGTTCCCACTGAGGTCGCTGATAAGTAAAAAATACTTCTGCACTTCTTGCACGTGCATCTGGCAACATTGTATGATATTTTATTGAAATAAACTTGAAACTTTTTCCAGGAAATACTTGTTTGCAGACGTAGGAATAGTTGGTACCTAAGAAGGTAATATTGATTTGTTATTTGGTAAAAATTGTGTCCATGTGGTAACGAAATATTAAAATACTATTTTTATAAAAGAATCAATTCAAATTCTTCAAAGACAAAATTAAAACATTAGAAGAAATATTAAAATATATTTTTTTTTATAAAAGACCCAATTCAAATTCTTCAAAAACAAATTCAAAAGCTTCAATAAATCCCAAGTCAATTATTTAACGTGTTTTGAACTCTAGATTATTACGCGTTCACTTGTTGTATCCCGTCGCGACATAACGAATGGATTCATCTCATTTGAACTGAAAGGCTGGCAACACTTACGTCGTAACGTCATTACCATAAAGAAAACCGACAGCTTGTACACCACAGACGACTACACGGGTTGTAGAACTTTAAGATTAAGTAATTAGTTTTATCTATACATGTAATAATATAAAGTGTTTGTTTTTTTTGGTAGAATGCGCTAATTCCATTTATCGAGGAAAGCTATATTGAATAAGCTCTTAATAAAGTACCATCAACGATTGGATCGCAGTCAAGTATTAAGCAATCATTAAAAAAATAAAAAAAACTAGGTAGGTACATCACGGTAGCAGAGCAATGTCCAAAGAAGCAGGTGAAACCGCGAGGGACACCATGTTTAATTATTAAATAGGGTACATATTTGATTTGGTACTATTAAAAATGTACATAAATTAATATTAAGGTAAAGTAAAGAAAAATACGGTTGGAGAAGAAAAAATTAAATCGGTGGAAAAATGGGAAAGTAAGCTACTTGTTTTTAAAGTTATTCTTCTATGTTTGTCGCGTAAAATATCGTTTATACAGAATAGCGCAAAGGCAAACAGGTTTCTTTCTTGTGACGTCAGAAGTTAGCAGTGCTATATCTGTTTAAAGTGGATTTAGAAAAGCTTAATTTTTTCCATTTTTATGGCTTGATTTTTTGAAATCTTTTGAATTTAGAAAATCTAGTCAAATACCCTATGAAAAATCGGACACCAATTTAATATTAAGTTGTTTTCTTATTTTGTTAAAAAGGCTTGAAAAAATAATTATGACAGAGATGTGGAGAAATATTTTGATGTGTACTATTTTGTAAATATCTTCATAGTTAGTTAATATTTAAGTTCCTTATGAACAAATACTGTTATTTTCTTATGTTTATTTGAAAAATGTATCTATAAAAATAAATGATATTTCATGAACACGCACATGCTTATCTCAATGTACGCTGCGTAGCTGTCGTAGCTGACTGAGCAATTGAAAATATTTTGCTGTAAGGTTAAATATTTACTTATTTATTGAATCTTTTTTTTTGTGTTAAGTCAATATAAGAATCGAGGATCGTTGTGTTGGTAAATACATAGTAGAGCAAGTATGAACAACTTTTTTGTTTACAATATTTTAGTCTCATTTGTCCTCCGTAGGTCGCGTAGCGCTTGTAGCGAAGCCGTAGCAACTGTAACTTTAAATTTTTATCAAGTAACGATACATAGATGGATAGTAAGGTAATTTTTACTTAAAATTATGCCAAAATTAAAGTTATTTTTATTATTTTGGAATCGCTATGTCTGAAAGCATAAAATATTATATAATAGTTCTTTATACACCGTTAAATTTTGGTCATTTTAATCCCGCGGAGGGTCGATTTCTTTAAGTAAACTTCAGCTGAGCGAGGCCAATGAACTGTAGGTAGTTAGTACGCAACAACTGACAGCTACCTACAAGGTCATTGACTCTTTTACTTTAAGAAATTAATTTCGTACATGCGTATATTAATTCGAGTTTTAGAAAAAAAAAAGTATTTTATTTTTTAATTTTATTTTTACAAATTGATAGTGTTTCATGTACCGAATCGACCCTCCACGGGATTAAAACGATTAAAATTTAACGGTGTATACACACGTGCGTACAGCTAAGGAGTAGAATTCCCAGGATCGATCTCTGAAAGGAAGGTTCGGCCCCGGTATGAAAGGCAAATAGGCTTCTTAGTTTGTTTCCTTTTTTATGTCAGGTTATCAAGGATATACCATATTTTAAAAGCTTTTATTTAGTTTCACCTCACTGATGTTTGTCTGTGATCAAATCTTGCAAATTAAATTTGATCCACGGTTCGGTTACGGATTGAGCTGAACTTTAGCATGCATCTATAAATCGCGTGACAATGCAATATTATGATAACATAGAGCTGATCTGATGATGGAGCTGGAAGGTGACCATAGGAACTCAGCCATAAAACAGTACAACCCCTTCGAGTTTGGGCTCTTGTGATTCGCCTTAACGAGTATTTTGGTGCTAGATGGTAACCAGGGTCTGATGATGGAACTGGAAGATGGCCAACGAAATTCAGTAATAAGCGCAATATGATAAACCTATCATGTTTGACTTTTTTATAATAGTCTTGATGAGTATTAATTATATAGATATATATCGCGCTATAAAAGCTTGCTATGAAAAAAATATTTTTATTGAAAACTTGCTGGGCTATCAGAGTTGTAAACTAAGCCACGTGGAAGTCAGTCAGAATAAGTGGTGGGACGTCTCCTAGTTACTCCAGATAAACGTTTTCCCTGAATTATCTCATCTACTCAATTATGTGAGGAATGTTTTTTCAATAAGAACTGCACGTAATTTTAATAGACTTTCTAGGGACCTTAAAGCCTTGTTTTTAATCGGTGTGGCGACCTTAAGATGGCAATGGCACAGATATTTTTACATGCTAGTATAATTCTTTCTTAAATAAACAATTAAATTGTATGTACTTTCTCTGTATTGTTTTTTTTATCTATGTACCGAGATTTGTAACTTGTTATTTGTTAATATTACATTATTTATTTTATTGGTTTATTATTAGTATGTAAGCCTTCTGTAAAATAAAATAAATAATTCTTTACTCACGCTCATTTGTTTTTTTCTATTCTTAAAGAGCTTTTTCGCTAATGCGAATATGACGCTTTGTAGATATTGCAGTCATTCGTGTAAGAACAATAATGTCAACCGTAATATTCACAATCTGCTGTATTCTTACAATTTGTCGATCCTTTAGGCACTTGTGGCTATATCAAGCGTGTAACATATTCAGAGCGAGTTGGAAATCTGTCGCATGTCGGGAGTGAATCTTCACGGGTCACTGGGCATGTTACAATCTATTGTCGTGCTATCGAAACTTTGTAAATGTTGGATATTTAAAGTACCTTGTTGCTTGGTATTGCGAGACAGTAAGATTGGTATTTTTTGAGACTGAATTGATGAAAAAATGCAGATGCTATCTCAAATTCAAAATTCAAAAAAGAGTATTCGAACCATTGTTACCGTTTGAATTGTAATAAAACTAAAAAAAATAATTACTTCTCGCTTTCTCGCTCGGTATATGATATTAAAATACATAAAAAAACCTGTACGATCCATACAATATATTTAAATATTTCCGCTGTATAATATATACAAAGTAAATGTTGTAATTAATAAACTTAAAAAATTTATTAATTGATTTTTAAAATTATTTCAGCAGTAGAATACTATTTGATCACTGATTGACATAGGGATATATTTTCAACTCTCACGCTGGCGATGCCACTGACAATTTTCTATAAAATAATGATTCCACAAAGTAGTTTTATATCACAGAAGAATAAAATTATTGAATTCCCGTAATACGTAAAACCAGTAATTTTCTTCATAAGATGGAAAATAAAATCAAAATGATATTTTTCTGAGACATATTAATAACGGCTTTATTTCACGTTTCTGAAAGAAACTAGAAACGAACGAACGAACGTGAAATTAACTAGTTGGAGGTGAAACTAAACGAAAATGCTACAAAGGTGATTGAAACAGGCCTATAAGGTCTTAGCACGCACACCGGCGCTGTGAGGGACCGCTAAAACTACAAATTGAGCTCAAACTAGCAATTTCTCGTCAACGTCGATGCGATGTCATTGATTTCAGTTTCACACTACAATGACAAACATCCTTCTATTGAAAACCCTAGGGCTGTCATGAAATTCTACAAGAAAATTAATTTTATCAAAGAAAATGGTAGAAAACATTAAAAATCATTAAATTATCGACTATTATCAGCTAAATGGCTTTGGGGTAGAATGAAGTGTCAGAATTCTACTGACTAAAACCCACCTGTGTCAGTTCAGTGACTTTTTGGCTTCTAGGGCTATAGTCACTCTCTCAAATATTCCCGTAGTCCTATTAGTCCCGCCAGGCCTTGGTACAGGCCATGGTCCGGAGCGAGGAGGAGTGGCAAGCAATCGCCTCCTTCTCATCATCATCATCATCAGCCTTTTAATGTTCCCACTGCTGGGACTCAGGCCTCCTCTCTAGGAGAGGGAATGGGCCGTAATCCACCACGCGGGCGGACTGCGGGTCGCCTCCTTCTGCGAAGCAGTAATGCTAGCAAAGGAGGAGGCCGACCGGATCAGGCAAAGGCAACGGGGCTCGCGCCCCAGCCGCCGCTGGGATTCCGATCCCGATTTCCGGCCAACGTAGACGCGGGCTTGCGGATGGCGAGTAATGGGTAGCTCGCTGTCCGACCGTCCGGTAACCGTCCGGACCGAGCCAAAGTCGTCAAGGGCGCGTACTGTTTCATCTCGCCTCAAGGAGTTGTCAGCAAACCATAGGTGCCCAGCAGGTTCGGAGCCTACTGGGGCCAAGGGTCTGCTTCTAAAAGGAAGGCTCGGCCCTAGTATGAAATTCAACGAAGGAACGGGGTGAGGTTTTTAACCAGTAAAAGTTTGACACTATCTCCCGCTCCGCCCAAATTCGGAGGATGTCATTGGATGATTTTTTCTCTCCAAAAAAAAAAGCACTATTAGGCCACTCAATTGAGGCGCGGGTGGAATACTACGCGCCGTCGAATCGGGCCTGAACTTTACCGGGCAGCCGGACGGCGAGTTAAGACTTTCACATTCCCATATAAAATGAAAGATTTCATTGATTTTAGACCCAACTTATTTAGCTACCATGGGTTGTGTGAAAGTGAAACCCGGGGCTCTAGAACGACGTCAAAAAAGGAACAGGACAGGGTTTTAGACACGTCCTCCTGCTCTGCTCAGAGCAGGAGAAGTCATTTTATGATTTCCAATCTAAAAATAAAAACTGTTTAGCTTGTTTTTTAATCACCAAGTGCCATTTTGTGTCCAAGCAATCTCTGTTCATTATTATGTTTTTTTAATGTAAGCCTCTAATTGTATAATTTATTATTTTGGTGTAAAATAAAGTATATATTAATAAACATTAAATAAAATGCAGTGCATCAATCACCAAAACACAAAATACTTTTCAGAATGTGATGGATATGTGTCCCATCCCTGGTTGCGGTCACGGGTGACGCAACGCATAGTTCCCACAAAGATTCTGGTTGTGATGTCCGTACCGAGACCGGTTATTACCGGCTGAAATTAGGCGCCGATCGACGCCCGCGGCTACTCCATCATAAGGTCAGTTCACACTTACGGTGCGAGGAAATCTTAAGGGACTACCTATGTGTCTAATGTTTTAATTGAGTGATATTTCAAATGTTGTGTAAAATACAGAGAATAATATTGTCATGATAAAGTCAGTTAAAGTTTTAATATTTTTTTTCAAATATTCCATTTTGTTTTAGTGCTTGCCTTTCCCGGTATTCCACTCTATTCCATTGTTTTACTAAAACTCGCCTGTATGCCTTCAATTGTCATTAGCATAGCAAGTTACTGGGGTAACTCTGTTGAACGATCCCGCAGTGCATTTAGTGACGCACGGGATGTCCAGCAGTGGACATAATTCGGCTGAAATGATCTGTGTACCTGTAAATTGAAAAATGTATATTTCTGAAAAGTAGTTTTCATAATCTAGGCAAATAACCTAAAAGTGTCCGATCGTAACATCTCTATAAAGATCATGTTTTGAGGGAAAAATAAAGGAAACGTTATTATAATAATTTAGTCTTTATTGTTTTATCTTTGAATCACTTAGTACACTTTGAGTCTTCGATATGTTCACTAATTAGTATATTAATCAACATAATAAACCACCATTTAAGGAAAAAAATAGATTATTTTTATATGATTAGGCACGTAGACGCAGAAAAATGTCTTCATCGCTTACTCGCTTGAATGGAACTGATGACCGATCACAGCACGAGAACTCTAGAATGCAGTTACGGTTTCGGTCGTAGTTTCGGCAGGATTGCCGCCGAAACCGCAACTAGATCGAAGTTCGTTTTTTTGCCGAAACTCGACTGAAACCAAAACCTGATTTTCGGTTGGACACTATTTTAATTATTTAAAAGTCGGTAAAAAAAAAAAAAAATATATAATTGTGCACGTTTTCTAGAAATGTGTGAATCGGCTTCAGACTTTTGTTTTGAACAAAACGTTTTCCAGCATTTTCCATCAGTGTGTCGGGTTCCTAACATTGGACAGGTCAGTGTTATGAGCGAATAGTGATCGTGCGCTCATAGTTCCATTATTCTATAGGGTTATGACAAAGCAGCTTAAAGATAACTCGTTAGTGAAATGCTAGTTTTGCGCAGCGCATTAGCGAAATCATTTCATTTCCATTTGTATGGTGAGATCAGTATCAATATACATACAAACCAGTGCAAATGTAATTGTATTACTGAAATACAGGAAATGCAAATGCTTATTATACAGTATCTATTGGGTATACAAATACCTTCATACCTACGTATGAGAAAGCTTTTAGTAAAGATTCAATTTACCTGATCATTTGTATTATTTGGCACAGTTATTATATTTGATATTTTAATAATAAATAAGAAGAATAATGTCTATACTGAAGGATCAGTGCAGGTTCACTCGAATAAAATACAGATTGCGTAGAAATAATTGGATTTAATCCTTACAGTTTGATCGCTGAGTATCAAGTGAATCACTCAATTCAAATATGGCCGGTAAGTAGTTTCTATTTGTCACATTGATGTCTATAGACATCAAAGTGACAGTTTACGTCACAAACCATCGATTTAAATGTTACCAGCATGAGAAATAAATCAACTAAATATTACTAAGTTAACAACTCGGCCATCCTTTTGAAGTGAGTCCTCTCACTTGATCAATAACATTACATAAAATAAGAAAAAAAAAATACATTCATTCTTTATGTAATAAATGGTTCCAATCCAATTCAGTTCATGTCATGTCATGCACAGTCTGTTGTGATCTACGGCCATCTGTGCGATGTCAATTGCGTGACACCATTCTCAATCTGCACTGACCGCTGACAACCCATGCTCTATAACTCAGTCATCTAGTTGCATAGTCTGCTATGATCTGCGACCATCTGTGCGATGATTTTCATCACCTTTCGCATTCTGCACTGGAAGCTCATAGCCCATGCGTCCAGATTTCGCGATACTTAGTCTGCTATGATCTACAATCATCTATGCAATATCGGTCTCCGATATCAATCATTTTCTGCACTGATTGCTCATAGCCTAAGCATCGCGTCGTCAAGTTTCTTGTCTAGTCCATAATTTAAGTCAATAACTTAGCAAATCTAATCGTCCTTTACTAATACAATACTCTCATTTACAATAACTCATTAAATATCTCATGTTATTATTAAATTCAAATTATGATTTGTTTCTATTTATTTTTGTTTCATTAATTTCCATATGATATTTTTATATAATCAATCTTTAGGTATAGCAATATAATTATTTAGATTAAGGTCTGAACTGATAAGTTTTATTCATCACCACTGTTATCATTTTCGCTACCATCACTGGATATATTTGTATAATTTAACCAGGGGTGTATCTTATCCACTGCTACTACATTTTCATACTTTTTATTACCTCGCCTAGTCAGAGGAGTATCCTCAATCAAAAACCTGTCGTTTTCTAGAACTTTTGTTATTCTATATGGGCCATGAAACTTAGATATAAGCTTCTTTGATTTACCTACGTGTTCTTTATCTATTATTGTTCTTGCAACCCTAACCAAGTCGCCGATCTTATATGACGTGACCCTTTTTCTTTGCCTATCAAATATCTTCTTAGAATAAGACTGCTGTTTTTCTATTCTAGATTTAGCTTCTGTCCTTATCCTTACTAAGTCATCATCACTAACACGATATATAACTTCGTTTAACACCTCATTTATTATATTTTCTGATGGATTTAAAACTTTAAAGCCAAATAACAACTCTGATGGGCTTTTTCCCGTCGCTTTGTTCATTGTCGTATTTATACCTAGCTGGATGTCACCGACGTGTTCATCCCAAATGTTATCACCTCTATCGTGGCATTTCGTACTTAAAGCATCTAATATGGTTCTTTTATAACGTTCTATTTGTCCGTTCGCTCTTGGAGTAGCGACTGCATTAAGAATATGCTTAACATTTGTACTCTCCATAAAAGATTTAAATTTTGAGCTTGTAAAACAAGTACCCCGATCAGTGATAAGACGTGTTGGAGTACCGAAAGTACTAAAATAGTCTCTAAAAATTCTTATGGCTGTAGTACTTTTCGTATCCCGTACAGCACTTATACTTATAAATTTTGTAAAAGAATCGATAATTGCAAGAATGTAAGTGTTTCCTCTCTTAGAGCGAACGAACGGACCTAAATGATCGGCGTGAACCGTATGAAAGGGAATATCTGCTTTTGGTATTGGATGAAGCATTCCTTCCTTACGACCACCCGGAGCCTTATGATGCGCACACTCAAGGCATGCCGAAACGTACTTTTTAGTAAAACGTCGCATCTTAGAGAACCAAAATGTTTCACGTAAGCGACTTAGAGTTTTCTCGTAACCGAAATGGCCTACACTGTCGTGATTCATTCTTAGAACTTGCCACCTGACGGCTCTAGGAACTACCCATTTTATTTTGTCGCCAACAATCCTATACACATGATCCCCTTTTAATTTATAATTCTTATACACATCTGCTATATAATTCGTATTATTGTCACGTAAAATGTCCCTAATTCTTCCAATTTCCTCGTCGTTACTTTGAACTGTGGAAATCCAATCTTTAATATTTATATTTAAAACATCGAGTACGTGTGTCTCATCGTCACCCGTAATGGGTTCAGTCACAGGAGCACGACTGAGAGCATCTACATGTGCCATTCGAACTCCAGATCTGTATTCAATATCGCAGTCGTACTCCTGGAATTGCACCCCCCACCGAGATATCCTCGGTATAAGGTCACGTTTGGTAAGTGTCATTTAATTCAATTTCCATCTTTACTACGTTAGTGAATCCTAAAACGTTTAAATTATTCGAAAAACATTCTTTGTATTTATCTAATAGCCCTTTTAATTGATCTACTTGGCTACTACTTAAATTCGAGTCATAATTAAATTCTGAGCAAAAATTGCTAGCGTTGATATCCAAAACGTTTACGTTATAACAACCGTTTGTTTTAAAAGCACGAGTTATTAATGAGTCCTTTTTTTATTAAAACTATTTTGTCAGATATATTTTGAACCAATAAACGACCACGACCATTATCTATTTCGTACTCTCCTGGTAGTAGGTAAAACTCATGTTCAGACTTTCCACGAAGTGAACCGCGCACGTACACAGTTCCTGAATAATCGCTGGTGCAACTAACTTCGATTAAGCACATTTCCTTAGCCTGTATTAATGTGTCCGAGACTAATTCGAGATATAATTTGTTTGTAAGTTCCCGCGTAAATATCAAAGAATCGTAAGTTTTGGTTATGATTATACCAGGCTTTTCCGTAAAACTGTGTCCGACTAATACAGGGTATTTAATAATGTTGTCTTCTACAACTAATGCATCTACATTTTCCATAACATTTTGTATCTGTATAGTAACTGTGGCGAGCCCTAAAGGTAGCACTATGTTATTACCAATACCTCTCATCGTAGGCAGATCCAAGTTATTCGACCAACTAATTCCTAGTTTTCTAGCATCACTGCAGCGAATTAAAGTGCATTGACTGCCTAGATCGACATAACCTACAACCGACTGTCCGTTAAGCATCTACTGCATGATGTACTTACAGTTGTTTTTGGCGGTGATCTCAGCGTCTAAACGTAAAATATCCTTTTGGCTTTGACCCACTTTTTCGGTATTATTATTAGCGGAGGGTAGTTTTGAACAATTTAGTGTAGTATGTCCAAGTCTGTTACAAATATTACATTTGAGTATTTTTTTAGTACATTTAAAACTAAAATGTCCTGGTTCATTACAATTATAGCAAACAATAGAATTACTACTACTTTTAGTCTTTGTGTCACTGCTGGTGGGTTTTGCGTTTGACAGAGCGTTAGGTCTTTTATCTCCATAAGGGCGCGACTTATCTGTTTCTCGCGGTTGTTGTTTGATAGACTGAAAATATTCTAGCACTTGTTCCGGTTCCTGACACTTCAATGCTTTCGCGCCCAATCTTAATGAACGATCTTCGATTCCGTACAGTAAACAATCGACTGATTCTTACCAATAATATTACATCGATTCAGCAAATTGATTTTTTCGAAATAATATAGTTCTAGTGATTCATTATATTTTACGCGTTTAGACAACATTTCTGTAAGTAACTCGGCATAATCGTCACTACTAGGGAATGATTCTAATAGTTTCTGTTTCCATTCAGGCCACGAAAATAACATAGTGGGTAAAGCTTGGTACCACGTTTTTGCGACACCGGCCAATTTGGGCAAGGCATAATGTATAACCTGATCATCGCCCCATTTATACAATTTCGCACACTCATCTACTTTACTTAGCCACATTTGTATAGTTTGCCCCTTAACCATCGGGTCAAAATCAGGTATGACATTACCTAACATTGGAAATTTATTACCTTCTGGTCGAGTATTTGCTAAGGTATTCACTAATTTAGTCAACAATAAATGTGTCAGGTTGTCAGTACTATTATTGGAACGTCTTACCGGGGAAGATGAGCGTCCACCATGACGCGAAGGTCTCGAGCCGCTCCTGCTGCCACGCGCACCCGCATTCCCGCTGTCCTGTCTGCGGCTGCGGCGGCTGCCTCCACTCCTACGGCGCTGTCCATGACGCTTACGGCGATTGTTTCGGCTCCTGCTGTTTTCCTGGCGGCGTCTGTGAGGGTCACGGTCACTACTTTCGCTGCTGAAAGCCTTGCGTCGCTGACGACGATGCTCACGACGCTCCCGAGAACGACTTCTTCGTATAGAAACACTCGAGTCCGTTACCGATTCATCTTCAGTTTTTGATCTGCTTCTGCGTCGTTTTCTTTTGTTCTTGCGATCGTTTCCTTTTCTTTTTCTTGAAGAGTGTTTGGGATGGTCCAATATCTCGGCAGGTGTCACGTTTCCATCATCCATTTTGTTGCGTTAAAACAATTGAGAACGCACGTATAGCAAAAGTCTGAGTTGTGGGCGTTTTGCTAGAGATATAAAGCTAGCCTGTCTAATCCCTCTTCTGAGATGAAGGATCAGTGCAGGTTCACTCGAATAAAATACAGATTGCGTAGAAATAATTGGATTTAATCCTTACAGTTTGATCGCTGAGTATCAAGTGAATCACTCAATTCAAATATGGCCGGTAAGTAGTTTCTATTTGTCACATTGATGTCTATAGACATCAAAGTGACAGTTTACGTCACAAACCATCGATTTAAATGTTACCAGCATGAGAAATAAATCAACTAAATATTACTAAGTTAACAATACCTACCTAGTTACCTTATATTCTTATCTTTGGATTTTGGTTTCCGCAATCAGTCCATAAACTTACCTAGGTATATTATGGTTCACACTTCCTCGAAAACTGACTCTTATCGCACTAAGATTAGGTTCAATATTCCGTGTATATCAGTCCCTGGTTTTTTTTTTTTTAGCACTACTAGGGCTTTTTTCTTTCCAATTTCATCGCAATTATTTTTATTTTTGGAAGCAAAGAGGTATACATTTTTAAGGTTTTAATATTTAACGAAAAATTTAAATTGCGTCTCATAAATAAATATGATTATTAACAGAATAATTTGTGACTTCGTACCAATGAATGAACAATTATTCGTGTTCTAAATTCAAAAATATTTGAATTTCTTATTTTTGATATTAAGATGTATAACGGATTGATTTGCTTCTCCTTTGCTTATCTTTCAACCGGCAAAGGTTAAGCGCAGGAAAAAAGTTTATTAAATATTATTATCTAACTTGTTCATTTCTATTAAATTTAAAATAAATGACAAATTTAAGATTTTTTAGATGCTTCTTTAGATGCTAGGCTGCCAGATATTGTGGTTGAGGTAAAAATATATTTGCGATAACCTGCTGTCATCTAAATCAAAACTAAAAGTATGGCATCTTTGGAATAATTTCTTCAATACCAAATGAACAAAACTGCGTCGTAATTTCTAGAGAATGTATTTCTTCATAACTATATGGAAAAAAGGCGTTTTGATACACGTGGAAATTTACTCACTGCAGCACTCGACTCCATAACACCCTCGCCTGTACGGCTTGGGTGAATGTCATTTTCAATGACAAACTTTATTCACTTGTATCAAAATGTACTATAGGTACCTTTAGTTATAAGATTTGAGTTAAAGAAACTTATTTTAAAATATTCCAGATACAGTATACCACTTAACTGTAACTTCAGAGATCAATTAAACTTTATAATTAAGACTTACATATAGGTACTCAAATAGTTTCTTAAAATTCTTTAAATGAACTAGACTGTTAAATATTGTAAGATAAATAAAGATTTTTATTTTATTTGAATAGGTTTGTATCTATTCAAACAAAATAAAAATAAAAAGCTTTTCACTTAATTTCAACAATGTTAGCTCAATTCTCTTAGAGTGCAAAAAAAGAGTTGGACAAAATGGTTTCGATTAACTATTTTGTCTGAGTTTTTTTTATTTTATAATCCAGCCCTAACTACCATTGCTGAACAAAGGCTTTCCTCTACTGTTTCCACTTCCACACCATATTAAAAATACATCATATAGAACTAGCTTTATATTAAACATACATCAGATATCATCAGCATTATATTAAGCATACATCACATAACACTTACATTACATTAATTAAACATTACCTAGCACTAGCATAGCATCAAACATACATAGCATTAGCACTACATTAAACAAATATCATACATATCTAGTACCAGCACTAATTAAACATACATCACCTAAAACCAGCATTACATGAAACATACATCACCTTGAAAAACTCATATTTTCCTTCGGCCGCGCACTTGAACGGCCTTGTCACCGTTGCGGACGATCGAAGCAGTAGCGCTAATTGGAAAGCGACAATCCTATTTCGATGATTACTCGCCTCTGATTCACGTGTGGCATTACGAATTCGTTCCGGCACTTGTGTAACACTCGCATGTGTGATGAACGCAATTCCATGAGATCAATATCATTGTTTTTGAGTACAGTCACGACCATTAATAGGTACACATTACGTGAAATACAGACTTAAATTTTCTTTACGTAAGAAATTTTAAAATGAGGTGTTTTTGTGTTGTGAGATTTTTATTATTTTTTATGAAGTGTATAGTTACAGTATACAGTATTCCACATTCAGTACTGAAGAAAAGTTTTCCAAGAAAATGGTAGGTAGCGCAAGTAATAATCGACAATTTTTTTTTAATTTTGTCCCACTCTAGAAATTACACGTACCTACTCCTGTAACGTAGTTCACAAGAATGTATACTACAAGTATCTGTAGGTTAAGCACATAAGTTCCGTGCAGAAATCGTACCCGCAACACGCAGTTTAGCACCCAATCGCTCCACCACTCATATTATCTGGGTTTCTATTGTAATCAAAAATTTTATCTAAAACCGGCTATTTTGCGTTATCTCTCTTTTTTCGCATTGCGTCTTTATCAAACATTGCGTTGGATGAAACAATAATCAATACTCACGTTGAAACTAGACAAATCAGAATGGGCCCTTTAAAGGGATCGAATCTTACAAATTACAAGCAAATCTTAACAGAGCGAATGTTTTTGTTCATGATTGTACACACATAAATACATAGGTACCTACATCAAGTTGTAATTGAACGATATTAGGTCCATGATTTGCGATGAGAGTAGATTTTAATATATGCTGATTTGGTTGTTCGTGCAATTGTAATTGTATTTTGTTGTATTGGAGATGACAGCTCACAATTTATTTGTTAAATTTACATGTTTGTTTATTTTTTGTAAGGTAGGAAATCATCTAATGACGGCCCCTGCTTTAGGGCGAAGTGGGAGAACGTGTCAGACTTTTACTGCCTAAAGCCCATCTTTGTTCCTTTTGTTGCCCTTTGCTCGGTCCAAAAGGTTACAGGACGTTCGGACGGTGAGCCATTGCTCGTTCTCCGCAAGTCTACGCCTACGATGGCTGGTAGTCGGGGGCTCGGCGGCTGGGGCGTGAGGAAGTACGTTCCCTGATGCGTGAGAAGGAGGCGACCACCTGCCATTTCCCCCCACTCCGGACTATGGCCTGCACCAGGGCCTGGTGAGAGAGGTCCAGTAGGAACAACAATATTTTCTTGACCTTTTACAATGGAAGAGTACAGGCAAAGAACAGAGAAAGTCCACTTGAACTGATTTTGAAAAAAATGCATTTAAAGTTTCGAAGTGTAATTATTTTTAATGATAACTAAGTTTGCAGTATCATACGAGTAGTTTTAACGAATTTGTTGATTTTTTGTGCAAACTAGTAGTTAAGACTGAAATTATATTACACATAGATGTGATACCAATAAAGAACAGGAAATGTTCAGAAGATTAATTATTTTTATTTCGATCAAAGCTTGCAGTAACATGGTTTTAAAGAGATTTATTAAGTTTTTGTGGAAACCAGTATTAGAGAATGAAATTATATTACACATAGATGTGATACTTACTAGTATAAAATACAAAATAATATACTGTTATTGTGACATACCCAGTTTTTTGCCTGTACCCTTCAATCAGTAGGCATTGGCGCGGTTGTCGAAGTGGTTGAACGATTGGCTGCCTCAGCAAATATTCGTATGGCCTACAGACAATTGTTCCGGGTCGGGAGTCTTGTTTATGTGAGTCTACGTACATAACACTTTCTTTTATAAAAATAATGCCCTGAGTCACTTGATAATAATCTTGATATGCGAGACGAGTACGATATTTATATTTTTTATACTAGCCTATACTGTCCCACGGCTGGGCAAAGGCCTTATCCAAGTTCTTCCAGGAATTCTTTTCTTGCACCACGTCCAGGTCGTCTCACCACTTTCTGTGCTGTCCTAGGTGGCACCGCCCTCTTCTGGCGTGTCGCGTCGTCTGTTTTGTGGAGAATTTTATCCAGCTGTGGGGTACATACAAATGCACAAAAAATGCAATTGAATCGTCTGTTTCTAATGCCAAAATAACAGCATTTTAATAAATGCATTCGAAACATAATACAATATTTAAAAAAGGTCGGCCAATTTTGATAAAACTTTCACTGATATTTTAGAAAATGAATTAGGGTCCCGTGAATTTGTAATTTGTGCGGTAATATCAGTTCGTCGCGGACAAAATTACGGGCAACAGCTAGTGAGAGAATATATTTTTCTAATTATATTGCTTTTACGTAACGTTACCTTCAAGAAAAGTTATTAAGTGTTTCTTGGAAAACAGCGGGAACTCTTTGAAGCGCAATGTTTCATCAAAAGATCAAAAATATCTTTTCAATACACTTACTCGAAAACTGCCTCTTATCGCACTACGATTAGGTTCGATATGGCATGTTTGCATGCGCATGCTTTTTTAGATTTATCACACCAAGGGTTTTTTTCATTCCTATTTCGTCACGGTCAAGGGTGATTTTTTTTTAAAGAAAAGAGTCGGATATTTTTAAGGTTTTAACATTTAGTAATGAAAATATTGTGTTTTTGAACAGAATGTAATAAATAAACATGATTACTTACACAATAATTTGTTATTACCAACAAATTAACATTTATCGGCGTTCTAAATTCAAAAATGTTTGTTAAACTATTATTATTTATTTTTCTATTTTTATTAATATTAAGATGAATAAAGTTTTGTGTGAACCTTTGCCTCTTCAACCTGCAAAGATTAAACACGGGGAAAAAAGTCTATCAAATACTATTACCTACCCATTTATTTTTGTTATTTGTGAAAAAAAAATGAATTTAATATTTGAAGAGAATTCTTTAGAAGCTACGCCGCCGCCGCCAGATATTGTGGTTAATGTAAAAAAATACTTGGGATAGCCTTTAAACTTTGAAAAATTTTCTTCAGTACAAAATGAACAAAAATACATTGTAATTTTCAGAGAAAGTATTTCTTAGTAAATGTAGGATTGAAAAACGTCGTTTGATACACGTGCAAATTTGTCACTACAGTTCGGCTCCATAACACCTTCAGCTCGTGAGAATTCCGCCTCGGTCGCAATGACAAACTTTCTGCACTTGTATCAAAATGTACTATAGAATGTCTCTGTTTATATTTGGTACAAATATATTTTTCCTGCGTCGTCACTTCAACATGAACCGTACATTGGGCACGCAATAAATCCCCGCTTTGAGGAGGGACTGGAAAGACGTCACCGCGTCACCTTCCACATGACGTAGGTCCTCACCGGCCATGGTAAGTTCAAGAGGTTCCTGCACCGGTTTCATTGGGAAAAATATAGCCTGTGTGACACCTTTGTATGAACCGCTCCTCCGTGACCTCTGGTTGCACACATAGGAGGTGTGCCCAGCTTGAGCAAAACCATGTCCTCGTAGGGGTGATCGGCGGCAACGACCACTCGCACCTGGCCCTAGTACCGGCCATGTTCCAGAGCGAGGAGGAATGGTAGGAGGTCGCCTCCGGCGGCCGCACTCGTGAGGGAATGGACTCCCTTAAGCCTCAGCCATGGGGATCACGACCCTAATTTCTAGCCACCGTAAGCATGGAGGACCGAGCCCGAGACGCATCGTCAACGGCTTAGGTTCGTTCCTTACCGGACGGTCGAACAGCGACCTAGCCATTGCTCATCGTCCACAAACCCGCGCCTACGATGGCCGGGGACATCTCTGTATTCAGACAGACCTTACACCTGTGACACAAAGTTAATCTTAGCTTGAGTATCACAGTGGTATATGAAATATCATTGCGTTACATTTCAATTCAACATATAATCATATATGTTTCGTCAAACCACGAAGCAACTTTACCTATATCTAATAAAATTGTAAAGCCGTTTATAGATTTTTTCTATACACTTACTCGAAAACACGTTCTTATTTTCTAATCCCACCGCTTTGAGACACGCCATTGACTGTTTTCCGCACTAGTGCAGATAAGTGCGCGTGATCGCTCCCGCCACAATTTTATTATATTAGTCGTATCAGGCTGGGCGTGCGTCGACTCCCACCTCGCGCGTCTACTACCGCCACGAGTTGTAAGTGTATGGAAAACGTCGTTTGAAACAAATGCAAAGGAGGATGCCATTTTTGGGCCCACTTTCCAATAGCTATGTATGTTATATTGTTGTATAGGTATTTTTGAACTGAATAAAAGATAACACTAGTTTGAGATTTTCGAGTTTCTGACTCTGTTCCTGTCTTAGCCATTTAGTATCGTAATAAACTCCAATAATTCATCCTTTGACAATACCAAACGGGCTCAAATGTGATTTCCTCGTAATGCATTATTAACTAGTGCAACCTCGTTACTGCATAAATTAGTAGGTATTTGAGGAATCAATCGGAGTGATAGCCTATTTACAAACATATCACGTTGATAATGCCGCTATTAGTGAAATTTACATACCATAGTCTTGTACCCACTTAATAAACATTAAGGCTCCCACAGATAGGCCGATGGGACAACGTGACAACTAAATAAAAACTGCTATGATTATTGCAGACTTGCAGTAGATATAAAGATATAAAAATGTCAATTATGTTAAACCAGCTGCTGTCCATAGCCCAACCGGCGTAAAATGAGCCTAACCTTAATATAGGGATTTTTTTTATTTTTTTTAGCATAGCATAGCATAGCATCAGCCTTATAATATTCCCACTGCTGGGATTCCGGCCTCTTCTCTAGGAGAGGGAATGGGCCGTAGTCCACCAGGCGAGCCCAGTGCGGATTGGTGGATGTCACATGTCTTCGAATATTTGGTTCTAGGACATTCCGGTTTCCTCACGATGTTTTCCTTCGCCGTTTTGAGAGCAGTGGTGATGAAATAAATTATACAAAGTAATGCGTACTGATAATAAGCGTCTGGCTAGCTTTAAACGCGCGACCTACAACTCGTAAGTCGGGGTCGTTACCACTCGGCCACCACTGCTCTGTTTTTTAGCCTGTCATTTAATTCAGAATATAAGCTATCTTGATACCAAATTTCATCCAAATATATACAACATTTTAAGCGTGAAGGAGTTACAAACGTAAACACACATTAATTTAACTGAACTCTTTTAAATTACATATTGGAATAAGGATTGGCAATCGTTTTCAAAGTTTATTTTCTAAGTTAAGTATAAAATTATTTCATCAATGATAAGTACTTAATAAGTTTTCATACTAATATTACTTTAATAAGAACATGTCAATAAGACCTAGATACCGATAGCAGTAGTTAATGACATAGTAAACTCCCAGAGGAGATGGCGCTCATTACGTACGGCTTGTTCATGATGTGTTTTTACAGGATGAATCTACACCTAATTACCTACTTATAAATAAACAAAATAAAAATGCCATTTCTATCTTTCAAAATAAATAAAAACAGAGTGAGTTAATCTATTCTTAATCTTATTTTAGTGCAAAGTAAATTAAAAAATTGTCATGATATAGTATTCATTCTTAGTTTGCAAGAACCCCTCCTCCTCGCAGGTGAAGCCTCCTCCAAGGAAACCCATCTTGCTCTATCTTAGGCTGTATGCAACAACAGCCGTTTTTAAATTGTCATTCACCCATCTTGTATGCGGTCTTCCTTGTACTAGAACTTAATTTATGCTAATATTACTTCTATAATATACAATAAATTAAAATATGTAAAATAATACTAAAATTACTGCGATATATATCTTCGTAATTTGTAGGTATTCTTTTTATGTACATATCAATTATATTTTGAAATATTTCAATAAAATATTTTTTTCCACTATTATTTTTTCAATTGAAAATACATAAATAACTAATTAAATTATATCTACACATGTACAAAACCTTAAATATTAACTAAACTAATTATACTAAAACCTACCTATGTACATATAATACAAAAACACAGTACACTCAGGCGATAAAATAAATCATTTAAAAAATGTATAGAAAAAATGAATAAAATGTATAAAAAATGTACAATAGCCCACCGGTATTGGGAACAGGGTCCAAGCTCCAGGGCGGTCAGGGTTCCAAGGAAAGCAACTTCCTAACTAAACGAGCCGTGTCCAAAAGTGCCGTCTTCTGATTCAAGCCCTTGATCCAGTCGCCTAACGAGAGCCTGCTAGCTGCAGGCAGGCAGGGTCGAAGCCTGCTGGGGTCAAGAGCCGTTTTCTGAGAGGAAGGCTCAGCCTCGGCATGATAGGCAACGAAGGAACGGGGCAGGTTTTTAGTCAGTAAGAGTCTGACACTATTTCCCGCTCCGCCCAAGGTCGGGATTTGTCATTGGATGATTTTACCTACCATAAAAAAAACCCCTCTTAAGTTGTTGGTCGAGGCTCTTGGTTATTAAGCCATTGGCTGACACGATTATCGGTAAAGTGATCGCCGAGTCCACTTTCCACATGTTGACAACCTGGCGAGCCAAGTCAATACACTTGATTTATTTATCTTTCTCGGCTTTCACGAAGTTCTCGTCATGCGGAACGGATATGTCAACAATCATTGCACGCCTCTCGCTTCAGTCCACCCGAAGGGTCCACCACTACTATATCACTATAATATTATGTATTATTATTGGCTTATTTGCTACAATAGTGTAGCTATTCTTTATTGTAAAATATTATGATTTTATGGAAAAAAAATTACTTATCATGTTTTTTCGTTCTACAAAAATGTATTAGAGTACCCTAAAGACTGAAATAACGAGTATAAAAAATGCAGCCATTTATTATTCTTCACAAAAGTCTAGACTAAACCCAGTCTTACACATTATTGCTATTTAAAAGCCATGGCAATTATATTCATAAAAGATCAATCAATTAAGGTCCTCATACGGGCCGTCAATCGCATGGGATATAATTTTGCTGCAAACTTTCCGATTTGTATGAATTATACAGGTGCGCGTCTAATTCTGACGGGGACTGTCTGGTGGGAGGCGAGCGGCCGTGGTCGCAGTGAGGGCGGTTGGAAAGATATGAACACAAACTTTTGTACTTCGGTTTGGTACTTTGGTTTGTTAACCTTTAGGGTTCCGTAATTCAAAAGAAAAAAACGGAACCCTTATAAGATCACTTTGTTGCCCGTCTATCTGTCTGTCTGTCAAGACCCTTTATCGGAAACACGTGGAGGTGAATTGAATGAATTTTGATTCCTTTTATTTGAACGAGAAGTCGTTGACCCAGAAACCTGAAATTTGGCATAAAGCAATGTCTTATAGTTGAGAATAGTGGTGGCCGAGTGGTAACGGCCCCGACTTATGAGTTTAAGGTCGTGGGTTCAAACCCAGCACGCTTTGTGTAATTTATTCTGCTTTCAAAACGGTAAAGGAAAACATCGTGAGGAAACCGGCATGTCCTAGAACCAAAAATTCGAAGACGTGATATTGACCAATCCGCGCTGAGCCCGCGTGGTGGATTACGGCCCATTCCGGTTCGTTCTCATAGAGAGGAGGCTTGAGTTCCAAGAGTGGGAACATTAAAAGGCTGATAATGCTAATGTCTTATAGCACAGGAATAAATCTGAAAATGGTAAATTTTGTAATTTTGTTGCTACGTCACGAAAAAAAAGGACTCGGAAAAATCTTTGGGACTCAATTCGGGAATTGAGCTATTTACATATTAGGTAAATTTGAACGGAATCCTCAGTCCGACTCGCTTTTACACAAGATTTTCGAAAAAAAATATAACCTTTTAGAACAAACTTCTTTTTTTTGAGGTTGAAAATCATCTAACAACTTCTAATGTTTTGGGTGGAGCGATAAGAATATCTGACTTTTACCGACTAAAACCGTCATGGGTTCCTTCAGTTGCCCTTCTCAGGAACACGGAAACTCTTTCGAACAATCCTGGAGCCCACCTTAAGTAAACTTCGATACGAATTCGATTTTGAAAATGTATTCAAGTCTAGGTATTATAAAACATTAAACTATGATACAACTACCTACGAGTATATAATAAGTGGAGTTTTATAATAAAGATAAATAATAAACTCTTATTTTCATTAACATATTTAGTATTTTATTTTTTACTACTCTGTTAAATTAAATCATTCTGTACTTCCCGTTGTGTTTGTGAACATAACTCATTTTAACTTTATTTTTAATTTCTGTATCCAATAAATTCAACTAACTTTACCTAACATTCTTCTGGAAGTCACGAATTCACTATATCTAGAACTATATGTGATTTATATTTGTACATGATCTAGTGTGCAAGTCATTAGGGTGCCTCTTCAATAAACAAATACACTCCCAAAAACAATATTTCAGTGACTAAAAGAAACACTAAAAAACCAGTACATACACACTACTGGTACAGGCAGCTGCATGAACAAATAAAGACAATAATATTTTAGAGGAAGCCTCGTTAGTTACCAGCGGTATCGTCGACCAAACCCTTATCCGTGACTACATTGGATTCTAATTTGACTTTATTAGATTTTAGCAGAATTTAAAATGCTAGTTCAAATTAGAGGAGAAAATTGCATTATTTACCAGTAGTGTGAAGTGTTCCTAATGACTTCCCCGACGGAATCTCTGTTCAACTCCGAATTAAAACCTGATTAGACATACTTACATGTCAAATATACGTATCCGCATTTCACGCCAAACTTTCTCAACAATTTATCAACGGCCAACAAGGAAAACAAAGAAGTGAATTGGTGAATTGCGTTCATACACGTTTGTATTGAGAGAATTTTATTGTGTTACCTTTTACGTAAAATTCTTTTCTCTTATCAAGAGTTTTGACAGCTCTCTGAGATAACACAATAATGGCTACGGCGAACTGTTGCAGCTTCGTAGAGCGTCTACGTGCGCGTAGCACGACTACGCCGCGTAGCAAGCAGCGCGCAGCGACCGCCGTGCAATTAAAAGTTTACAGCAGGTGCAGTGATCGGCAGAGCGGAGCTGTAAACGACACGTTTATGTAAACACGCTTCTAATTGGATCAAACACCTTTTTATTCACGCTCCTACATTCTGAGAAGAACACGGCGACTCAACTAATTGCTACCTGCACGAGTACTCTTTAATTAAACACATGTAAATTATCTGCACCTCTCCTTAATTGCCAGTGAGAGGACGTAAACAAAACATTACTCAATTTTGTTTACAAATAAAAGTTGAACGTTTAACTCGAACTTCAATTCATGCAACTTCCGACATTTTCATAATAAAATAAGTTTTTTGGGCGTTCATTGTGATTTCAAATCTAACTTTTTAATCAGCTTATTTGAAGTAGAAACAACGTCGAATGTTGACGTTCATATAAGACCAACATTAAATTCAGAATTATTTCATATATACTTACTTCTGCATAGACTTACTAATAGACTGCCTGTGCTATTTAAGTTTTGTAAGTCATATCAAATTTTGACATACATCTACATTTTTCTTAAATAAATAGAAGACAGGACATAAGAAATGCGAAGTAAACCTATTTAAACGAAAACCATTAAGTCGAAATGGTCTCCTTAAAACGGCAACTGCAAAGAATGCATAAGGTTTAAACGGCGGGTCAAATTTTGCCTCGTCAGATATAATTAAAAGTCTTTACGATGGGCGAAAACGACGCTGTAAAGCGGCAAGGAAAATTATATGGAAAGCGCGCAAGCACGTCACCGGCGTCGTAAAGTATGAGACGTATCAGACTGTCCGTAGGTACGAGTGCACGACCGAGGGGTTCGTCTTGCGAGGATGCACGTGTGCGCAACTTGCGGCTTTATATGACCCGAAAAACACAGCGAAGTTTCGAAACTGGGAAAAGTTTGATGATAACTATAATCTAGAAGTTTTTAAGTCAGGAGTGAATAGGTTTCTTTTAAGCAAGCGTGCCCCATAATTAGCCATATCATCGCTTACCATCAAGTGAGATAGTGGTCTAACGCGAGCCTATAACAAAAATTTAACTCGATAAATTCTATTATCAAATCTGTCAGTTTAAGCCAGGCTAGATCATAATAGCTAAGAAAAAACCAGTAGAATATCTGAGTGGCTGAAGAAATTCGCAAGCACAGTTAATTAATCATAATTGTAATCTCCCTACTAAGTGATTAAGCTTTGCCTGCCGTCTGAGGAGAAATGTGAGAAGTAGGAAGGCTGCTCCAAATATTAAAAACAATCTAGGTAAAGTAACTGAAATGGTTTATTCATTACTTTTAAATAACAAAGTATATATGTATAGTGTGAAATACTATTTTATCCAAAACACATTGTGTTATGCCAGCAAGTCCACAAAAGACAGCAAACGATTAAAGCCTTCAACACAAACTGAGCACACAATATTTTCACCACGAGCTGTTATTTTTCCAGAAAAAGGAACGAAAAACGCATTTTAATATCTCTATTATGAATCCGAGAGTTCTTTTACTAAGCGGAGCCGTCACAGGCTGTACTGTCGATGAAATAACCCGCTATTAACCTTGTTGAAACGGCTCTTTTGCAAAAACCATCGCCGAAATTGATATCAACTCATGCTCACAAACGTAAATTGCCTCTCTATGCATATTTACGCGAACTATTAAAAATTGATCGACGGACATTTGCATGGGACCACACTTATGGTATTTTTAAATAGCGATTCGACCGTAGCCTTTAGTGATTTAATCGATATCACTTTACCTGTATTTTATCTAGTTTTACGTTTTTCCGTAACATTGGCCCGTGTGTTAAATACCTCTGCGGTTTTGAGTACTGGAACAGGAATGCATAAAATGTTGGTATATTCTTTTTAATGTGTACATATCGGTTTACAGCCGGCTGTAGCACAATCGTTTGAGTTTTGAGATGCCCTCAATAACCCGAGTTTAGTGCTAAGTTCGTATTCACACGGTTACCACGCGCGTCGTCGGATCCTTTACACGATAGTAGAGAGGAGATCGTAAAAACTTTTAATTATTTCGGTTGGAAATAGTCCGGGAGACCGCAAAACATAAACCGGTATGCATTCTTTTTCTTTGGACGGTTTGCGTAGCGTCTACAAGACGTTAGTGCCTTGTTTTAAAGTGTTGTAAAACAAGCGTAGCTCGTGCTCACCTACGGTACCTAAGTGTATGCCCTCTTGAAAAAAATAAAGTCTCTGAATACGGTTTTCACGTTTTATGCTCATAGCTGGCGGGTTAAATTACCAGATTTTTGCAAAACGGGAGTTTTCGAGTTTTTACGGTTGTATCTAATTTAAACTTTCAGGGTTAAATAAGAACTTTCAGATTTTATTGGAAGTATCAATAGTTAATTTAATTGATACTTTAATTTTATTTCACATCACACCAGTATTATAAAACTTACTGGTGTCAAGGCGTAAGTTTGTGAGTGTGTATGTGTTTGTATGTTTGCTAATTCCTCACGCTCGAACGGATAAATTTTAATGATCCTTGGCACACGGGTATGTCCTAAAAACTAATTCAGGACATGGTCTACCCGTCTGCTATGTAACATAGAGTACAATACGGGGCACATAAGTTTCACCAAAATGGCTATTGACCTTTAATGCGCAGTGACGGATTTTCGGGTCTCAATCAAAGTGCGGCACAGCAGGGAGCTGCGCATAACTATATCAACGATGGGCATTTTAGGTCAACTTATTTGCCGCATACTATACCCGTGTGGTGTGTAACATAGGATACCTTTTATCCCGGGAGTGAATACCCTACAAACAATTTTCTACCTTTACGTGGCTGAAACTGCTGCAGCTAGTGAACAAATAAGGCAAAAATGCATACATACATAGCTCAATCAACCTTTTAATATTCCTTCGGCTGGGACTCGGGCCTCCTCTCTAGGAGAGGGAGTGGCCCAGTGCAGGTTGATGAATGTCACATATCTTTGAATTTTTGGTTCTAGGACATGCTGATTTCCTCACAATGTTTTGCTTCACCGTTTTGAGAGCAGTAGCGATGAAATAAATTACACGAAGTAGGCTAGGCACCTGGCTAGGTTCGAACCCAAAACATACAATTCGTAAGTCGAATCAATAACCACTGGGGAAAAAAATCTAAATCAATTTCATGGAAATTTTCGTATCTCGTAATCACTTTTACGGGAACCGTCATCTATTGTTGGTAAAGCGTCGTCGTAGACACGCACGGGAATCGCACGCGAACCGCAATCATCCGTTAAGGGCACCCCACGACGCGCTAAGTGTCACCCAGTCACCCTGTAAATAGCGGATATGTCGTAATTGGCGAGTCGTCAACTAACGACCCCGGCTGTCACATGTCACTTCACAGTTCAACGATTTCAATTAGTAGGTAATTTTCGCGGACATTATGCAAGCTACTTAATTTAATTTTACAGGGTTTTTTTTTATGAAATTGATGCGTCTGATCATTTTTTTGCTAGTAACCAGTTTGTAAGCGTGTATGTTTGTAACTTCTTCACGCCCGAACGGCCGAACCGATTTGGATGAAGTTTGGCACACGGGTAGACCATATCCTGGAATAGTATATTAGATACTTTTTATTCCAAAAGCTTTTTCCTTTGGTACATTTTGTACTTTCATGCAGGCAAAGCCGCTGGCAGTGCTTAGTGTTAGATAAACTTCTTCAAAATGTTACCGTATTAACTACATGATTCGTATTCAATGTTTCATCAGAGGGATATCTTTGTATTTTATTTTGATAAATTATATTATTTTTTAGTAGATACTTTGAAACTAAAAGTTTTACTCGTCAGTCTCTTTTTTCATTTTAAGTTATTACAGACGAGTTTGAGAAGAAACACCAAAGAAAAGTCAGAGTGGAAAGTCTCTATTCAATTCTATACAACACGTAGTGGTAAAAAACAATGAGAACCTTATACTCGTAGGTTTACGTCCGAGGTAGTCTTTTCAAAAGAACCACACAGATTCAAATGGACCTGTCGAGATTGTATAAAAATTTTTCAGTTTCCGTGTAGTTCAACTTAGAAATTTAAGGAGCTCAACAACCCGACGAACAATACCAAAGTAAGGACATTCGGATAACCCAAATTAAGAACTCAAACTGCCACACAATCATGAAATCTATTTAACAAATTCCTGGGTTACGGCAAGTATTTTTCGCGAATTTCACGGTCAGCCAGTGCGGCAGCTCGCTGCCCTTGTTTTGCGCGCAGGGGTGATCTACGTCAGTACACGTAGGAAAAAGACAGTGATCTTTTTCAATATTTTGTTGTTGTTTTTAATATAATTATATTATACACTAATAATATACGGCAAAATAGTTGCCGTAACGCATAGTGAGGTAAGTATTTTTATTCTGTGTGATACGGCGACTACCTTGCCGTACCCCCCAACCCCGCACCAAACTGCATGCGTCCGCGCGGCTTTTCAGTTTGCCTTAGTGCTGGCCGTAAGTGACGAAAATGACGATATCTCTTCATCCGCTCCTCAACTTTTCACTCACTAGTGCTACTTTGAGAATTCCTCTCACATATATACATATACTCGTATACATACCCCTCAATCTCATTTCGGCTGCATGCATCTATTTTCATGCGTCCCTTTCATAGCCCAAACTTTTTGAGCCATAAAAGGTAACCCATACAATTAAAAACCGTATTCGCATTTTTATTAATTAGGGTATTTGTGTATGTAAGTGGTTTTTATTTTTTCATATTTTTTAAATTGTAAGAATATCTAATTAGATATTATGTTTGCTAGTTAAGAAGAAATATGTTGATATAGGTACGAGTATATTACACTATTTTTTAAAGTTGTGTCTTTAATAAAGAATATCGTTAAAATATCGATTATCATTCCAGAAGTAAGCACATCCCTAGCATTTTTTTCACATCTATGCTATACGGCACATATATTGCCGCGAATGACTGATTGAAAAATCTCTGTATTTTTCGAATTATCATAGAGAACCCGGGGCTACCGCAGCTAGGTATACAAGAGGATGTAGCCTATCGATTTGTTGAAAAAAAATCATTGATATGAGCTGTTTCCACGTCAGTGTGGACTTTGAAAGTCAGGTTCTGGTACGGCAAAATAGAGGTCGTAACGCATATCAGGAAATATAGATACGGGCAGTATTTGTCTCGTATCGCACTAGCAGAAAGTTAAGATCCAATGCTGCCGCAGCGAATGTGTTAAATACAACGACCTACATAGCCACCTCCACAATTTCTTATTAGACGATCATGCTGATTAGTCTTTGTTTTTGAAAAAAGAACCACACATATTTCAGTGGACCTGTACAGTCAGGGCAAATTTTTGTCAGTAATTGAGTAGTTCAACTTTGAACTATTATGGAGCTCAACGACTCGACGAACAATATCAAAGACAGGACATTATTCCTGAATTAATTTATAAACTTTTGACAATATTTTCCGCCCTTCCTTTCTTTCTTCGGTTTTTATTGGCTTTGACTGCTATCCCGGAGGTCGTGGGTTCGATTCCACAAATGTTTGCGTGTTTAGCACGATCATTTGTTCTGTGTAATTAATCTATAATATGTATGTATTTAGAAATATATAAGTATGTTTATCAGTTGTCTAGTGCTTATTTTGGGACTAGATGGTTTTGTGTCATAATTATGGAATTATATTATTATTATTTATTTTTCTCCATCAATACTTTTCAGTATCAGCAGCAACAATAACACAAAACAAAAAAAAAAACCGAACAGTCGTCGCGCGAAATTATAAACTTGTTTGAAAATACATACAAAAGTGTTGAAAACTTCGCAATAGCTTTTCAGATAAGTAACTAGCTCACGTTAATGTTTTGCGCTTTGTGATTCCGCTCAGCGCCACTGTGTGCGACTGTACCTATGAGTGTATGACGGTATGTCGAACTACTTTTCCAAGTTAATTCGTGTCTCATGCTCAATCCATAAACTTTCGAGTGCCACCTCGAATACGTTGTCTGTTTTGAATGAAAATTTTTGCATATATGAGAATATTGTTAGTTGTCGCGTTCTACCTATCCAATTAGACTTGTGTTTTTGTTTCCGTTTCGCGACTTTTTTTTTAAGATAGTACGTACGATTTGACCCTTTGGCCTTTAAGTTTGGCGATTCTTCGAGCTATGTCGGTAACCTCGTTCTCCTGCGGATATCTTTATTTCTGATGTTGTAAACATCACATTATGAAATACACCGTTAAATTTTGGTCGTTTTGATCCCGCGGAGGGTCGATTCGGTACATGAAACACTAACGATTAGTAAAGATAAAATAAAAAAATAAAGTACTTTTTTTAAATTCGATTTTATATAAGTATGCGTATATAAAATCGAATTTAAAAAAAAGTACGAAATTAATTTCTTTAAGTAAACGAGTCAATGACCTTGTAGGTAGTTGTCGGTCGTTGCGTACTAACTACCTAAGTTCATTGGCCACGCTGAGCTGACGTTTACTTGAAGATTTTTTTTTTAATTTTTTTTTTGGAATTTATATGCGTAAATAAATTCGAGCTAAAAAAAAGTACTTTATTTTTTTATTTTCTCTTTACGAATCAATAGTGTTTCATGTATCGAATCGAATAAAGTACTTTTTTTTAAATTCGATGTTATATACGCATGTACGAAATTAATTTCTTTAAGTAAACGAGTCAATGACCTTGTAGGTAGTTGTCGGTCGTTGCGTACTAACTACCTAAGTTCATTGGCTACGCTCAGCTGACGTTTACTTGAAGAATTTTTTTTTAAATTTTTTTTTTAGGAAATTTAAAAAAAAAAATTTTTAAATTTTTTTTTTAGGAAATTACATTCGTAAATAAATTCGAGCTAAAAAAAAGTACTTTATTTTTTCATTTTCTCTTTACAAATCAATAGTGTTTCATGTATCGAATTGACCCTCCATGGGATTAAAACGACTTAAATTTAACGGTGTATAAGTAATCAATATCATTCCAAAGAGCTCAAACAAACATGGAGTCATCTTGTTGCGATCAGAAATTAAAATCTTAACTATCTGACTCCATCATCTGACCAGCTGCAGGGTACCATATTACTGCATTGTCATTCAAGTTACATAGACGTATACCACCGCAGCAAAATTGGTTAGGAAAATATAATTATAATTCATGACAAAAACATAAATAAATACAAACATTGCAAATGAAATAAAAGCATTTTCATAATAATACCTAAATCAATCACATCGACGATGACAACAACGTAGTACCACACCAGCGTTATGGAGTGGATTTTCCTAATTTCAGCCAAAAGCATGTCCACTACTGTACCCCAAGCACAAGTTACTGGCGGTGCTGGCCTCACCTAAGTGCTGCCATAACGATCGGTCCGTTGCGTTTGGCATCCATCGGATTCCCACGATCTTTGGGTGATTCGTCAACTCGTACCATATACCTACGGCCCAAGTGGTACGAATTGCACACAATAAAAATTAATTATATTTTTATTGGTCAACTCGTCCCACGTTACTATAATAATGAGAGAGGGTACAATCAGTAGCAAAAGTGTTAGTGTGGAAATTAGGGGTATTACAGATATTCGCAACCGCATCCGCAAATGCGGAATATTCGCATCAATTCTGACGTCTACGTCTTTATCTTATGCGGATTTATTATTTAAATTAATGCGAATTTTTAACGGATGCGAATTTATATCTACATTAGATAATTACATGTAAAGAAAGTAGGCGTGTGTTTTTGCTATTATCATATTATCGTTTGCTTACTCACATTGACCCGTCGGAAATATTGGTGACAAGATTCTACAGGGTGTTTTACTTATCGATGTGATTTCCACTGTCAATTCTTTAGTATCTCTTTATCCAAGTTCTTTCAATATTTGAACAGACATATTAAGTGCAATACCAAAAAAAAGTCGCCGCTATAAAAAGCAGTATTTGGACTTATTTTATATTGGACAAAAATTATTCGGAGAAGTTCAGAGTGAAAAATTTGTAATTAAAATGACTCGCGTATTTCTTAAAGTTCTTATTGTAATTTTATTTTTGGTGTACAATAAAGAATCCAACTATCTCGCAGAAGGAAGTAAACCCTTTAATATGGTTCATGGAGCGCTTGTTTCAGAAATAATGAATTATTAAAAAATTACAAAATTGTTCAAAAAATGCGGAGCCGTATCATCTCGTTTAGTCCACTTCTCAAAATGTTAACCGTTTGCAAAACGTCCACTTCTGACATTGTCAACTTCTTAGAATGATAAATTTGCTTAGTGACTAATCCACGTAGTTTCTACCTATCAACCAAATAAAAAAAAAAAAAAATAGGTTACTTTAGTTGGTGTGGCTAGTTTAGGTTACTTTGGTTTTCATAAATAAACTCTTTCAGCGCCATATGTCCAGAACGCGGCCATACAGTACAAAACTTTAAAAACTGTTATTGCTTATAGAGAAATTTAACAAAAAATTCTGGTTACCTTGATAACCTTTAACCGCGTAGAAACCCGGGTTTTCCTTTCGGAAGTCAACCTATGCCCCATCAGGCTTTGGCCCTTTTTAGCTCCTACGATTTTACCGGATGGCCGGACGGCGAGCTACGCATTGCTTGCTTTCCGGAAGCCCACGCCAAAGGTTGTTGAAAATTGGGGTTGGAAACCGGACGGTTGGGTCGTGAGGATTTCTGTTCATTTTTTATTAATTATAGATAACACATGATCTTGTGCGTTTACTTGTATAAATTGTAGATACTGATTTTCCTAACCGATATAAAAAAGGAGGTTCTTATTCGTAAGACTTTTTTTTTTAATGAAACAAAAAAAACTTATAAAATATTGTTAATCTTGTGTCACTAACTGTACCAACCATTGATAAAATTTAAATTTCCATGCAAAAACAAACATTGGACGAGTTGACCAATAAAAAAATAATTAATTTTTATTGTGTGCAACTCGTACCACATGGGCCGTAGGTATGTGGTACGAGTTGACGAATCACCCCGATCCTTACTAAGCCATCGGTCTACCAGTCGCCAATCCAGGTCCTTTCAATCTCATCTGTTCTGTGAGCAACGTGCCCAGCCCACTGTCTAAGCGGTGTCTTCAGGATATGTCGGTGCAGCGTAAGTAAGTACATTGTCATTTTTTTTCCAACCACATTCCACATGGAACATGGAAGGAACATTTTCTAAAATTGAAGCCACTGAAGTACTAAGAATAATGCTACGTACTGCAATATTTTTGTAAAGATTATTGTCTCTTGTACACATCCATGTAGAGGTGTGTTAGTGTACACCGCAGACACTTTAAGTACGGATATTATGCGGATCGCACTGAGTTCTGATGAGGTTACATTGTTTCCTTCCGTTTCAATTATTGAAATGGAGTTCACTGTTTAAAATATGTTGTTCAGCTAAACAGAATTTGAAATAATCGTAGAAGAAATACCAAAGGACATCTTAATTTATTAAATCTTTATGCACTAGTAAGAAACACTGTATAAAGGCGGACTTAATGCTTTAGGAATTATCTACAAGTCGACCTGAGGATGGTACAGAAACATAAAATAAAATATTGAACAGATTGGACACAAAAAAAAATGTGATTGAGTTTTGATTTTAGATAGGTGTCCGAAATCCATAAAGATTTCTAAGTTTAACTGAAATAACCATCTTATTCCCAAATGTCTATTAAACATTCTGGTTTGCCCTATTAATTAGCTAAGCCAAGTTCAGTTTTAGGTTTTAAAATCAATAAACCTCGCTCGGTTTGGATTAGACTAGAACATTGCAGACGTTTGGATGTTTCTTATTTGCCGTCAGCCGTCATAATATTATTTCATGACAATTATTTTTTGGAACATTACTTAAATATTCAAATACTTTCAGATTTACCAGCCTATATCTTCATCGATTGTAGGGGTCCAAGGTACGTGTAGGCACCGGTGTCTGATAGACTAATCATTTATCTGTTACAAAACAAAACACATACCACAGCACCATTACTTTATACAAACTAAGCACGTAATCTCTAAAGTAAACAACAACAAAATAATTAATACGAACAAAAACAAAAATAATTACATTAATTTTCTAATTGTAGTGCCAATATAGGTAACTAGCTAACTGTACTTAACGACCTATATACTCTATAGTCATAATCATAGTCATAGTACTTTATCGGTAAGGGATTCTTACACGTCATATACAAAACGTTATAAAAAAAAAATGATTACAAATAAGTTACATTGCAATGTCAATTAATAAAAAATAACAATGTCAAACAAATAAAAGAACATACAGGAAAACAAATAAATCAAAGTCAAATCACAAATTAAAATCAATCAAAAGAAAAAAGACAATATAATAAGTCCAAATTAATATTCAAACTCAAATTAAATTAAATCTTAAATTCGTCAAAAGAATAAACTCCACGCGTATAACATTTCACTTTGGGTTGTCAAACAGATAGTCATAAGAACTTATGGTAGGGCCTTTTATCTAAAGACGACTGTCTGTATACCTATTTGACATAAACCAACGACAAAAATCGTCTGCCATTCGTCCGCGAATGTCAGGAGTCAAGAGTAGATGTATGTATTTCGTATTCAGTAATTTAGTCAGTTTGTTAAAATAACAACACGGTGCACCAGACAAAAGAGGGTAAGTACGTAAAACAAGTACTGGTACGTACCCATTGCATACAGAATATGCTTTTTGTTTGAACGGATGCGATAGTGGGTAATGAAATGATGCCTTCCCGATTCAGTTCGCTTATCCGGATTAAGCAGAGCGCCTGTGTAACCTGCTCTGTCGTTTGAATTCTTATTAAACCCGCCTGTACTCATCTCTATTTTAGCATTTCTTATGGAAAAGATAAGCGGAACAATTTGCCTTATCTAAGACTTGTTGTCTAGTTTGATAAAAGTTACGGGTTTAATTTTGATTAAAGGAGGGCAGCCAGGACATTATTGAGGTAGGTTTAGGGACCAAGTTTATCATTTATAAATATCTCTTTGACGTAAAATTCGATAAAGCTGAGGGCTTAACAAAGTGAAGTCGTCTTAAATTGCAAATTAAAAGTTGTTTTGAAACTTTTAATAAACCAGTATCATATAAAAGTAAAGTTTAGTATTTGAAGCATCAAATTTTGATACAGTTTCGCATAAAGAGATAAGCTCGATCAAAGGATTGCTTTCAAAGTGGTTTACCTTGCGAACATATTTAAGTTTTCATGAAGTGAGGAAATGGAAAATAAATTGGATTTGTATAAGTTTCTTAAAAGCTACACACACGGGGAAATATTTACTTTGTTCTAGCCTAGCCGGGATTATTGCAGTTCATTATAAGACTAACTCGGCGGTCTAATGGAAAACCTGGCGTTTCAGACTACGCTATATTTTTCATGTTGAATCAAAACAGTTTAGACAACATAAACAGCTAAGTTGAACGTATTGCGTTATGAACTAAGAGCAGTGTTGCGTGGACCGACGAGTAATACAAATGGAATGAGCCCACTTTAAAAGTAATATTAAAAGGAACATTTTGAAACAAATACCTATTTTCCAACAAAAAAAAATTGGTGTTTCAACTGAAAGGTTTTTTATATTGCTAAATCGTTTTAAGAAATACTATATAAAAGTTATCTACCTTTGCATTTGCTCTTAAATAAAATTCTTCTATAAACTGTCCACAAACAAAAATAAATCGCATCATCCTCCTACACCTAGAATATTAAACACAAAGGTTGATAATGTTTAACAAGCAGACAGTTCTGATACAAAGGGGAAACACATTAACATACAACTTCACCCGACGCGCCGGTGAGGAGTTCGAAACATTTTCGCACAAACTTTTCTATATACGAAACGCTATTGAAAGCTCCTCTCGGAGATTAACACGCGCCGTGAAAATACGCGTTCAAGGATTACCCCCTCCCACGCCGAGTGCGAAGTTGTCTTGTTATAATATGCCCCTAACAGCCAACACTGAAAAATTAATGCACTTCCCCTCTTACCCGCGGGAACGCTACACGTGCGGGCATAAAAATTACCTCATCAATTAAACTGGCTTCGTGATACGCTTATGATTGACCATTTTTGACGTAAATAGTTTTAAAAAACTGAAATTATTTGCTGTAACAACAGATTTACTTAGTACTTTAATAATTTAGTTAATATTTATACCTAGCCGGACTTTGGAGGTCGGAACAAGTTTTGAGTTTTTGTGAAAGCAAGTCAAAATATTAACGTTCAACTTAATAACATTGCTTCTCCAAATAAAGGAGCTATCTATCAACAAAGTGCGATTGCATCGGACCACAAACTTAAATACACCGTAAAATTTAGGTCGTTTTAATTCCGCGGAGGGTCGATTCGGTACATGAAACACTATCGATTTGTAAAGATAAAAATGAAAAATAAAGTACTTTTTTCAAACTCGAATTAATTCACGCATGTACGAAATTAATTTCTTTAAGTACACGTCAGCTGAGCGAGGCCAATGAACTGTAGGTAGTTAGTATGCCACGACCGACACTGCCTAAAGGTCATTGACTCGTTTACTTAAAGAAATTAATTTCGTACATGCGTATATTAATTCGAGTTTTAGAAAAAAAAGTTTATTTTTTAATTTTATCTTTACAAATCGATAGTTTTTCATGTACCAAATCGATTCTCCACAGGATTAAAACGACCAAAACTTAACGGTGTATACAAAACTATACAAACCAGACGAAGATGTAGAGATCCACTAACTAAAACGCCCGCGAAATTCTTCGTGATTTGGTTTTAATTAATTCGCAACAAGCGAATTGTGGAATATACACAATACAAAATAGATTTACACCTCCTTCAACAGCAGTGTTGCGAACTCATTGGCAGATATACCGTTCTTAACCACGTCAGCAAATAGCAAACATGGCAATGAACAGTGGAGTCATCCCCGCAGCTAACTAGATCTTTGAGCGCAGTTTGGACTTCGGTTTGATCGTGTTTGCTTGCTGCTCACTAGTTAGACTGCGAATTGCGGATAGCTTCTTTGTGTTCCCGAGTCGCAACTTCGCTAACTAGCTGCCGGTGACTGATTATGAACAACAGAAATTTAGGTTTACGAAACCATAATTACAAACACGAACACTCTAATATCTTTTTTATTTTTTATACAAATCGTAAAATACAGGTCGGTATCCGATGTTGGGCACAATCCTGTCAATTAAACCAGTGACAACACGGGTTCGTTTCAGGGTATCGGGTCTATACAAGCGTAATGTCTTCATCAAATGGTTGTGGATTTCCCATTTGCTAGGCCTAAGGGGCACGTTCAAATATGACTTCGTAAGGTAATTGCCGCCATTTCTTTGTAAGTGTGTCTCGGGCGCTCTACGCATCTCCATTTCTACCGGCGTGATACGTTCATGATGGAGAGTGTAGCTAGATTTGACGTTATTAGTCATCTGTCTTTTATCAGGTAGTTTTTGTAAAATCTTCTCTAGCAGTTTGCTCTGCTTTCGAGATTCATTTTCTGTAGTTTGTTTCAAAATAGCGTCATTCACTACTTTTTTGTGAATGATCGTATCGATTAAGTTTTTCAATTCGGGAGTTAAGTAATTTCTTGTCTCGAAGTGCTCTGGTGGCTTGTGATCTGCTATTCCAACTTCTTCTTCAGGTATGTTATAACGGATTTTTCGAGGTGGTGAGTTTGACAATTTATTATTTGTTTCTTCTTTCGCTACATTTTGCACGTGCTGAGCTTCATGAACGGATTTTATTTGAAGTATCTTGTTTTTATCGTTTTCATGGTTCTCATTATTGTCATAGGTTATATGGTCAATAATAATCTCGGGGTATTGGTGCAATAAGCTAAGCTGCTGATCCTGATGACCATTTACTGTATGTGTATTAAACTGGTTGCTTATTGTTATGTTGGATGTATTTAACTGTGATACTATTTCTTTTTGGATTAAATCATTTATAAAATAGTCATTTTCTCCTACGTCCCCTGACCGCACCTTGAATTCTGAATACACTTTTTCCTTACCTTCGTGTATAATTCTAGGTGTAAATTGTTTATGATAAGTAGCTTTTCTTGTAAATTGACTTGAGCCTGGAAACTCTTCTGAACTCGGACTATGAGCTTCACTGGATATTTCATGACTTTGATTTGTGTTATTTGATTTAAAATTAATAACCGGGGGCATATAAGCCTTAATGAAATATATATTTGAATCATTTCCTTTTTCTGTCTCAATGTTACTCGTAGGAGTTAAATCCTGTATGTCTGCGTTGGGGACAGTTTCATTTATTTGTTGCGTTTGAAGTATTAGTTTATCCAAAATTTCATGAATATTTTCTTTACTCAGATTTTCATCCGGTATTAAACATTGAACTGGTATTAAAACAAGTATGTGGAAAACTGAAAAAAAAAACCAAATAATTAATTTTAATTACTCAAGCTCAAAGCGAACACCGGCGGCGTCCGCACACCTATTGTCTTTCTATTGTGTCTCTAATTACGGTATTCAAATGATTAACTTAAACAAAATGAAGGCAAAGCAGAAATCTGGGTGTTTTAACTATAGAGATTTTGTCCATTGAAGTATAGAGAAACACAAAATAAATTATGTTACACGACCACTTGACACTTTTTTCTATGTTGCTTGTGACGACTCCCACGGCAAGATGGGGTTAGCTCTTTCCAAAAGCAGTGACAGGGTGTGACAAATTAATAGGAAATTACAATAATGTGATCTTACACAGCGTGAGTCCCATGTTAATCGCCATTCTGCCAGATTACCACTGAATGGAATACTGGTTTATTATTGGCTCAATTGTACTTGATCGTTAATTAATGAACCGTTATCGCATTAATTCCTCTTCGGACTTAATTAAGGGGTTATTGATACGCGTGAAGATTTTCATCTAAATATTACTCAATTACGGTCTACATACTTCACATTTCGACATTAAATGCTGTTGCAGATAGAGCAAGTTAGAAAATGAGTTTTTATTTTCTTCGATTATTTGACTTGCTTGTGTGTTTTGTGGTTAATGGCTCTGACTGCTATGCCGGAAGCCTTTGGTTCGATTCCCACCTAAAACAAATGTTTGTGTGATGAGCACAATCATTTGTTCTGTGTCTGGGTGTAATTTTTCTGTAATATGTAAGGTATTCCACTTTGGGCACCCGCTTAAACGGCACCCGAGTGAATGGCACCTGAGATATTCCTCTTTGGGCACCCATTATTATTTTTCGCAGGTGCCCAAAGTATAGTATTTAAAATTTTATTTCAATTTAGGCACCTACGGATTAGCTACTAGTGTTGGGACGAGTGTTTTTTTTTAGGATGTTAAAATTAAATCTTCTATTAAAATCAGTGCAGAGTTTAGTAAGACGATCTTCTTATATACAAAAATGAATGTTCGTTAGTCTCACTAAAACTTGAGAACAGCTGAACCGATTTGGTTAGTTTTGGTCTTGAAATATTTGTGATAGCCCAGGAAAGGTTTGAGCCGTGAGAAAATGTGGAAAACAATTACGAAAAGAAAATCCGAACACAACGCAATCTCTAATTAAAATGTCGGTGTCGGTTTTTTTTTTTTTTTTTTTTTTAACGTAGGTAAAATCATCCAATGACAAATCCCGCCCTTGGGTGGGGCGGGAAATAGTGTCAGACTTTTACTGACTAAAAACCTACCTTTCCATTCCTTGCCTTTATCCTGGGGCCCGTGGTGACAGTCTCACATAACCTTTGGGCCCCAGTAGGCTTCGGCCCTGCTGGACCCCTACAGGTCGGTGTCGGTGTGACAGTACATTTAAAATTGTGCCAAAACCTTTTCTTCAGATTTATACAGTACATGTTGAGATCGATGAGGTCGTTAAACCATTAGAATTTGCTATGCTTTTAGACTGAATACCTCAGGTGCCACTCACACGGGTTCCGTTTAAGCGGGTGCCGAAAGTGGAATACTTCTAATATGTATGTATTTAGAAATATATAAATATTTACTTGTATAATAATATTATAAAATATAATAATTTACTCATACTGCAAATTCGGCTTAGTTTGGGACTTGATGGCATTGTGTCCAAGTTTTGGAATGTTATTAATTATTATTATTTTTGTCCAATCAATTTTGGTTTGTACCATAAAAAAATGGTTAAATAAGTCATAAGATGTTCAAAGCAATGAATTTGTGTCGAAGTTTTTATCCAAACACGAAGTTCAAATTATGTAATTAACAGAAAACAATATTATGGAGCTTGTTTATACAAAAATATAGTAATAAAAACATCAATCGAGAAGTATTTCCATGAAAACGGCAAGTTAATGGAACTTTTAATTTGCATTATAACAATTTACAAGCGATTGAAACTGAAAAAAGCAATCTTAGTTATCGTTGCCTTGGACGACAGCGCCCCGGCTTCGGCATGAAGTAAACAGCCGCTCCGTCCTGCATTTCAATCGACTGTATTTGTATTTTATTGCGGGAGACTCTGAACTGAGGCCGAACGCCACGAACCAAAGCTTTACGTTTTATTGAGTTCTTTTATGAGATTTAAGCAATAATAGTTGGTTTATTAACAGACTACTAATATTTAATTAGTATTCTAGGTTCCAAAAAATATTTGGAACGGGCTTTATCGAGTAATATATGCGGTTCTAAACGTCTCACGCAGTAATAAATGTCAGTATAAGCACAGTAAGAGGTATATGTGCGGTTATGCATCAAGCTCGACCGTCATGATGGTTCAAATTGTGTGACGAGTATTATAACCGATTTTCGGGTCTCAATCAAAGTTGGGGGCTGAGGGTACCCATAACAAATGATTCAACTTATTTGCCGCGTTTTATAAATCGTTTCGTAAAGATTAACTAGTATTAGGATTAGCCGGATAGTCATTTAAGTAGGTTCAATGCAGAACACTTGTCAACAAATGCACAAATTACACATCTGTTGGATGCGAGACGCACGGTCTTATGTCCAACCGTGGGCAGGCTTCTTTTGGCCAAAAATAATATAATAATATTCCATAACTATCACACAACGCTGCCTGGTCCCAAGCTAAACAGAGCTTGTGTTATGAGTACTAGACAACTGATAAACATATTAAAAAAGTCGTGTTAGTTACACTATTTATAACTCAAGAATGGCTGAACCAATTTGGTCGAAAATAGGTGGGAAGGTAGCTTAGGACCAAGAGCCGGACATAGGATAATATTTATCCAGTTAAATTAAAAAAAAAAACCTGCTATTCATGAGTAGAGTAAGATAGAGTAGTGTGGAGTAGGGTAGAACGGGAACGAAGCCGCGGGAAAAGCTAGTTATAGATAAATTACACCCAGACACAGAACAAATGATCGTGTTCATCACACAAACATCTGCCCCAGGTTTCAGGGCAGTTCGTAACTAGTTCAGACTTGGTGTCAATAGCTATGGGTACGTATTTTTTAATGTCGTTTTTACGGAGAGTCTTTATACATCTCATCTGAAAACCCTGGGGTCCTGGACCTTTAGACGACATATGAGGGGCCAAAGCCAACTCGCAGAGGCCCCTTAAACACTTTTCATGGAACGTGATACTCCTAGTCCACTACTAAACGACGATTACCCCGGTACGGTCCCAAGGATAATCCCAGGTTGGTGGCAAACTATTGCGACATAGGAAAACAAAGATATTATTATAGAGTTTTGGGAAACATAAGAGAACTAAATGGTTACCAAGTTGCTACCTGAACAATATTTCTAATACTTATACGAGTACATTGCATTGTCACTAGCACGAAGTGACGTTGAAGTAACAACAAGGGGCTAACATATTTACCGAGAGCTTATAATTACCACACTGCCGTCGTAATTAAAAAGGGCACAACTAACATTTTTTAAAGACACTAAGTTACATACATTATATGGGATCAGAAAAAAATACTGATTCCGAATATGTATTTAAAAAAAATCAAAGAGAAATGTTAGTTGTGCCCTTTTTAATTACGACGGCAGCATACCTAAACCAAAAACGTTTTCTAAAAGTTTATTTTATTTTAAACCACCTCCATCTACGTACCTATCTACGTTCGGTCAAAGTCACGTAAATACCTAGTTCAGTTTTTAATTAATATAAGTAGGTAATACTGTAACTTTATATTTAAAAAGTTTTACATTCTATTACAAAAGCACGTTATTTACAAAAACCTTAAAATAAAACGAAAAATAGCAGTAAATTCTTAGTTCTGCAGGATGACGGGGATATAAAAAATTCTATTAGAAATCCATTAACTTTTTCTATTTCAACAGCCGTCTAATTTAATTGCTAACGTTTCTCGCTGTAAAGTTACAATAGCGGTCTAATAAGTCTGTGTTATTCTTTTATACAACCAATTGTATTACGTTTACGTTGTGTTCGCGTGTAAGTGAATTCTTTAATAGAGTAACAAAGTTATGACAGTTTGTCATTGAGGAATGCAACCTATTTGGAAGATCATTGATAAACAGATGAGTTGATAAATTGCTTGTCTGGCTATGATAAGTCTTATCTAAATATGATAAAATTGAAGTGTCTGTTTGTAACATAAAACAAGTTTTAAATTTCTTTTTTTTTTTTCATAGCAAGCTTTTATAGCGCGGTACATACTTATATAATGAATACTCATCAAAACCACACCAAAAAATTCAAACACGATGTTTTTTTTTTTGTGGTTATCTTATTGCGTTCCATCATCCTGGTTACCATCGACCTAAATACTCGTCAATACAAATCAAACGAGCCCAAACTCGAAGGGGTTGTGTCGTTTACGACCGAGTTCCTTTTGCCACCTTCCAGCTCCATCATCAGATCAGCTTCATGTCATCATAATATTACATTGTCACGCGATTTACACATGTGTACAAAATTTCAGCTCAAACGGTAATCGGGAAGTAGATCAAATTTAATTTGCAAGATTTGATCACAAACAAACATTGGTCAGGTGAAACTAAATAAAACCTTGCAAATAAGTTTTTTTACTAAATAGCTATGGTAAAAATGCAATTTTTAAACCTTTTTTCTGTCTGTCTACGTCTGTCTGTTTGTTCCGGCTTTTCTCCGAAGAAGGTTGACAGATATTTTGACGGGACTTTCACTGGTCGATAATAGCTGATGACATAATTATTAACTTGGACTACATTTATTTTATAAAACAAAATCATTTTTTTTTTCTAACACTAAATTTAAAACAAAAACATTGTATAAATTGTGACCAAATGGCATTGGTCATGCATGCCTGACGCGAACGAAGTCGCGGACACCAGCTAGACTTTAATAAGTTAAGGAGACATCAAATGTGTTTATGGGTGAAAATAGACACAAAAAAAACGCGTTTTATTCAATGAAAATAATTGATTATTATTACGAGCTTGTTTGTTTGAATGCGCTAATATAAAGAATTACTAATTCAAATAGAAAAAATATTTTAACTGTTATTGCACAGAGTAATTGTACCTAATAAATATCTGCCATGTACTAGTGTCGCATCGATGTATAGTCAGGGGTTAAAAGTGCAGTTGCACTCTACCGATATTAAAGTGTCTAGAATTTTTTTATAGAAGAGGATCAATGGATCATCACTCAGTTCGTTTGTTTCATAGAAGGAACCTTAAAAATTAAATAATAAGTTGTGGCCCATTGGCCCTCTTTTACAAATAAATTTCATTCACTTAATTAAGCATTGGTAGAGTGCAACTGCAATTTTCACCTCTGACTGTACGTTTGGCGGTCACACTCCCAAAAATGCAATCAGTACAAAAACGATAAGCTAGCAACTCGGCGCCGCGCCGTAGCTCAAGACCTTGAAACTTTGACTGCATCATTTCCAACGATCCTTTTGCCTCTTTTCTCAATTCACTCAAGCACATCAAACTGTCATGGTTCTCCATAAATGTCACATGAATTCAAGGTTTTTTATCAACTACCCACCCTCGTCACATTTTTACATTTGTGAGACTCTATCTTGTGTGTGATTCTAAATTATTTTTCAAACTCGCTAACGTAACAATTATTGTCCATATATAATATGTAACAATTATTATGTATAAACTTTATCATCATAATGATAGAGTTGGAAATATTTTTTTACAATTTTCGTTAATATTAAAATTCAGCAGATCCGTCAAAAGGATGAGAGCAGTAATCGATTAACGACCGAACATTATTGCAACAAGCAGTCCCAATAGGAGTGTAATACCCTGCCGGAGTCTCTGTTTTCTGGTAGCTACAACCTAGGGCTCTTTAAGTCAAGAATGAATAGGTTAGGCAGCACTTCTAGGCAAACGTGCTCCATCGTCGACCACATCATCGCATACCTTAGAAAGTAGTCATTCATAGTAGCGACTAAACTGTAGCTTAGCTTTATATGTCTAGTTCAACAAAATTTTCTACTTAAATCAATTTGTGTTTTAGATTTTCAGGATTTTGCAAAACTTTCAGCAGGATGCAAACGAAGTGCCTTCAACAAATAAAATCTCGGCAGGCAGATAAACACAAACAATTTTACAGAGTGATTAACAATTGTATCAAAACCTTGTTCGCATTGTGCACGTTACCGGTAGCCACGTGGTCCTATGAATATTTGTCCACTGCGACTGCTGGAATAATTGAGGTGTACATTTTCACTTTGTTCCGTTTCCATTCGATTAAAATCGTTGTACCACACTTGTACACGACCTATTCGGTGTTTACTAAACGATTTGAACGGTTCGGCGGGCCGCCCAACCGGCTGTGTTTTTTTTTTGTGTTTTTTTAGGAATTTGTTTAATATAGCAAAATCCAAATACAACTAAATTAGAGAAGAATGACGCTGGAAAATATTTTTTTGCTATCTAAGCTTTCATAGACCATTTGTGAAACTGAGGTTCGAATGTATTTCTTAATACTATTTTGCTTTTTACGAGATGTTTTCAAATTGATGTCGATAATAGAAACTGGGAAGCGTTACGGTTGTTCCAAGCGCACGTATTTAAAGTCTTAAGTTTTATAAAGGTCGGTTACAGGGTAGTTTCAAATATATTGGCTACTGGGTCTCGCGAGTCGTCAGAGTACATTTTATGAGCATCTAATAAAATTTTTATCGTGTAACAGTAAAGAAGCAATCAGTCTGTTGGATATTGGCCTGCGGGGTCGGTAAACACGTGGATTTTTATGTGCGTTCGCAGTTACCGCCATTCATAGATTCGCATATAGAACCACTTTTGTCGATTACCTACTTAGCTAGAACTTGTCCAAGTTGAAATTTCCTTTAAGCCGTTAGAGGCGTATCCTATGGAACCGTGAAATGTAAGCGTTTTCCGCATCACTAAAAGTTTTACATTTTTCAGTCGGTATAAGTTTATTTGAAGTGCTTACTCCGGTTTCTTGATATTTTTGGGTGGCCAAGATATGGAAGAAAAACAAGGTATTTAAGCTTCATAAGGCACTTAAGTTGGTAGTTCGGCTTATGGTCTTGAAGGCGACTTGTTATTTTCAATTCAAGAGACTTTACTAGGGCGTGACTCTTACGTGACACAAATTTTAATTTTGTTCACGTCCTTCATTTTGTATAATATATCATACATAAAGGTAGAAGTTTGTATGTAAGTCATTAAGTACTGCCATAGGTTTTCTAGGTTCTATTGATATGCTTGTAACAAAGTGATACTAGTATGAAAACATCACTTATCTTGACTAATACTATTATACTAACATAATAATGCCGAAACTTTTGTATAGATTATAGGTTTTTTATTATTGTTACTCCTTTAGACTTTCTGGACACCGTAGGCGCAGGCTTGCGGTCGGCAAGCAATGGGTAAACCATCCAGACCGAGCCCAACTCGTCGTTGGCGCGTATCATTCCACTTCAGTCAGTAAAAGTCTGCGACTATATCCCGCCCCGTCCAAGGGCGCGGTGATGTGTTTAGATTATTTTCCCACCGACAAAAAAAAAAACTCCTTCACCCTCAAACGGATTTGGATGAAATTTGGCACACGTGTAGACCATGTCCTGGAATAAGATAGGTATAGAATAATTTGTCAATTTTTCACCCTTTTTGTTCCCTTAGGATCAATTTACTAACTTCACACGGACGAAAACGCTGACCGAAGTCAGTGCTAGGGAATAGGCACTGTTTATGCACTTAGATGTCTGTTCAAAAGCTTTCCCAATAGCATACCTACGTTTTTCTGTAAGCACCAAGCGTTTTGCTTCGTCATTTATATCGCGTATATCGAAGGACGGGAACAATTTTCCTGCTGCAGTTTTCCCGTCCAAGTAAAATGTAGGTGTCTTCAAAAAGAGCTCTTAATAACCTCACCATCAACGATTGCATCACTGCTTTCCATCAGATGGGATTGCAGTCAAGCACTAGTTTATATTAATTAAAAATAAAAACTGGGTGAGGTAATATCGCATAGATTGCATATAATTTTTTTAATTATCGCTGTTGTTCATGGGTGATGCCCTGATGTGATCTGTAATAAAGCTGAAATCCGTCAAGTCTGACATGTGTCAAAAAGTGACAATTCGATAATTTTTCTCTTTAATAAAACTTACAGATGACAAAATTGTCACAGAGGAAAATTCACAAATAATATGTCAGACTTCGTCGAAAATAATTTAGCCTCATTTAACTTCATGAATCAAAATTATATGCAAATAAATCAAAAGTCGACATAATTGTCACTACAATCCGACTTTTGTCATCGATAGTTGTCAGTTATAATTTAAATACGTTTTTTTTTGACAATTTCCGACTTTTATTCAACACGTTTTTAATTGACAAATAAGTCAAGGTTTAACCTGTCACTTTTATTAAACAGCCTGATTGTGGCAATTCTACAATTACGTCACTTTTTGACAAATATGTCGAATTATAAACTTTATTAAATTGGTCCCAGCTCCCCACATTCACTTTACTCAAAAATGTTCCTGCAAGTTACTTCAATTTATATATGTTTAGTCATAAGGTCTTGTTTTGTAAAGGAGAAGTAAATGTAGATTAATAATAGAGATTATTTCATTATCATAATATAATTAATGGGCACAGTTCTTCCGTTTACTAAACGAGTGCACAAGAGAACCAAACCATTTTAACCTAATAGGTAGGTTCTTATATCTTTCCCATTATAGTTAGATTTTATTAGATACAGACCCACTAGTTTTTTAGCTTCCGCGTAAAAACCAAAGGTCATCGACCCACTTTGTGAAGGCACTAATCTCACTAACACAAAAAGAGTAAGGCTTATTGCGATGCAAAAAAAAATGCCGTATAAATAATTGTAAAACTATAAACAGCTGTACAAATACAAATAAATTTAAACTGATGGACGTTTTTATATTGTCCATGGTTATGCAGAGGGGCGCTGACGCTGCGTGGACACTGGAGATCCCGGGGACACCCGCACAATCACGCACGCCCCTGGCACCGTTTGACTAGGCATTACCCACGTATACTAATATGTTTGTGAGTTCGTCCGTCCGCCTCTGTACACAGCGACAGAGGAGCGGCGGGTCCTGTAGCGATTTAATTTTACAAATCATTGGGTTTTTTAGCCTTGTTGTCTATGGATTATAGAGTCGATTGTGTCAAAGTCTAGCGTCAACACCACGGTGAATACCGTTATCAGTTTATTTAAGTCTTCAATCATTTAGTTCAACTGCATTCACCGATGATATCAGCTTCCTAGCGATTATGTTACCTCATAAATATGAGAATCTACCGCAAACACACCGACAACTGTGCGGACTAACGGTACCGTAAATGTATTCAAGTTAATATAACTTCAAACGAGTTCTAAAAACAGTAAAACAATGGCCCAACTTATAATAGTGTGTTCGATGCAATTGGCAGCTAATTTCTTGTTTCACGACCAACCAACACGCTCATTGCGTCAAAATTTTAATCGGTTCTCTTTGTCAGGGAAATTCTTTTGTGAATGCAAAAAAATTAAAAGTTACGCAATCGGAACAACAACTTTGTAGCATACGCGAGGGGATCGCGTTCTACCGGTTTCAAGCTCCGTTCTGTATAATAAAAACGGCACAAACTTTTAAAGTAACCAGAATTATTTATAACACATGCGTATCTGGTATCTGCACATTAAAATCAACGACATCCTTTAACGTTTTTCTACTGTATAAATTTTGATACTTCACTAGTGGGTAGGTATTATTAGTAGAACAGTTCCACATTATATAAGTACATGCATAAAATAACAGTTAGTAGTATTTTATTACCCACATGTGCCGTTGGTCCCGGTTTTCATTCGTAGATCTTCGACACGCCAGAAAGTCTGACCATCAGTCTACCTAAAGAGTATCGTGTTGCCCTGAAACAGGATTGTGGAGGACTGCTAGGCATTCGCTCCATGTAAAACCCGTGACACACTTTTACACTGGAACCCGACCCCAAGCTAATTGGGAAGCGCGAGCTTGCGGACGGTGAGTAATGGGCAGCTCACCGTCCGACCGTCCGATAACCGTCCGGACCGGGCCCAAGTCGGCGGCGCGTGTTGTTCTACACGTGCCTCGTAGAGATGTCAGCAAACCGTAGGGGCCCAGCAGGGTCGAATCCTACTGGGGCCTTGAGTAATGTGAAAGTTAATCCTGGGGCCCTAGAACGCAGGCAGAGAAGGAACGAGAGTGGGATTTTAGACGGTAAAAGTATGACACTATCTCTCCACCCAAGGGCGGGAGATGTCATTGGATGATTTTCCCACATCAAAAATAATAATAAAAAAGCTAGTTGGCAAAAAGTTAGGGAGATGATGATGGTACATCTGTAAAGTTTTACTTATAACTAGGCTAAACTACAATAACTTATATTGCATATAACTTACAACATAACTTAAGTTTGTAATAAAATTATGTCATCTACATCTACATGTGTACATTGGGTCATCAAAAAATGCTGTATAGGTATAGACTTCCCAAATTATAAGACCTCAATAAAACTTTCATTTCTATTTCCATTTCCACATGTTAAATGCGAAATTAACAGCACCTTATTGTACAAAAGTGTCATAAAGGTGGTTATATTAAAGTATCTGCTTAGGCGCAATATTACTGCCGCGCGCGAGATGTGTGTCCGCCCGAATCCTTCGCCACGACGCGCGTCTCTCCGCATGGCAATAAACTCCCAGTTATGTCATAATATGCATATGTGATGAACTCGCCAGAATATGACTACAGTAAACTCTGTGAATCAGTCGTATGGAACCCAACCATAATTTTAATACCTCGACACACGTAAAATGTGAATTTAACGTATTTTTATTAACATCTTGGACTCGAGACTTGAAATAAGTCTGGGGCATGTAGGTGTACCGTATGCGAGGTGTGAAACGTACCTTCATGTTTCTTCTACATATACACCGTTAAATTTTGGTCGTTTTAATCCCACGGAGGGCCGATTCGGTACATGAAACACTATCGATTTATAAAGATAAAAATAATAAATAAAGTACTTTTTTTCTAAAACTCGAATTAATATACGTATGTACGAAATTAGTTTCTTTAAGTAAACGAATCAATGACCTTGTAGGTAGTTGTCGGTCCTTGCGTACTAACTACCTACAGTTCATTGGCCTCGCTCAGCTGACGCTTACTTAAAGAAATTAATTTCGTACATGCGTATATTAATTCGAGTTTAAAAAAAAGTACTTAAGTTTTTAATTTTATCTTTACAAATCGATACTGTTTCATGTCCCGAATCAACCCTCCGCGGGATTAAAACGACCCAAATTGAACGGTGTATAGGGTGACTAGCAATTAGTGACCGATACTTAAACACGTGATTGTAATCATGATAACAATCAACTTTTTTACCATTTCAGGTTTGGTCCCATAGTAAAAGTTGTTTCTTAACATGACTACAATCACGTGTTTAAAGTATCGGTCACTAATTACCAGCCACCTTAAATATCTATAACATTCAAAATGACCTACAGACAGCCTAGGTGGTGTTTCGTGGTATCGTGTTTACAGTCTTTAATCTTCAAAAGCGATGTATGTCAGTACTTGTTTTTGGCAAATTGATTAATTATCCAAATAGTACAGCAACGAGGTGATCGCGTGACATGTGTATTCAGGGTCATAGGTTCGATTGTTTTCAGACATCATGGGTTACATCCAGTCGGTGTCAGTGTCAGTCTGAGTTTTAGGCTGATACTCGTAGCTTTTTATTTTTCTGTCTTCATAGACATTCAAAAATGTAAAAAACCTGACATCTAAATGCGCCTATTCTGTTGAAGTCCTAAGACCTTTTCAAAAACCCGTACTTCATTATTATGACCGGTTCTGACCCGACACCATTAAGATACTCATTATATTTTATCTAACTTGTTTATTTTAAGAACATTCGAACCATTTTAAAATATGGTGTAGTATAAAAGTCGTGATTCGATGTTGCAAAAAATTGTATTTCCGCTACGCAATAAATACTGGAGATATTCTAATGGGTAATAGTTAGCGATAGTGCTCTAGCCCTCGCTTCCAACTTTATACCGGTTTAGAATAAATTATTACGTCGCTGGCTCGGCGCTAATCACTGCCCCAATAATCGAATAAAAGACGCATCGTGTGCGCGCACCGGCCGCGGCGCGCCGCTCCCCACAAACATACACATGTTGTTTTTGCCAATCGTATTAATTTCATAAATAATTAATAGGGCATATTTGGATCGGTGAGTGGACACAGATGGAAATGCACTCGCCAAATTGACTGATAACCGCAGTCGGGAAAGGCTAAATACCTGCTAATGATAGTCCGATTGATGCTTTCAACGCTATGGGAAGTGCAAAAATTGCAATTAACAATATTGAAATAACAATTTCGCTCAGCAGAAATGTTGACAGTAATGATTTCTCTGCTTAAAAATGTACAGCCCATGACTTTTTTATCGCCTGGTGAAGTAAAATAGCTCGTGAATTTTCAAATGTCAGTTATCACTTCGATATCTACAAGCGCTATTTGGGAACCTGTCTCGTTCCGATATGTTATTAATGAGCTGAGCGCTGTTTAATTATATCTGCGACTGTCTGCGCCTGTCTGGCTAACAGCTGGGTAGTTAACGTCGCCGTGTAGTGTGCACTGCCTGTCTGAATATAATGCTGGTAGGTTTATATACATCAATAATTTGTAACAGCGCGTTGTCAGACTACATAATTTGCTCGTCGATGCTAATCAACTCTCATTAAGCATATTGATGTTTCAGTTTCAGTGTTACAATTATTCGTGTTTGCGACGTGCAATCATATTTGGCGGCACAGTCTACTCTACAGTGAAGAGGCATGCCTGCTGCGCGGTGTGCGATGGACTCATGCTCGCCTATTAACTCCGCTTAAATATGTGATCGCAGCGGCTTTGTGTTGCGTGTTAACTTTACATGGTCGCGTTAACAACACGTCCGTTAGTTAGATTGAATATAGAGCTAAATTTTAATCGAATCGTTTGCGGGTGCGGTAAAATTTGTACAAACAAATTAACGCGAGGAGCGATTGGAAAATCTGAACAAACATTCAATACAAACTGAATTTGAATTTTGACGTACATTTGTTTGGATGTACCTGGTCGGCCTGTGTACAACCACAGAATATATAATAGTACCTTAAATATAGTAGTGTATCCTGCCTATAGGTACATGTTTTTACTTCTTACAGTTTCTTGACACAAGTTGACACATAACACTGTTTTTATTTTGTTTAATTTATTCATTTATTTTATCATTTATGTACATAAGTACACGAAAAGTCTTGGGCCGTGGGATCCGAGTGCTCATACGCTTTTTAAAGAATTATCCAAACGCGTAGTTGACTCTTCGTATGACCCAAGTCGACAGCGATGCGGAGGAGTTTTATGACGTCATATTTAGCTAGACCTTTGCTGTATATATTATTTCTAATTATGTAAGTGTATTTTAAACTTATAAAAAATAGTATTTCATAGGTAAAATAAAGAGTATAAAAATTTGTACAAAGGTAGGTACCTACTACTTATTTAAAAAGAAATTTCTTTCAAAAGACATGCGAAAGAAGAGATTAGAAGAAATGTAGACATAGAGTGTATTTTATTACGGTCAGGCAATAGTATAAGTTTTAAATTCAAACTTCTAAATTACCTAACCCATAAATAAAAAATGGGTCAATACCTAAACCAGAAAAGAAATCCAATTACTTTCTCACTTGAATCTAAATGACACACCAAGCAGTAATAAGGAGCAATATATTTAACTCCACATGACATTCATACGCGCACTAGAGCGAGTTTGAAACAAAACTTATTCTTTGAAGGTACACAATTTTAAATCACAATAGACACCCGTCCGTATGGGACGCATTATGTAGATGCAACGAGCTCAATATTGAATACGAGACAGCCGAAAGAGTGTTTCAAAATGAGAGGTGCCTGAAAACAATCGGTTGTCAAAAGAAAAAAAATAGGACTGGTCCAAACTTTACCTTTCTGCGACGAAACGAGCGAGTTGGGGAACAAAAACTATTAATGTAGAGGCTCTCACGGCCCGTTGAGTTGTCGGTGCGTTTCGTTTGATAATTTCCGTGTACAGCGAGCTTTAATCGAATGTACCGCTCTCCCCCCTCCCTGACCTCCCTCTCTGCCCGCGAGCGCAATAAAATTGTTCATTTCGATTATCGCGGGCAGCAGGAAGATTGCACGATTGGGGTGCGACACTGCCCTGTAAACAAAATGCTGAATACATTTACTACTTATGAGGATTATCTACTACAAATATAGTTTATGAGACTATTCAATTATTACTTAACTAGCTTCGGTCAGCGGCTTTGCTCGAATGACAATAGAAAATATAAAGCCTATGTTACTCAGTGAAGATTTAGCTGTCTATTTCTTATAGTGAAAATTTTTTTTAAATGCGTCCAGTAGTTTTTGAGTTAAATCGTAACATCACAAAACAACAAAAAATCAAATCTTTCCTCTTTATAATATTAAGTTTAGATAGACAAAGTACCGTGGACTATGCATACTTCTAAATACCGTAGGATATCATAACACTTGTGTTTGCAATATGAATGGATTCAAGTCAATACTGCAGCTAGTGGTATTCCAACTGAAAATTTCAGGTTCACAAGTTCGACTCGGAAGTTCTTAAAATCGGAACAATAGAAGTTAAAAAATACCGACTTACTTTCTGATTTGAAGAAAGTAAGTCGGTACGATAGTTGGATTGGATTTAGCGTAACACTCAGACAGACATTTACAGTAGGTATAAGTTTCATAAAGCCTGGTTCAGCATCGAATAAATTCATATTCAATTTCTAGAATCATTTATTCGGGGTTTGCGCTCTCGTAATGTTTGGAAGCCAGAGGGCCTCTGAAAGAATTTATTTATTTATTGGAACAAAAACAAGTTTTACAACAAATAGTGCTCGTTAACAGCTACATTAGTTTAGAAATAAAACTGTGTCGCAGCCATTAGCGCCCACCTCCTAGAGGAGAGACTTCGGCGTTCCAGCAAAATAAATTAATAGAAGTTATACAAAGAAAAAAAAACAAATAATAATAATTAGAAGATATCTTAAATAATTAAAGAATACAGGTCGGTTTTAACAAGTTTTGATAATTATTTCCACAAAAAAAATGTAGAGCAACAAGATTGAGAATCCGGTGAGACCTATAAAAGGCATCGAACAAAGATCTAGAGCAACTCTACGCAGCTACTTTAGATCTATCATATGAATGCTGTACACCCATATCTGATATAATAATGCATAATCAGCCATTTGATGTTCCCACTGCTGGGACTCAGGCCTCCTCTCTAGGAGAGGGAATAATCCAAGGCCGTAATAACCGAAGGCCGTAATCCACCACGCGGGCCCAGTGTGGGTTGGTGATACATTCACCAACCTACACTGGACCCGTGTATCTTCGAATTTTTGGTTCTAAGGCGAGCCGGTTTCCTCATAAGGATTTTCCTCAGTGTTTTGAGAGCAGCGGAGATGAAATAAATTACACAAGGAATGCGCCTGGCTGGGTTTGAACCCGCGACCTAAAACACGTAATACAAGTCGTGGCCGTTCGGCCGTTACCATTCGGGCACCACTGCTCAAATCCATACCTTGCCTGAAAACAAATCCCAGATCCAAACGCAAATCCAATTTCAGGGCAAACCTAAACCTTATTTTAAATCCAGAGTCATACAATAAAACAATTAAACCCTGGCAGGTCGACATCGAAATTAAGCCCTGAGGGGGTTCCGCATCCGTCGTAATAAAACACATGCAAAGTTTTTCTTTGCGCAGAGTCGACTGGCCGCAGCTAACGGAAACGAAGCAACAGGCTTGATTAAAACACGTGTTTACAGAACGCACACGAAGCCGACCAAACGCAATAATACGAGCAGCTACCGTCCGTCCGTCCGTCGTATCTAGCACTACGTACACTGTTTAGTTTAGACATTTGGTATACACCTATGCACTGATCATGCTGGCAGGGTGTTGTTTTTTTTTTACTATTCAATCGAAAGGTGAATGGGCAACGAGGAAAATTGCCTCAAATCCTTATTCTCATAAGCTATAGGTACATTTTATCAAGTTAAAAGTTAGTTTTGTTTGAAGTTACAAATTATAGCAAAAAAAAATGTAAAAACCCGTATATTAGTGGTAAGAAGTGTAAGAACTTTTTCAGGAGTCCCTATGCTACCAACTCATCTTTTGTGACTTCGGAGTAACTGACCTAAATAGTAAGTTACTAATTTTAAGAAATAAATCTTTTCTTGGCCCCAGTAGGCTTCGACCCTGCTGGACCCCTACGGTTTGCTGACAATTCCTTGAGATGCGCGTGAAACACTACGCACTGTCGATTATTATTATTATTATATTATAATTTAACTCGATCCGGATGTTTACCAAACAGCAAGCTATCCATTGCTTGCCGTCCACAAGCCCAAGCCTACAGTGGCTGGAAATCAGGGTCGGGATCCCGGCGGCTGGGGCGTGAGAGCCGTTCCCTTACGCATGCGACCGCTTTCTTCGCTAGCATACTGTATCGCAGAAGAAGGCGACCCCCTGCCATTCCACCTCGCCCCGGACCATGGCCTGTACCAAGGCCCGGCCCGAGAGATCGTTGCCGCCGATCGCCCCTACGAGGACATGGCGTCGGTGCTCTGCTCAAACGGGGCACACCTCTACCTTGAGCTCTAGTCTCTACCGAGTCCTCCGAGCGGGCTACACAATTGTGACACCCGGGCGTTTCTTCCGCACGAATCCGGAGCAGGAACCTCCCGAATTAAACATATCTGATGAGCACCTGCACCATGTGGAAGTTGAGGGCGCCTAGATATTTTTCCAGCCACTCAAAGAGGGAACTTACCGCCGTAAATAGGTAGTCAATTATGACCTCAGTATATGGTTTAAATTTCAACTCGCGGATACCTCCACCCGTTCCCGAGATAAAGAGCCTTGACAGACAGACAGACGGACTACAAAGTGATCCTAAAAGGGTTCCGTTTTCCTTTCCCTAAAAAGACAAGGTCACCTATCATTGGGACAAGACACGATAAGGATGCATCTGTTCGCTTTGGTGTCCAATCGGAAATGAAAACGATGCAGTAAGTACATCTTTTTAGAAAACACCTTTGAAAGTAACCGTAAGCTGTAGACTGACCTATAGTTTTTCGGTTGATATTAAGTCCATAGTTTGACCATTGCTGAAGATTGAATTGGAAGTGGACTGAAGCTGCTGGATAATGAACATTGCAGCAACAGCACTGAACCATATTAATCTAGCTAGGGCTCTGCATGCAAAAATATCCCTTGTCATTAAAGGAAAACCTTGGATGTAAAGTCAGAAACCCTCTGGGAGGCTGTCGGTCGGCCTGTAAGACGTATGATTAGCTGGAATGTAAAAGGATTAATGAATTCGATCAAAATGATTGAGATACCTATAACAGTAGGTAATTTTGTCAACATTTCAATTTTAGACAAATGTGCCCTCTACCGAAGCGAAAAAGTACATGTAGCACCTCGGTAGGTAGGTCGAAATCAAAATCAAAATATTTTTATTTTACATAGGCCTACATGGGCACTTATAAAACGTCAGAAGCTAGTGAACGGTTCCAAATTGGTCGTTTCCTATGGAGAAGAACCGGCAAGAAACTCCATGGTTACTCTTTTAAAAGCAGTAGGTCAGGTAGCGTATATTAAAAATTAATAAACTGTCAAATTCAGTTAAACTAGCTTTGTCGATTCGCTACGAAACATTGACCATAAATATCTGGGAGTAATAAGTAGGATCGCCGTCATCCACCATACGACGCAATATTCCTCGTTCGCATCACAGACTCGGAGTAACATATAACTCAGCGCATTTTTACGTCTGTAAATTATAGTTTTACGATCGAAAATCATTTTTATGTTTTTGGAGGAATTTAATATCACGCCAGCTATGCTCGGCACATTCGCTCTTTTATTGAGCTGTAATTTTATTGTTTTCTCAATTTTTATTAACTATCAACCACCTACTTAGGTCTCTGTTATAGGAGATCAATAATATTTTACTTCCGTGAATGGATATCAAAACACTATGAACATTTTTATTACAAAAGGTAGGTTATCTATAACGATTAAAAAGTAGAACTAAAAAACTAATTGCTTTAGAGATATAAAACTTACAAAGAAAACTGTTTCAAACCAGAAAATTACCTATTTATAAACGTTGAATGCACACTCGCATCTTTTATAAAATTCTTCAAAGGAGTTAGTTTTTAAAGCTAGCGGTTAATTCGCTCTTTATGGAAACTAAACAACGCCTTGTTCCTTCACTACCTGACTGAAAACCTCGAGTTTCATAACTGTACATAATTATTTAATTAACTAGATAAATCATATTTTAGCAATTGAGTAGAATTTGGATAGGAACATACCTATACATATACCGTTGTAATGTGATGTAAGATTTCAAGAAAAAGCTAAAAATTGACGAAAACAGAACCAAATAAGAACTGAGATATGTAGGTAGTAAAGATATCTAAGCACACCCTAAATATGTTTGTAAATAATTTATTGTTCAAACCTTATCTGTAATCTGTAAGGAAGATTCGGTCCCGGTATGAAAGTCAACGAAGGAACAGGAGTAAATTTTTAGTCAATAAAAGTCTAACACTATTTCCCGTCCCGCCCGAAGGCGCGGAGTAGTCATTGGATGATTTTCCCACCGAAAAAAAAAATGCCTTAATACACGAATGATACCTAATGTGGGTATAGAATATGGTAGAAAAACTGATGGTAATTGTATGGTTAAATTACGTTTATCTATGACAAACGGTTCAGTTAGAATATATAGGTCTGCTTCAAGAGGTGGTCAATTGTCAAATCCGTCTCGGTTGAGCAGCCTGGAAGCTATGCGGTATTTGTTCACCTTTACCACAGTGTCTAAGACCAGCGAGTATTGTCAGAGATACCTATCATGCCCACAATGAGCTTTATCAAAAAAATATTAAGTCACCTAAAGGGCAATGGAAGCTGAGCTTGAAGTTCTCTCGCTTAATCAATGAAGATATCCACAGGAGAACCAAGATTAGCGACATAACCCGAAGAATCTTCAAACTAAAGTGTCAGTGGGCCGGGCACATTGATCGCAATACAGTTGGCCGATGAGCCCAAAAGGTTCTGGAGTGTCGACCGCGTACTGTAAGACGCAGCTTACAGTATAGCCAGTCTGGATAGCCACAAGAGAGATGGACGACTTGATGAGGGTTGCGGGAATCCAATGGAATGCGAAAATGCGAAACACCGAATCGGTCACTGTAACAACAATTGGGGAAGGCCTTTGTCCACCAAAGAAAGCTTTCTGCTGAAATGATTATAATAATTGGATAAGATGTTATCAAACCATAACCTTACGTAAATAACAAAGATTTTTAGGGCAATTGTAGCGACAGCTATGTCGTCACAAATGAACTAATCCTGCATCGCACAAGTAAGATTCGCGGTGCGATTGGAACATATAGAACAAACCCGAAATCATCTATCGGGCAGCCCACCAGATATAACACCTGTCTGGTCGGAGGATCCTCCCTTTTCAACGGAGGTATGTGGGACTTTACTCTCTGTTCCACTACCCCCAAACTGGTGACCCCGACGTAAAACTTTTGACAGCAAACTTCAAATTCTAAATAGAAACGATAATTCTAGTATTATAAGGTGTGTATAGATTAGAGGCCAGTTTAAAGTAAATCGGTTGCCATGCAACAATCATCAGTTGCAGCTTAGCAACAAAAATTGTTTTTGTACCTAAGCGTCAATTTTTGTAATGTCAAGTCTTGTACAAAGGTTTTGAGAAGAGCATCAGTGTTCAGAATTCTTATTTTATATATAATTTTGTAACGCGACCCCACTCGTGATTTCTTCAACATGAAGAAATTGGATGTGCATAAATTGTTAGGGATCTCGACAAATCCACAAAATAGGATAACTGTTGGCGCGTCGTGCCAGTGCGAATTAGGTCGAGAAAAGCTGCTTACGGCCCCACCTTATAAAATCACACCATCAAGCGACGAGGCAAAGTCGCGCTACCCAACAGCACCATGTGCGAGAGATGCTGCAGAGAAGTTGATTTGCCCCATCAGCCACGTACTAGTCACGTTTAAAGCGCCCCTGCACCTCAACGATGTGTTCACCAAAGTCTTCCCAGCGTCAACACCCGTAAAGTACGTTAAACGCAAATTAGCAAAATTGCTCGGTGTGTCAAACAGTAACCTGTTACTGACAAAAAATAGGAACGTATTGAAAGAAACAAGTCTGTTGTCTGAACTCAAGACTGACCCGCACGGCACCCTCGCTATCGATGTTTTCACGAGGGATTCGGAGCAGTTTTCTCTATCATCGATACCAAAGGAATCCTACATGCATGAACTACTGCATGCTGTTCTTCCAAAAAAGAAAGATATGCCATTTATAGCAATCAAATTCAGGATCCTTAATCAGAATGCTACATTTACTCGCTCATATCATTGCATTATGAAAATTCACGAGATAAAGAAAAATTTGGGTGAACTATTTCAACAGGACCCTGATAACCTAGTATTTTTGAGAGGAGAATATACTCTAAAGGATCGCATGGCACTTATGGATCTCGATTACGATAAATACGGAATAGCCGAAATTGAATTACTAACGAAAAATAAGGCTATTTTGGATTTAGAAAAATTATATCGAGAGTTGCCTGTGAATGATGTTTTAAGTGTGATGGTACCGTTTGGTACTACTCTCAAACAGATAAATGTAGAAATATTCTCTAAACCAATGAAAAAGCCTTATTTAGGAGGGTATAAGAATGTTCACACAGGTATCTTGACTAAAATGTTTTTCTTAGGTACCTTTGACTTTATTTTAAAAACTCAGTAGTCAAGTGTTTTTTTCTAAACAATTTCACAGGTGCCATCTACCACCATGCGTACACTCAAACTCCACAGAAACCTGAGAAATTGCCACCAGAAAAAAAGAACTGTAGAGACACGCAAACGGCGGAAGAGAGAGAAAAAATATATGCAAGTATTACTTTTATAACTCGATCTGATATAATAGTGCCACTTAGTGTGTTTTTAATATCGTGCAGATTTCATCACGCATCATCATCATCATCATCAGCCTAAGGAGGAGGCTGACCGCATCAGGCAGAGGCAACGGGGCGCTCGCCCCAGCCACCGCCGGGATTCTGATCCCGATTTCCGGCCAACGTAGGCGCCGGCTTGTGGACGGCGTGCAATGAGTAGCACGCTGTCCGATCGTCCGGTAACCGGCCGGACCGAGCCCAAGTCGTCGACGGCGCGTTCTGTTCCCGCGCGCCTCAAGAAGCTGTCAGCAAACCGTAGAGGCCCAGCCTGCTAACTGCAGGCAGGCAGGGTCGAAGCCTGCTGGGGTCAAGGGCCGTTTTCTGAGAGGAAGGCTCAGCCCCGGCACTATAGGCAACGAAGGAACGGGGTAGGTTTTTAGTCAGTAAGAGTCTGACACTACTTCCCGCTCCGCCCAAGGGCTTGATTTGTCATTGGATGATTTTATCTACCATAAAAAAAAAAAATCATCATCATCAGCCTTTTTTAATGTTCCCACTGCTGGGACACAGGTCTCCTCTCTAGGGTTGGTGGATGTCTCATGTCTTTGAATTTTTGGTTCTAGGAAATGCCGGTTTCCTCACGATGTTTTCCTTCACCGTTTTTAGAGCGCATTTGAAAAGTACATTTGAATCACGCATGAGTGATTCAAATGTACTTTTCATACAAGTATTTATTGTAATGCCTGCAATACGCACGCGGGATGCGGGCGTGATATCGTGTAGCATCCCCGCATGCGGAGGAATTTCGCATGCATAATGAAATCTGCACGATATTAAAAACACCCTAAGTGGCACTCTTATCTTTTAAAAGTTTTTGCATGAACCTACTGGAGCAAATAAAATAAAACTTGACTAGTTTCTGCTAGCGGTTCCACCTGCATGAAATCAGTAGTTTAGCCTGTAATAGTAAGGGATACTGCAACTATTAATTAGTGAAAACTATTTTCAGAATCGGTTCAGGAATTTCAAATATTACCCCCTGATTGCGCGAATTTGCTTGATGTTTTAATGGACTGTATGTTTGAAAAAGCGATCTAAGGTTTATTAACAATATGCAGATACTGTGCCTGGCATGGGATAAATGTATTGGGAAGGAGCACTGACCTTTAGACTTCGAAGGTTGCACGTGGCACCGGCCGATCCTCGACTTCGCACATTTAAATCACTGCCAGGTCCTGTTTTGCACTACACTGCACCACTGTTGAGTTCTGAATGGTTGGATCACGAAAATAGTCAATTTTCTTGTAATTTCGAGCGGGCGCGGTTAGCGGTGCGGTCACATTCACAATCGATGCACACACGTCAATGTCAAATCATTTCTAGAGGTCGTGCGGGTGGAAGGGAAACGGATGGTATAGGATTGCTAGGCCAAAAAAATAAATTACAAAAAACAAAGTCGCGGATCATAGCAAATTGGCGCAACCATTCCCCCCGGGTTTGAAGGGTTACCTTCAAAGAAAAGAAAAAAAACAAAAGCGAAACTAAACCCTATTACTAATCTAAACTATCAATACTAGGTAGCGAAACAACTTATAACTAACTATGCCACTACTACTGATTAGGCAGAGGGCAGAGGCGAATAACCGGACGCAGGTACGATCCAGTTGCGGTTTTAACCTTTACGACTCGCGTTATTCCGTTCGAACCCGGAAAAACTTCTTCCACTACACCAAGAGGCCAGTGCAGAGGAGGCGCACTCTCAGTCTTCAGTATCACCACAGTACCGACTGTGACTGGATCTGAAGGAGTGTTCCACTTTTGACGCGACTGCAGCGTATGCAGATAATCTGTCCTCCATCGCTTCCAAAAGGACTGAACTAAGCTATCTAGCAGAGCGTGACGCGGGTGAAGCTGCAGTTTGTCAGTCTCGACATCTAAAGCGGGCAAATATTTAAGAGGAGTCGTCAAGAAGTGAGCCGGCGTCAACGCTAGTGGCTCCGATGGATCACTAGACAAAGTCCGACACAACGGACGCGTATTCATCAACGCCTCTACCTGAGCGAGTACGGTGCTCAACTCCTTGTACGAGAGAATCTGTTCGCCTATGACCCGAAACAGGTGCGACTTAAGGCTTTTAATATTCGCCTCCCAATTGCCACCAAAATGACTAGCCGCTGGCGTATTAAAACACCAATCAATGCGATTCTCAGCTAAGACATGGGCGAATTCACTTTGGTAGTACTTGGAGCGTAAGAATGTATGTAATTCCGAAATATTGCGTCGCGCTCCAACATAATTTGTGCCGTTGTCAGAGTATAAGCGCTTAACGGGACCACGGCGAGATAAAAATCGTTTAAATGCAGACATAAAACCCTGCGTACTCAAATCACTGGTTAACTCTATGTGAACCGCACGAGTTGTCATACAAACGAATAGGCAAATGTATGCCTTTGTGGAACGTATACCACGACCACGGGCAATAGTGACTTTAAACGGTCCAGCATAGTCCGTCCCAGTATGTATGAAAGGTTTCACCGTCTGTACAACACGACAAGAACGATGGTCGGCCATTTCCGGCGCGTTGAAACGCGGGCGGAGCTTAAAGCAGGGCAGACATCTGTGCACTCTAGCGCGTATCAAATTGCGAGCGGAAAGTATCCAGTACTTCTGTCGAAGAATGGACATTAATAAATCGGGACCAGCGTGACAATTCACCTTATGGTGATAATCCACCAACAAATCCAAAACGTGATCCTTGCGTGGTAGAACTACTGGATGCATTTGTTCAAACTCTAACTTAGCATTTCGCAGACGGCCACCGACACGAATGAGTCCGTCTTGCAAAAATGGTTTCAAATGTTGAAGTGCGCGACTACAAGGTTTTTGTGATTCTAAACTACGAAATTCTATTGAAAAATAAAATTTCTGCAACTCTCGAAGTACAACTGATTCAGCTCTATCCAAATCAGCTGCGATTATAGCACCACGCGATGGTAATAATCTCAAAAATCTTAGGACATAAACTACACAGCGTAATAGTCTCGACCAAGACGAGACTCGATTAGACAACAACAAAACAACTGACTCTTCACGCGGAACTGATACTACAAGCGTATGTTTCTTCTCCTCGGGTGGCTCTGAAACAGTAGCGGGGTTAAACGGAACACTTGGCCACTCGTTAGGAGTGGTATGAAGCCAGGGAGGGCCACAAAACCAAAGCGGACGATTTAAAATTTGCGCAGGAAGCAAACCACGTGAGAGACAATCAGCTGGGTTTTCTGCGGAGGCACGGGTGCCACCGAGCGAAAAAATATCACCCTTGAAAGGGAGCGCGACAACATAACGACCATCTTTATCACGAGTAGTCGTGCGGGTATAAATCTCCTCAGTGACCTGATCCTCAGGGCTGAGAATAGGCGGGACATTGACCTCTTCAATCTCCCAGAACTTGCGGATGGTAGACTCAAGCGGCGGCTCGACGGTGCAACAGTGCGACACAGTCGAGTAACTATTTAAATAAGCGGGTGCGGAACCAACTATAACAAACCCGAGAACTGTTTCCAGTGCGTGCGGAGCGGGGTACATCGGAAGACCTTGAATTTTACGTGATAACTGGAGATGCGGGAGAATCGAAGCACCGATCAATAGATCGATATCTCCAGGGAAAGCGTAATTTCCGTCGGCCAACTGCAAGTTCTCAAACTCCGTCAGCATGGACGTGTCAACCGGTACCGTGGGCAACCGTTCCGTAATCTTATCTGCGACTAGCGAATCCATTTCAAACGAAATATTACGATTAAAACGTGAACTAAATATTATTTTAATAGAACCGTGAATGGTTGCCTTTAAACCTCCAAAACCTTTCACTTCTGAGCGGGATGACCAATTATTAAAACTAAAACCAAGGCGTTGACAACAATCCCGAGTAATAAAATTACTCTGGGAAGCGCCATCTAGTAGCGCTCGAACGGTGTGCGGTTTGCCAAAGGCATCTACAATGACAACTTGCGCGGTCGCAAGTAAAACGGTAGTGACTTGAGTACCAGCGGCGGAAAGCGAACACAATGTTACGTCGTTTGCACTTGCAGCAGGCCGCGCGTCACAAGCGTCGCGCGTCTGCGCAGGCTGCTGCTGCGATGGCAGCTTACTACTCTCAAAATGTAAGAAGGTATGATGTCTAGCTGGACATTTACGACAGCTAACACCACTTTTACATGACGTTACCAGATGTTTGTCACTTAGACAATTAAAACACAAATTATTAGTGCGGACAAACTTGTAACGATCACTAGGCGATAATCTCTGAAATTCCGAACACTTGTACAGCTGTGTATGGCTACCCTTACACAGAGAACAGTCAGGTGTTGAGGCGGTATTAACTAGCGTATGTGCAGTCTTGACTGACTTCGATGACGCGTCTATACGGCGATCGGAACCTGTCCTATTCGTGACTTCATGACGTGCCGACGTGCGCTGCAATACCTTAATATGGTCGCGAATAAAAGATTCTAAATCTTCGAACTTAGGTATTTCTTTACCGCGCTGAGTCGTTTCAAACAGACGAACAGTTTCAGGATCTAATTTATTTAAACCGATATACAAAAACAAAAAGTCACAGAGGTCATTGACCTTTAGGTTCTTTACTGCACGAACAGATGATGCGAAAATATTTAAAAACTTCTGGTTGCGCCAATTTGCTATGTTCCGCGATTTTGTTTTTTGTAATTTATTTTTTTGGCCTAGCAATCCTATCCCTTCCGTTTATTTCCCCGCACGACCTCAAGAAAGGATTTGACATTGACGTTTGTGCATCGATTGTGAATGTGACCGCACCGCTAACCGCGCCCGCTCGAAATTACAAGAAAATTGGCTATTTCGTGATCCAACCATTCAAAAACTCAACGATGGTGCAGTGTAGTGCAAAACGGGACCTGGCAGTGATTTAAATGTGCGAAGACGAGGATCGGCCTATGCCACGTGCAACCAACGAAGTCTAAAGGTCAGTGCTCCTTCCCAATACATTTATTCCATGCCAGGCGCAGTATCTGCATATTGTTAACAAACCTAAGATCGCTTTTCAAACATACAGTCCATTAAAACATCAAGCAAATTCGCGCAACCATTACTTTTTGGTCCATACGAGCCGGATCGTGAATCATTTTCTTGTAATTTCGCAATATAGTATTTGTTCCATAGGGAATAAACGCAACGCGCCTGTTTACCTAGATATAATAGTAGAAAACCCGCATCTAGGCATTTAGGCAACTATACGTTATTTCGCTCGTATAGTTAAAGTGTCATTGATAATTACGGTACCTACGCCGTCAACCGCACCGCATAATTATAGTTAGCTACGTAAATATCAGCGTAGATATAAATCGATCGCATTCCTTTTCTTGTCAAAATTCATTCGACCATCCTACAAATTGCATGTAGGTAGACGCATTTCAAAAATACCCGTTCATTGTTGAGTGAATATTTGTAGGAAACGGATAAACCATAGATTATATAGACAGGTTATTCCGTTCGTTCGCCGTTCGCTTTGTTGTTTACAATATTACCATATTGTTATCTGATAATTATCGCTTACTTAATAATTCGTTAAGTGTTTGTTTGAGTGTATAGTGTGAATATATCAAGACAAGATGTCTCTTAAGGGAACCAAGGTTAGTACTGATTTAAAGGTTCAGTTAAAGCTTTTATACGCTGAAAGGGACTCACAGTTTTCACGTGTTCAATCAATTTGTGATAAATCTTTGCAAACCTCGGATCTGGCGATTAGAGATGCTTTCTTGTGTTCGTTGGAAACTTTAGATAGTTTGCGCGAGGATTTTAAATCTACAATTAAGAATATAAACATTTTAGAGTTGGAGTTAAATCCTGATTACTGTGTGAGTTATCAGGCATTGTCGTCCTTTGATGACTTGTATTGTCGTATCAAACGTATTGCTAGGAGTTTAGAGACTCCCCCCCCCGCGAGTGGTTTATCTAACCCTCCTCGCGAACGCCCACGATTGCCGCCAATTCAAATACCTGAATTTGATGGTGACATTCGAAATTGGAATTTATTTATAGATAGTTTCGAAAATATAATACATAGGAACACATCGCTGACAGATCACGAGAGATTGCATTATCTCGTAGAAAAATTGACCGGTAAGGCAAAGGCTGTCTGTGCTGGAATTACGTTTAGCGCTGAAAATTACAATTTAGTTTTGAACACTTTAAAAACAAAATACGAAGATAAGCGATTAGTAGCCACCGCATATTTAGATCAATTATTCGATTTGAAAAGTTTTTCCGTTTGTAACGATCATAATTTAGAGAAGTTTTTAAATATTTTCGCATCATCTGTTCGTGCAGTAAAGAACCTAAAGGTCAATGACCTCTGTGACTTTTTGTTTTTGTATATCGGTTTAAAGAAATTAGATCCTGAAACTGTTCGTCTGTTTGAAACGACTCAGCGCGGTAAAGAAATACCTAAGTTCGAAGATTTAGAATCTTTTATTCGCGACCATATTAAGGTGTTGCAGCGCACGTCGGCACGTCATGAAGCCACGAATAGGACAGGTTCCGATCGCCGTATAGACGCGTCATCGAAGTCAGTCAAGACTGCACATACGCTAGTTAATACCGCCTCAACACCTGACTGTTCTCTGTGTAAGGGTAGCCATACACAGCTGTACAAGTGTTCGGAATTTCAGAGATTATCGCCTAGTGATCGTTACAAGTTTGTCCGCACTAATAATTTGTGTTTTAATTGTCTAAGTGACAAACATCTGGTTACGTCATGTAACAGTGGTGGTAGCTGTCGTAAATGTCTAGCTAGACATCATACCTTCTTACATTTTGAGAGTAGTAAGCTGCCATCGCAGCAGCAGCCTGCGCAGACGCGCGACGCTTGTGACGCGCGGCCTGCTGCAAGTGCAAACGACGTAACATTGTGTTCGCTTTCCGCCGCTGGTACTCAAGTCACTACCGTTTTACTTGCGACCGCGCAAGTTGTCATTGTAGATGCCTTTGGCAAACCGCACACCGTTCGAGCGCTACTAGATGGCGCTTCCCAGAGTAATTTTATTACTCGGGATTGTTGTCAACGCCTTGGTTTTAGTTTTAATAATTGGTCATCCCGCTCAGAAGTGAAAGGTTTTGGAGGTTTAAAGGCAACCATTCACGGTTCCATTAAAATAATATTTAGTTCACGTTTTAATCGTAATATTTCGTTTGAAATGGATTCGCTAGTCGCAGATAAGATTACGGAACGGTTGCCCACGGTACCGGTTGACACGTCCATGCTGACGGAGTTTAAGAACTTGCAGTTAGCCGACGGAAATTACGCTTTCCCTGGAGATATCGATCTATTGATCGGTGCTTCGATTCTCCCGCATCTCCAGTTATCACGTAAAATTCAAGGTCTTCCGATGTACCCCGCTCCGCACGCACTGGAAACAGTTCTCGGGTTTGTTATAGTTGGCTCCGCACCCGCTTATTTAAATAGTTACTCGACTGTGTCGCACTGTTGCACCGTCGAGCCGCCGCTTGAGTCTACCATCCGCAAGTTCTGGGAGATTGAAGAGGTCAATGTCCCGCCTATTCTCAGCCCTGAGGATCAGGTCACTGAGGAGATTTATACCCGCACGACTACTCGTGATAATGATGGTCGTTATGTTGTCGCGCTCCCTTTCAAGGGTGATATTTTTTCGCTCGGTGGCTCCCGTGCCTCCGCAGAAAAACGCTTTCTATGCTTGGAACGTAAGATGCAGGCGTCTCCTAAGTTGAAGCAAGCCTATGATGATGTGCTGATCGAATATTTAGATAAAGGTTATATCTCATCAGCGCCTGCCGAGACTGAGGAGACACGTGATTACCCGTTTTACATCATCCCGCACCATGGAGTTGTTAGAGAAGACAAACTTACAACTAAACTGCGTGTGGTTATGGATGGTAGCGCTAAGACTAGTACTGGCATATCGCTTAACGATATCTTGTATTGTGGTCAGAACCTCCAGGGTAACTTATTTGAAATAATAGTAAATTTTCGCTTGTTTGCTATTGCACTCTCTGCCGATGTTCGGCAAATGTTTCTTAGTATTGGAATCAGAGAATGTGACCGTAGATTCCAACGCTTCTTGTATAGATTTTCTCCGCAGGAACCTTTGAAGGTTTACGAATTCAATCGTGTTTGTTTTGGGCTTAAGTCTAGTCCCTTTCACGCTCTTCGCACTATCAAGCAGTTGGCCGCTGACGAGGGTGATACATACCCGAAAGCAAGGGCCACTATTGAAACCGGATTGTACATGGACGATTTTGTGTACAGTGTACCTAGTGAAGCAGAGGCTATAGAGACCGCTGCTCAAGTAATCAGCCTCATGAAGTCCGGTCAATTTGATCTGGTGAAATGGACAAGCAACTCGCAAGCTACATTAGAGTCGATTCCACCGTCACACCGGTTGACTTCGGTAAAGGAATTCGATGATAGTGATTCGCATAAGATCCTTGGTTTAAGTTGGTCACCCGCAACTGATATGTTCAGTCTTAAAATTAGCTCGACTCCGCCAACTTGTACCAAACGCGTTATCCTAGCATGTGTAGCTCGGATATGGGATATAATGGGTTTTGTAGCTCCTGTCGTTTTATATGCAAAGCTGCTTATAAAAGAGCTTTGGCTTTCCAACTGTGATTGGGACGACACCGCTCCTGAAAGTGTTGCCAAGTTGTGGGCTCGCTATAGGAAAGAGCTTCCAATGCTCGATCAGATACAGATTCCTCGCCATGTTGGTATAGTACCAGACACTGTTGTTAATGTGGTAGGTTTCGCAGACGCCAGTGAGAGGGCTTACGGGGGAGTGGTTTACTTTCAGGTCCAAAATGGCGATAACATTTCAGTTTTCCTCATTAGCGCAAAATCAAAGGTATCTCCTAGTAAGGTTGTCTCTCTTGCTCGTCTCGAACTCTGCGCTATTCTTATGTTGGTTCAATTGATTACATCTATAGTCAAAACTTGTCGTCCTCGCATTAATATAGAGAGAATTGTAGCGTTTTCAGACTCAACCGTTGCCCTATGTTGGGCCCACTCTTCATCCCATCGATGGGGCACGTTTGTCGCAAATAGGGTGGCTAAGATTCAAGCTGAATTGTCACCGGAAAATATATTCCATGTCGCTGGAACAGAAAACCCAGCTGATTGTCTCTCACGTGGTTTGCTTCCTGCGCAAATTTTAAATCATCCGCTTTGGTTTTGTGGCCCTCCCTGGCTGCATACCACTCCTAACGAGTGGCCAAATGCTCCGTTTAACCCCGCTACTGTTTCAGAACCACCCGAGGAGAAGAAACATACGCTTGTAGTATCAGTTCCGCGTGAAGAGTCAGTTGTTTTGTTGTTGTCTAATCGAGTCTCGTCTTGGTCGAGACTATTACGCTGTGTAGTTTACGTCCTAAGATTTTTGAGATTATTACCATCGCGTGGTTCTATAATCGCAGCTGATTTGGATAGAGCTGAATCAGTTGTACTTCGAGAGTTGCAGAAATTTTAGTTTTCAATAGAATTTCGTAGTTTAGAATCACAAAAACCTTGTAGTCGCGCACTTCAGCATTTGAAACCATTTTTGCAAGACGGACTCATTCGTGTCGGTGGCCGTCTGCGAAATGCTAAGTTAGAGTTTGAACAAATGCATCCAGTAGTTCTACCACGCAGGGATCACGTTTTGGATTTGTTGGTGGACTATCACCATAAGGTGAATTGTCACGCTGGTCCCGATTTATTAATGTCCATTCCTCGACAGAAGTACTGGATACTTTCCGCTCGCAATTTGATACGCGCTAGAGTGCACAAATGTGTGCCCTGCTTTAAGCTCCGCCCGCGTTTCAACGCGCCGGAAATGGCCGACCATCGTTCTTGTCGTGTTGTACAGACGGTGAAACCTTTCATACATACTGGGACGGACTATGCTGGACCGTTTAAAGTCACTATTGCCCGTGGTCGTGGTATACGTTCCACAAAGGCATACATTTGCCTATTCGTTTGTATGACAACTCGTGCGGTTCACATAGAGTTAACCAGTGATTTGAGTACGCAGGGTTTTATGTCTGCATTTAAACGATTTTTATCTCGCCGTGGTCCCGTTAAGCGCTTATACTCTGACAACGGCACAAATTATGTTGGAGCGCGACGCAATATTTCGGAATTACATACATTCTTACGCTCCAAGTACTACCAAAGTGAATTCGCCCATGTCTTAGCTGAGAATCGCATTGATTGGTGTTTTAATACGCCAGCAGCTAGTCATTTTGGTGGCAATTGGGAGGCGAATATTAAAAGCCTTAAGTCGCACCTGTTTCGGGTCATAGGCGAACAGATTCTCTCGTACGAGGAGTTGAGCACTGTACTCGCTCAGGTAGAGGCGTTGATGAATACGCGTCCGTTGTGTCGGACTTTGTCTAGTGATCCATCGGAGCCACTAGCGTTGACGCCGGCTCACTTCTTGACGACGACTCCTCTTAAATATTTGCCCGCTTTAGATGTCGAGACTGACAAACTGCAGCTCCACCCGCGTCACGCTCTGCTAGATAGCTTAGTTCAGTCCTTTTGGAAGCGATGGAGGACAGATTATCTGCATACGCTGCAGTCGCGTCAAAAGTGGAACACTCCTTCAGATCCAGTCACAGTCGGTACTGTGGTGATACTGAAGACTGAGAGTGCGCCTCCTCTGCACTGGCCTCTTGGTGTAGTGGAAGAAGTTTTTCCGGGTTCGAACGGAATAACGCGAGTCGTAAAAGTTAAAACCGCAACTGGATCGTACCTGCGTCCGGTTATTCGCCTCTGCCCTCTGCCTAATCAGTAGTAGTGGCATAGTTAGTTATAAGTTGTTTCGCTACCTAGTATTGATAGTTTAGATTAGTAATAGGGTTTAGTTTCGCTTTTGTTTTTTTTCTTTTCTTTGAAGGTAACCCTTCAAACCCGGGGGGAATGGTTGCGCCAATTTGCTATGTTCCGCGATTTTGTTTTTTGTAATTTATTTTTTTGGCCTAGCAATCCTATCCCTTCCGTTTATTTCCCCGCACGACCTCAAGAAAGGATTTGACATTGACGTTTGTGCATCGATTGTGAATGTGACCGCACCGCTAACCGCGCCCGCTCGAAATTACAAGAAAATTGGCTATTTCGTGATCCAACCATTCAAAAACTCAACGGTGGTGCAGTGTAGTGCAAAACGGGACCTGGCAGTGATTTAAATGTGCGAAGACGAGGATCGGCCTATGCCACGTGCAACCAACGAAGTCTAAAGGTCAGTGCTCCTTCCCAATACATTTATTCCATGCCAGGCGCAGTATCTGCATATTGTTAACAAACCTAAGATCGCTTTTCAAACATACAGTCCATTAAAACATCAAGCAAATTCGCGCAACCAACTTCTCTAAATTATGATCGTTACAAACGGAAAAACTTTTCAAATCGAATAATTGATCTAAATATGCGGTGGCTACTAATCGCTTATCTTCGTATTTTGTTTTTAAAGTGTTCAAAACTAAATTGTAATTTTCAGCGCTAAACGTAATTCCAGCACAGACAGCCTTTGCCTTACCGGTCAATTTTTCCACGAGATAATGCAATCTCTCGTGATCTGTCAGCGATGTGTTCCTATGTATTATATTTTCGAAACTATCTATAAATAAATTCCAATTTCGAATGTCACCATTAAATTCAGGTATTTGAATTGGCGGCAATCGTGGGCGTTCGCGAGGAGGGTTGGATAAACCACTCGCGGGGGGGGGAGTCTCTAAACTCCTAGCAATACGTTTGATACGACAATACAAGTCATCAAAGGACGACAATGCCTGATAACTCACACAGTAATCAGGATTTAACTCCAACTCTAAAATGTTTATATTATTAATTGTAGATTCAAAATCCGCGCGCAAACTATCTAAAGTTTCCAACGAACACAAGAAAGCATCTCTAATAGCCAGATCCGAGGTTTGCAAAGATTTATCACAAATTGATTGAACACGTGAAAACTGTGAGTCCCTTTTAGCGTATAAAAGCTTTAACTGAACCTTTAAATCAGTACTAACCTTGGTTCCCTTAAGAGACATCTTGTTTTGATATATTCACACTATACACTCAAACAAACACTTAACGAATTATTAAGTAAGCGATAATTATCAGATAACAATATGGTAATATTGTAAACAACAAAGTGAACGGCGAACGAACGGAATAACATATGCGTATATAATCTATGGTTTATCCGTTTCCTACAAATATTCACTCAACAATGAACGGGTATTTTTGAAATGCGTCTACCTACATGCAATTTGTAGGACTTCCGAATGAATTTTGTCAAGAAAAAGAATGCGATCGATTTATATCTACGCTGATATTTACGTAGCTAACTATAATTATGCGGTGCGGTTGACGGCGTAGGTACCGTAATTATCAATGGCTCTTTAACTATACGAGCGAAATAACGTATAGTTGCCTAAATGCCTAGATGCGGGTTTTCTACTATTATATCTAGGTAAACAGGCGCGTTGCGTTTATTCCCTATGGAACAAATACTATATTGCGAAATTACAAGAAAATGATTCACGATCCTGCTCGTAAGGACCAAAAAGTAATGATTGCGCGAATTTGCTTGATGTTTTAATGGACTGTATGTTTGAAAAAGCGATCTAAGGTTTATTAACAATATGCAGATACTGTGCCTGGCATGGGATAAATGTATTGGGAAGGAGCACTGACCTTTAGACTTCGAAGGTTGCACGTGGCACCGGCCGATCCTCGACTTCGCACATTTAAATCACTGCCAGGTCCTGTTTTGCACTACACTGCACCACTGTTGAGTTCTGAATGGTTGGATCACGAAAATAGTCAATTTTCTTGTAATTTCGAGCGGGCGCGGTTAGCGGTGCGGTCACATTCACAATCGATGCACACACGTCAATGTCAAATCATTTCTAGAGGTCGTGCGGGTGGAAGGGAAACGGATGGTATAGGATTGCTAGGCCAAAAAAATAAATTACAAAAAACAAAGTCGCGGATCATAGCAAATTGGCGCAACCACCCCCTGTACATACAAACTTACCAAAAACATAAGTTAGTAAGATTTAGCAAAAAAATAGATGACGAAGAAACTTATTAGTTACAAGCTGATTCAACAAACGTTACTCTTCCATATAAATCAAAGGAAAAATAGGGGATGGGAGTCGAAGGGTAAAAATAATCTAAGAGTAGAGAGGGTAAAAATTCTCAGACCTAACAAATATTAAAAAAATAATTAAAATCGCTTATAAAGCCGTTTCGGAGGAGTTCGATAACAAAGACAGCTGTAGTCTAAGAATTTTACCATATTTTCTTCCCGTTTAAACCTTCCCTGAAGTACCATAAATATTTAAAGACCAAAATTAGCCAAATCGGTTAAGCCGTTCTCGAGTTTTAGCGAGACTTACGAACAGCTATTCAATTTTATCTACACCGTTAAATTTTGGTCGTTTTAATCCCGCTTAGTGTCGATTCCGTACATGCAACACTATTGATTTATATAGATAAAATTAAAAAATAAAGTAGGTACTTTTTTTCTAAAACTTGAGTTTTTTTTTAATATACGCATATACGAAATTAATTTCTTTAAGTAAACGAGTCAATGACCTTGTAGATAGTTGTCGGTCGTTGCGTACTAACCATCTACAGTTCATTGGCCTCGCTTAGCTGACGTTTACTTGAAGAAATTAATTTCGTACATGCGTGAATTAATTCGAGTTTGTAAAAAAATTACTTTATTTTTTAATTTTCTCTTTACAAATCGATACTGTTTCATGTACCCACCGAATCGACCCTCCGCGGGATTAAAACGACCAAATTTTAACGGCGTATTTGAGATGATAAATGTTTCCATCGATAACAATTGCCTATTAATTTCAGGACACGAACTACAGCCGAGCAACGCAAATGAATAGCGTGCACGCATATATTCCGAACGTTACTGACAGGATAGTGGTGCCGAAGCCCTACGAGACGTACGAAGAGATGGTAAAACGACTCAACCACAACCATTACGCGTCGATCATACAACGTGCCTTCAAACATCATCGGTTCCGGCAAATGGTCAAACAATGGTTAAAGGAATGCATGTAAGTATATAAATAAATTCGATACCTTACCTTTTAAGATGGGAAATCATCCAATGACTTATCCCGCTCTAAGGCGGAGCGGGAGGGCGTGTCAGACTTTTACTAACTAAACCCACACCTATGTTCCTTCTTTACCTAGCGTTCTAGGACCACGGGGTTTCCTTTTGAATATCAACCCAAGGCCTCAGTAGGTTTCGGCCCCGTTGGGATTTGCTAAGATCTCTTTGAGACGCGCCTGGACGCACGTCGATGACTCGAATTCGGTCCGGATATTTACCTACGGTGGCTGGAAATCAGGGTTGGGAGCCAGCGACGGGAGCGTGATGAAGACCGTTCTCTCACGCGTGCGACCCCCTTAGAGAATTGACGCACATTGCCAACTGAAACATCATCACACTAGCCTAATACATATCTATTTTATATAGGTTAATGTTTGTAAGTATGCGTGTGCGTTTGTTACCTCTTCACGGTCGAACGGCTGAACAGATTTAGATGAAATTTGCCACACGGGTAGACCGTATCCTGAAATATCTTATAGGGAACTTTTTATTTCGGAAGTATGTACCGGTGGCTAGGGATAAGTTTCACTATTAGGTACGCGGGCGAAGCCGTTGGCAGCAGCTAATTGAATCATCATTTTCCAGTCCTTGACTCATGTTACTTGAAACATCACACTGATATTATAAAGTCGATAGTTCGTAAAGGTACCGATGTATTTGTATGTTTCTTAGTTCTTCACGCTCAAAACGCTAAACGTATTTCGAAGAAACTTGGCACACAGATATAGCACGTGCTGGAATAGCATCAATTTTCTACTATCACGCGGGCGAAACCGCTGACTGTAGCTAATCTGTAAAGTTCAAATTATAGTGACGAGTTTTTCCTTCGTTGATAACAGATGACGCAACTATTGACATCTGTTGGCAGAATTAGGTACCTACCTACTTAGTTTCTCGTAGATCCCTAGGAAGATCTCGTGCACGTACAATAGTTACGGTTTTTTTTTTAATTCCTCTTTATAATAATATGTCATTAGCCAGTAACTAATAATTTTAAATACGTACTTTTTATGTTTATAGGGAAAGAATAGCAAGAATGAAAGAAGAAGACAGACTGGAGCGAGAAGCAATGGAAAGACGTCTGCGACGGGATTTAATTACTAAAACTTTTCCGAAAACGCGTGAAGATTTCGATCAACTGTATGCAATGGCAAGTAACCTTAACGGTTTTTATTTAGGGTACCTAGTTGTATTTTGTAATTTGTTGTAGTAAGTTGAAGCTCGTTTGTTGTTATTTGTTGTTGAGGCATATTGGACGGTTGGTTTTTAAAGGAGCCAACCTAATAAGTCCCTGCGGGCTTCAACCTCACATGGATTTTCTTTTTAAGTAAACAAGTCGCAAATATTTCCTGTTTTATTATTTATGTAGGGGAACATGGGGCTCAATGGATCACTTTTTTTTCTAAAGGCATTTTCGGTTACATTTTTGATTTATTGACTGAGGTTTTTAATTCAATATATGAAAGCATGTTTAATAAATCAGGTTTTTTTTTCAAATGCTTGTTTTACAGTTTGGTTTATTTTATAAGTCTTTTTTTTCACAAACGGGGAATTGATCCATTGTGGCCCATGAATGGGTCACAATGAATCAGAGTTTGAGTCACAGTGGATCGAATGGGGTACTATGAATCATAAGTGTTTAAAATAAAAGAAAAACACTTATGATTCATTTATTACAAATTAAATATAATTATCAGTCATTGCTTTAATCAGTCTTCGTTGCAAAATCACAATATACTTGTTAGATTAATAATATAGCAAATTATGAAACAAACAAAATCCGAAACTTCTACTCTTCTTCGGTCTTCGTCTTTACTGGAACTGTCACTATATTAGACCTTTCTTTTGATAGCAGCCTTAATCTGTATCTTAGCCTTTTTCTGCCTTAATTCTTCGACTCTTCTTTCAATTTCGGCCTTTTCTGGTGTATCTGTCGCAATCATGGTTTTACCTTTTCGTCTAGCTGTTCGTCCACCTTTTCTAGGGGCAGCTTTTGGTAAACCACGAAACTCTAATGGAATAATAAATGTTCTAGTTTGCATATTTAGGCCTCCAAATGTCGAAGGCATTAGCGTTTGGTCGCAGCATGAAGCAAAAGATGGGTTTACAGATAATGTATTAAGATCTGGAACAGAATGGAATAATTTTACTGGTGTGCAAGGTCACATGGGCTTGAGACGCAATATAAGATATGGATTGTTCTGGCCGAGTGTCATTTAGAAATGAAATAGGGAGTTGAAAGCAGTTTTCAAGGGATGGATTGTTAGATGGTGTATTTTGAAGGTTAGTAATGAGGATTAGGTTATTTTCGATTCCAGATGGTGTCTTTAAAGGTGGCAATATATATGGTGATTGACTTCTTGTTCTGTTCTTGTCATCATTCTCGTCGTTGCAGAAATTAATTTCTTGTTCTATTTCGCCTGGGTTTGGCTTATATTGCTTGCCAGTAACTTCGCTTGGTGCGAAGTCAAGGACAATAAAAATATCTCCGTTAAATGGAAAAAATACCATAGCCTGAAATGACATATCTCTGTTTTCCTTTGTCTATCACGTGGCATGTTGAGCTGTAAACAAGTAGTAATAGAACTTACTTTGAAACTCTAACCTTTTTGGGGAACAGTGGATCATGATCCAACGAACCCCATTACCACTTGATTCACTGTAACCCATTTACTAATAACGGAAATAATATTTTTAGCAAAATATCAATCGGTTATATCACACTGCTTAATACAGTTTTATACAATTAGACACACATACTAAAGAAAAATATGCAAACACTTTAAAATATCTAAATAACTTTAAACCAGAGTAACTTCAAACATTACGTAAATTATTTTTTTCGTACTCACCTACTGACCGACGCGCTGTCGCACGTCCTCCCGTTATGACTCAGTGACGGCGACTGGTCGGGTGGAGCGGGGTAGGGGATAACGTTAACGAAGCCGACGCGTGATTATGTGAGTACAATAGATACAGAGTTTTATCATTTGATTCACTGTTCCCCGTGATCCACTGTTGCACATGTTCCCCTACCTATATTTATTAATCTTATACCTTATTTGTAGGTTGATCGTTGGAAACACGCTGAAATAGCCAGGATATCACAATTACATGCAAAAGGTCCAAAAATTGCAGAATTTACATTGCTTCTCGACAAGGAAGTGGAGTTACTGAGATGTATCGAAGATTATAGAGTCAAGATGAGAGAAGACAGCAAGAAGATTAAAGAAAAACGATTCTTAGAAGAAATTTCGAAACCTGTCGCTTGGTACGGCCGCAGTGGGAAATTAATCACGATGGAAACAGTCGAAATTCAGAAAGCCAGGAAACTAAAAGAACTATACAATTCATTTATCCGTAGTGATTTAGAAGTTAAAGAGCGCCTAGAGCTCTTGGTCGACATGAAGTTTGCACTTCAGGAATTCCGCCATCCTCTTGCTGAAGAAGTTATCACTCTATTGGATCAAGAATGTGATCTGCTTGTAAGAAGGTATAACACTCATCAACTAGAATTCTTAAGACGGCGAACTGCCGGCGCTGTCATCCGCCTCATACAAACGTCTGAACTCAATTCTGGTGTGACCAAGTATAAGGATCTGAGGGATTACAAGAAAATGGAGAACGGCAACCTTCACTTCTGTGAATTGTGTCATCAGGTTAAACCTTACACGGACTTCCCCTTGGACACGAGGATGTCTGGTTGTTTAATCTGCAAGTCATGTTCGTGGAAAGATGTCAATGAACGAACTTGGATCGATATGACGCCTTTTAAATTTATATTAAGAGCCGTACAACGTGACGAGCGTCGCCGAAAGTGTTGGGGATCTCTAGCCTTTGTTCTTCAAGAGAAAGATATTTTCTTTATAGTCGAGAAGCTTTGGCATTCTCATTCGGCAATCAGCGAATGCAATGATCTGACTGAACTGAGGCTGTGCAGATGGCACGTTCACGAGGACTGGTCGCCATGGAACTGTTTCTTAGTGACTGTGCAAGAAATGAAGGCTCATTTAAAACTGGATGATCCTGAAACAGTATACGATGAAGAGCTGGTTCAGAAGGTTGGCAATAAGCACAAACTTGCGAGGGCCAACTTCGAGCAGCTGACGGCTGTGAACAAGCGATACACGGAGACGGGAGACTGGCAGAGCGTCCGCGCTCCAGCCGTGGCCCGTGTCGACGCCGTGGAACGAATTTAATATTTTTAGCATATTTTAGTGACGGTTAACCCCCATCATGGTTATTATCTTTATTTTAGTTATCCTATTTACGTTAGGTATACCTATTGTATATTTAGCGCGTAGTGACTGAAATGAGCTAAAATAGTGCTGTTCCCAGTGACTGCCACGTAAAGGATGTTTTAATATCGTGCGGATTTCATCACGCATGCGGGTTTGCCCCGCATGCAGAAAATTTCACACAGCGTAGGCTATCGTGTCTCTCGCTTGTTTTCTGTGGGCTGTTGTGCGTTGTGGTTGTGTACAATGGGGTGTGGTGTGGGGCTACTGCCCGGGATCACACCCCGCGTCCAGCGTGCGTATTCCGTAGTACTTGAATAATTTTTTTTTTAGCGGGGGTTACGCGTGCGTGGCAATCCCGCATGCGTAATCTAAACTGCACGATATTATAAACATTAAAAGCAATGTTAATGTCACAGGGAGATGAAAGAAAGATACAGCTCGATTTAGTAATTTTTTCAAGAAGTTGTAAATCATGCAATTACACGTATTTAGGTGATTGTTGTGTAAATTCATCTATTTATTCACACTTTTGTATTCATGTTTAACTGTTTTATGGTCTATTGGCGTTTTTTGTGTCAATGCTTCTCTAAAGAAAGCAAAGAAATGAAGTGGGATTATCAAACGATTAAAATAAAACTAGGCAGCTATTTAAATTGTCTTCTTTTAATAATTACACGTAATACTTTATAACATAATTACACATTACATATACAATAATAATTTCTCAAGATATCAAACTCTCGTGATAATAGTTTAAACAACATATTATTCAAAACACAGGTGATAAAAAGATGAAAATTTCATAACGAAATGCATTTTAGAGCTACGCTTATTGATACATACATACATAGGTCAATAAATTACGTAAATATAATTTAGGCAATAAGAATCATAGCTGTACAAGTTGTAAATGAAAAGGAAACCCCTGGTCTTTTAAATAGAATAACCCTCAGCTGTAACAAAATCCGGAGAGTTAACAACTACAGTTACATAATATTATACCCATTTATTTACTCAACTTAAAAATGTCTTATAAATAAAGTAAAGCTGTCAGAAAATGTCGTCACACGGTAACGAAGAGCAGAATTGACTCCTTACATTCCGTAGCAGATTTTAATCACCATCCTGTGTGAAGTAATGCGAACCGTGCAACCATATCTGAATGACCGTATAACAAAGTTTTTACAATCTCAATTTTCATTATGGTCAGACCAAAATGCGTCAAAACACGAATGTTACAGTCAAATGAATATTAGGAATGAAGTTCTGTGACAGTTACAAGATAATCCAACATGTATATTTAGTGCAGCAGAACCAAAGCCAAATTGTGCCAAATAACAACAAACTCTTAGAAATATATGGGAGTGAGAATGACAATTCATATAAGCAATCCGAAAACCTAATTGCCTGCAATTTTTTTTTTCACAAACTAAACCAGAACTACGGATCCTCCATTGTACCGCATCTGTTGACGAATATAAAAAAAATCTCAATATAAAATTCATAGACATTATTCGAATCTTCGATTTAGAAAAACTTCTAACCTGCGATACTAGATAAAATTAAGTAATTTACGTGCCTTACTTATTAGTTCTATATTTCAATCGTAAAAATAAAATTTCGCCTAATGGACATCAGTCGAGTTGTGTACATGGAGTCTTTTGCTATCAAGTTTATGGTAAGGAAATTATATTACTCAAACGCTGTCTAGTCCTACAACTGGTTAAAAATCCAACATCATAAATTGTCCTATATTTTTTTATATCTAAGCATAGGTCATTCTCTCATTTAGCGAGCGACTTCCGAAGTGAGTGTTTGTACATTTGCACCATCCCGTGAGACAGCGCGATGACGTCACGCCACACGCCGCCGCTGCCACGCATTACATCGCAACATATCCGGACATCATCAACTGTTCCTACTCTAATTTACTCAACAGAGACCGAACTATTGGTACTAGCTAAAATGTATTTACAATAAATGATTGTGCCTCAATAGAACAATATTCTAATAATTTGTAACTCTCTCTGAGCAGTATAATACAAAAAAGTGCAGACACAATATTCACATAAAAGAATACATATCTATTATACACTTACTCGACTATTTTTGCACTTTTATATTGCCAGTTCAGTGGCTTAAACTCGGAATATCTCAATTTAATTAAGACTTCATAACCCATATCTATGTCGTCAACATAACTATCATCTTAACAGTCTGTGATTTATATTTACAATATCAAAGAGAAGGAAGAAGTATCGATACAAAGAGAAGAGTACTTATAATAGCCGCGTGCAAACAAACGTCCACCACCTAAAATATTGTTTTCACTTTTACAAATGGCATATTATATACTATTGCTAAGGGTGTTCACAATATACAAGGGTTACTTTGTTGTTTTGGTTCGTATTTACAAGTCTTACAACAAGGATGAACTCAAGACTCAGAATTACTAACGCTTAGTAGATATATGTTAAGACACATATGCATGCACTAACAGAACCGCGTGATATTCCCATTTTCGTCGAATGGGAAGTTCACGTCAAAATCAATGCTTTTCAACACTATCCAATACCCTACATAAACTCTATCAGCCAACAGAACAATAATAAATCTCCGTTTTATCTTAAAACATTCCTGCTATCCCTAAACGATCTGCTTTATTGATCAAAACTTATGATTACACCTGAAGGCGAACTTCTTAGTTCTTCAGTTCGAGCTAGGTTCAGACTGGGTCAACGGTCGTGTTCGGTAGTGTTTGTTGGCCCAGCCTGGACGATATAGCGAACACCGACCGAAGGTTATCACGGGTGAACTGTCATCAGTCTCTGAGAGCGGCTCAGTGGTAGTTGTCGAGGCCCAGGTGGCGGCGCTCGGGCGGCGCGTAGCTGTGCGCGCTGTAGGCGAGGTTGCTGAGCGACATGTCCTGCGGCCCGTCCGCGTCCGCGTCGCCCGCCTCGCCCGCCTCCGCCTCCTTGTCGCTCGCCTCCATGAACTGGATGATGCGGTGCGTCGCCTTCACGTGCGCCACGATCGCGGCTTCGGCCTGTAACATATGCATATTCATTGAAAAATATATATTTTTGATAATAAAAAGTACTTAAGCAACATCATCATATTTTGCAATATTAAGGAAGACCGCGTTGCCCAGCAGCTCGTGCTCGTGTGATGTAGTGTGTGTACTTACGCTGGCAGTGAGCGACAGGAAGGCGTAGTACTTGTTGAGCGTGGGCAGCAGCGGCGCGTAGAGCGGCACGCGGGCGCGCACGGCGCGGGCGTGGTGCGGCGCCGAGCCGGCCGCGTGGCCCAGCAGCAGCGCCATGTAGCGCCATGCTCGTGTGATGTAGTGTGTGTACTTACGCTGGCAGTGAGCGACAGGAAGGCGTAGTACTTGTTGAGCGTGGGCAGCAGCGGCGCGTAGAGCGGCACGCGGGCGCGCACGGCGCGGGCGTGGTGCGGCGCCGAGCCGGCCGCGTGGCCCAGCAGCAGCGCCATGTAGCGCCATGCTCGTGTGATGTAGTGTGTGTACTTACGCTGGCAGTGAGCGACAGGAAGGCGTAGTACTTGTTGAGCGTGGGCAGCAGCGGCGCGTAGAGCGGCACGCGGGCGCGCACGGCGCGGGCGTGGTGCGGCGCCGAGCCGGCCGCGTGGCCCAGCAGCAGCGCCATGTAGCGCCATGCTCGTGTGATGTAGTGTGTGTACTTACGCTGGCAGTGAGCGACAGGAAGGCGTAGTACTTGTTGAGCGTGGGCAGCAGCGGCGCGTAGAGCGGCACGCGGGCGCGCACGGCGCGGGCGTGGTGCGGCGCCGAGCCGGCCGCGTGGCCCAGCAGCAGCGCCATGTAGCGCCATGCTCGTGTGATGTAGTGTGTGTACTTACGCTGGCAGTGAGCGACAGGAAGGCGTAGTACTTGTTGAGCGTGGGCAGCAGCGGCGCGTAGAGCGGCACGCGGGCGCGCACGGCGCGGGCGTGGTGCGGCGCCGAGCCGGCCGCGTGGCCCAGCAGCAGCGCCATGTAGCGCCATGCTCGTGTGATGTAGTGTGTGTACTTACGCTGGCAGTGAGCGACAGGAAGGCGTAGTACTTGTTGAGCGTGGGCAGCAGCGGCGCGTAGAGCGGCACGCGGGCGCGCACGGCGCGGGCGTGGTGCGGCGCCGAGCCGGCCGCGTGGCCCAGCAGCAGCGCCATGTAGCGCCATGCTCGTGTGATGTAGTGTGTGTACTTACGCTGGCAGTGAGCGACAGGAAGGCGTAGTACTTGTTGAGCGTGGGCAGCAGCGGCGCGTAGAGCGGCACGCGGGCGCGCACGGCGCGGGCGTGGTGCGGCGCCGAGCCGGCCGCGTGGCCCAGCAGCAGCGCCATGTAGCGCCATGCTCGTGTGATGTAGTGTGTGTACTTACGCTGGCAGTGAGCGACAGGAAGGCGTAGTACTTGTTGAGCGTGGGCAGCAGCGGCGCGTAGAGCGGCACGCGGGCGCGCACGGCGCGGGCGTGGTGCGGCGCCGAGCCGGCCGCGTGGCCCAGCAGCAGCGCCATGTAGCGCCATGCTCGTGTGATGTAGTGTGTGTACTTACGCTGGCAGTGAGCGACAGGAAGGCGTAGTACTTGTTGAGCGTGGGCAGCAGCGGCGCGTAGAGCGGCACGCGGGCGCGCACGGCGCGGGCGTGGTGCGGCGCCGAGCCGGCCGCGTGGCCCAGCAGCAGCGCCATGTAGCGCCATGCTCGTGTGATGTAGTGTGTGTACTTACGCTGGCAGTGAGCGACAGGAAGGCGTAGTACTTGTTGAGCGTGGGCAGCAGCGGCGCGTAGAGCGGCACGCGGGCGCGCACGGCGCGGGCGTGGTGCGGCGCCGAGCCGGCCGCGTGGCCCAGCAGCAGCGCCATGTAGCGCCATGCTCGTGTGATGTAGTGTGTGTACTTACGCTGGCAGTGAGCGACAGGAAGGCGTAGTACTTGTTGAGCGTGGGCAGCAGCGGCGCGTAGAGCGGCACGCGGGCGCGCACGGCGCGGGCGTGGTGCGGCGCCGAGCCGGCCGCGTGGCCCAGCAGCAGCGCCATGTAGCGCCATGCTCGTGTGATGTAGTGTGTGTACTTACGCTGGCAGTGAGCGACAGGAAGGCGTAGTACTTGTTGAGCGTGGGCAGCAGCGGCGCGTAGAGCGGCACGCGGGCGCGCACGGCGCGGGCGTGGTGCGGCGCCGAGCCGGCCGCGTGGCCCAGCAGCAGCGCCATGTAGCGCCATGCTCGTGTGATGTAGTGTGTGTACTTACGCTGGCAGTGAGCGACAGGAAGGCGTAGTACTTGTTGAGCGTGGGCAGCAGCGGCGCGTAGAGCGGCACGCGGGCGCGCACGGCGCGGGCGTGGTGCGGCGCCGAGCCGGCCGCGTGGCCCAGCAGCAGCGCCATGTAGCGCCATGCTCGTGTGATGTAGTGTGTGTACTTACGCTGGCAGTGAGCGACAGGAAGGCGTAGTACTTGTTGAGCGTGGGCAGCAGCGGCGCGTAGAGCGGCACGCGGGCGCGCACGGCGCGGGCGTGGTGCGGCGCCGAGCCGGCCGCGTGGCCCAGCAGCAGCGCCATGTAGCGCCATGCTCGTGTGATGTAGTGTGTGTACTTACGCTGGCAGTGAGCGACAGGAAGGCGTAGTACTTGTTGAGCGTGGGCAGCAGCGGCGCGTAGAGCGGCACGCGGGCGCGCACGGCGCGGGCGTGGTGCGGCGCCGAGCCGGCCGCGTGGCCCAGCAGCAGCGCCATGTAGCGCCATGCTCGTGTGATGTAGTGTGTGTACTTACGCTGGCAGTGAGCGACAGGAAGGCGTAGTACTTGTTGAGCGTGGGCAGCAGCGGCGCGTAGAGCGGCACGCGGGCGCGCACGGCGCGGGCGTGGTGCGGCGCCGAGCCGGCCGCGTGGCCCAGCAGCAGCGCCATGTAGCGCCATGCTCGTGTGATGTAGTGTGTGTACTTACGCTGGCAGTGAGCGACAGGAAGGCGTAGTACTTGTTGAGCGTGGGCAGCAGCGGCGCGTAGAGCGGCACGCGGGCGCGCACGGCGCGGGCGTGGTGCGGCGCCGAGCCGGCCGCGTGGCCCAGCAGCAGCGCCATGTAGCGCCATGCTCGTGTGATGTAGTGTGTGTACTTACGCTGGCAGTGAGCGACAGGAAGGCGTAGTACTTGTTGAGCGTGGGCAGCAGCGGCGCGTAGAGCGGCACGCGGGCGCGCACGGCGCGGGCGTGGTGCGGCGCCGAGCCGGCCGCGTGGCCCAGCAGCAGCGCCATGTAGCGCCATGCTCGTGTGATGTAGTGTGTGTACTTACGCTGGCAGTGAGCGACAGGAAGGCGTAGTACTTGTTGAGCGTGGGCAGCAGCGGCGCGTAGAGCGGCACGCGGGCGCGCACGGCGCGGGCGTGGTGCGGCGCCGAGCCGGCCGCGTGGCCCAGCAGCAGCGCCATGTAGCGCCATGCTCGTGTGATGTAGTGTGTGTACTTACGCTGGCAGTGAGCGACAGGAAGGCGTAGTACTTGTTGAGCGTGGGCAGCAGCGGCGCGTAGAGCGGCACGCGGGCGCGCACGGCGCGGGCGTGGTGCGGCGCCGAGCCGGCCGCGTGGCCCAGCAGCAGCGCCATGTAGCGCCATGCTCGTGTGATGTAGTGTGTGTACTTACGCTGGCAGTGAGCGACAGGAAGGCGTAGTACTTGTTGAGCGTGGGCAGCAGCGGCGCGTAGAGCGGCACGCGGGCGCGCACGGCGCGGGCGTGGTGCGGCGCCGAGCCGGCCGCGTGGCCCAGCAGCAGCGCCATGTAGCGCCATGCTCGTGTGATGTAGTGTGTGTACTTACGCTGGCAGTGAGCGACAGGAAGGCGTAGTACTTGTTGAGCGTGGGCAGCAGCGGCGCGTAGAGCGGCACGCGGGCGCGCACGGCGCGGGCGTGGTGCGGCGCCGAGCCGGCCGCGTGGCCCAGCAGCAGCGCCATGTAGCGCCATGCTCGTGTGATGTAGTGTGTGTACTTACGCTGGCAGTGAGCGACAGGAAGGCGTAGTACTTGTTGAGCGTGGGCAGCAGCGGCGCGTAGAGCGGCACGCGGGCGCGCACGGCGCGGGCGTGGTGCGGCGCCGAGCCGGCCGCGTGGCCCAGCAGCAGCGCCATGTAGCGCCATGCTCGTGTGATGTAGTGTGTGTACTTACGCTGGCAGTGAGCGACAGGAAGGCGTAGTACTTGTTGAGCGTGGGCAGCAGCGGCGCGTAGAGCGGCACGCGGGCGCGCACGGCGCGGGCGTGGTGCGGCGCCGAGCCGGCCGCGTGGCCCAGCAGCAGCGCCATGTAGCGCCATGCTCGTGTGATGTAGTGTGTGTACTTACGCTGGCAGTGAGCGACAGGAAGGCGTAGTACTTGTTGAGCGTGGGCAGCAGCGGCGCGTAGAGCGGCACGCGGGCGCGCACGGCGCGGGCGTGGTGCGGCGCCGAGCCGGCCGCGTGGCCCAGCAGCAGCGCCATGTAGCGCCATGCTCGTGTGATGTAGTGTGTGTACTTACGCTGGCAGTGAGCGACAGGAAGGCGTAGTACTTGTTGAGCGTGGGCAGCAGCGGCGCGTAGAGCGGCACGCGGGCGCGCACGGCGCGGGCGTGGTGCGGCGCCGAGCCGGCCGCGTGGCCCAGCAGCAGCGCCATGTAGCGCCATGCTCGTGTGATGTAGTGTGTGTACTTACGCTGGCAGTGAGCGACAGGAAGGCGTAGTACTTGTTGAGCGTGGGCAGCAGCGGCGCGTAGAGCGGCACGCGGGCGCGCACGGCGCGGGCGTGGTGCGGCGCCGAGCCGGCCGCGTGGCCCAGCAGCAGCGCCATGTAGCGCCATGCTCGTGTGATGTAGTGTGTGTACTTACGCTGGCAGTGAGCGACAGGAAGGCGTAGTACTTGTTGAGCGTGGGCAGCAGCGGCGCGTAGAGCGGCACGCGGGCGCGCACGGCGCGGGCGTGGTGCGGCGCCGAGCCGGCCGCGTGGCCCAGCAGCAGCGCCATGTAGGCGCCTACCATACTGTGTTCCATATGTGCGCCGGCACGCGCTAGCACTGCATATACAACATAATCATTAATACATTTCATTTTTTCTAAATACACAAACATACTAGCTACTACATAGCGTAAAAGCGCTCTTTATATAAATAAACGACGTGCGGCCGCAGCGCGGCTGTCGCACGTTTTTATTTATATGAAATAACAAAGTAAAGCGGCGGCAGTGCTGCAACTGTGCTGGCCGTCGCGCGGCACTTTACAACTAATTTGAAGGCACCCTAACGCCTCTTCAGCTGGCTACTGACTGACTACTCGCAAAGGTTCAAGCCAGACTGAAAAAAAACTGGGTAAGTGCGAGTCGGACTTACACCCCAAGGGTTCCGTAAAAGCTAACTTTGTAAATAGTTCAATTCTAGAATCGAGTCTCGACTCGAATCGAAAAAAGTTTTTTTTTTTTTTTGTGACGTAACAAAAACTTTAGTTTTCAGATTTATTCCTATATTTATGCTATAAGTCCTTGCGTCATGCCAAATTTCAGGGTTCTAGGTCAACGGGAAGTACCCTATGAATTTTGATTCTCTTGACAGTGTCGAAATATACATTTATTACGCCATTTTTTTTCTTTAACTTAGAAGTTTGATTTTTACACAGGTTCAAGGGACCGCAGACCTGAGTAAATGATTTTAATTTCACCGCGATACCTTCACGCGTTCTCGAGATAAAGGATCTTTACAGACATTCAGACAGACGGACCACAATGTGATCCTATAAGGGTTCCGAAGAGGTACGGAATATCTACAGCGCCAGGTCACCTTAGCATAGTCACGATATAATACCGTCGTCGGTATATTACAAATTTTGTAATGTCTGATTTGACATTTCCATACTTCCAACTTAAGTCCAGCCATTTGGTTGTTGAAATTGAAAAACAAGTGATTATATAGATTTTGACATACATTTTACTCGTATCCACCGCCCGCATCGGCGATATTGAAAATATCGAGTACAAAAACAGTTTTGTAACTATAGAAAATTTATTTTTTTATGGTTGGTAAAATCATCCAAAGACATCCCCCGCCCTTGGGCGGAGCGGGAGATAGTGTCAGACTCTTACTGACTAAAAACCTACCCCGTTCCTTCACTGACTTGGTTCCAGGGCCCTGGTACACACTTTCATATCTCTCCTTCGGCCCTGCTGGCCCCCTAAAGTTTGTTGACAACTCCTTGAGGCGCGCGGAAACAGTGCGCGCAGTCGACGACTTGAGCTCGGTCTGGACTATTAACGGACGGACGGATGGACAGCAAGCTACCCATTGCCTGACATCCGCAAGCCCACGTCTACGGTGGCCGGAAATCGGGATCGGAATTACGGCGGCGGCTGCGGCGTAAGTGCCGTTGCCTGATGCGGTCGGCCTCCTCCTTTGCTAGCATTAATGCTTAGCAGAAGGAGGCGACCGCCTGCCACTCCTCCTCGCCCCGGACCAAGGCCTGTACCAAGGCCCAGCGCGAGCGCCGATCGCCCCCACAAGGACACGGCGATGTTCTTCCCAAACCGGGCACACCTCTACCGTGTGTTCCACTGTGTCTTCCGGGCGGTCCACAGAGTGGCGACACCCGGGCGTCACCTCCGCACGAATCTTGTACAGGTACTTCCCGAACTTGCCATGTTCGGTTAGTGCGGAAAGCGAGGGCGCCGTGAGGTCTTTCCAGCCACGCCTCTAAGAGGGGCCTTACCGAACTATAGAGGGTGCGTTCAGGAAGTATAGGTGGAAACACAAAGCCGACAGAAGAGACACCGTGCGGATTGTTAAGAAGACTATTAATTATGTTATAGAAGAAACTTTTATCCTTGTAACAACATTTATAGCAAGACTTATTATAGAACTAGCTTTTGCCCGCGGCTTCGCTCCCGCTGCACCCTACCTTACTCTACTCTATCCTACTCTACCATTAAATGAGCAGATTTTGAAATATATTTTTTATTTATTTAAGGGATATAAATTATCCAAATGTGGTGCTTCTAAGTAACCTTCCCACCAATTTTCAGCCAAATCGGTTCAGCCCTTTTTGACTTATAAATTAACACGACTTTCTTTTTTAAATATAGATAGTAATTTCAAGACTTTTGAAACTCATAGGTCTAGAATCTATTTTTTATCACGGGCCATGATCAATTGGTTCATGGCATGTGATTACACATACACACGTATTTTTTTATTGTTGATAGGTTCGCGCTTGACTGCCATCTCCCCTGATGGAAAGCGACGATGCGGTCGACCATAGAGCGCACATTTCAATCCTATTTTTATTTATTTTTGTTTGATGTTTTGAATCATCGAGGATGGATTTTTTATTCCATATAATATCAACAGTTTATATGTTATTATATTTGCTCCACCAAATCAATCAATAGTCAATCAAACCCCTGTTATTATGTAAAAATATGAACAGCAACTCGAGCTGAAAGTTAGTAAAATTGTCAGAAACAAAACTTGATTGTTCCATATTTATTTTAATTTATTCTCAACATTATGTTATAGCTCTTTCATACACTGGCAGCTAGCCAGTGAAGAGTGGACTTCCAGCGGTTTTACCTATTTGAACTTCAAAAACTATCCCATGGGATTCTATTCCCAGAATAAAAAGTTTAATATATCATTCTTGAAGGCACAATACACCAAAATTCAAAGGAACTAGATTAATAAGTAGATGTGACAACATAACAAGGAAATCGATAAGTCTGTTACTTTTATTTTTATAATATTAGTATGGATATTAAGCTGCTAGTAATTTACGAAACAGCCAATGTGTCGCCCTGACAGTCCCAACGAACTAAAAACAAACAATAAATCACCTAAAGACAGAGCGGCGAGTACACGCGTTACTTATAAATGTCACGACCTTTCACCATATTTGTACAAAGTGCCGTATCATTATTTTGAACATTTATTAATATATCATAATTATCAAGAAGTTGGTTGGAGTATTATTCGTCTCATCCCAACATTATATTTATTGTACTTAATTTTAAGGCATAAAAAATATGCATCGAATGACTTCCCTCCTATTTTTTTCTTTTAAACCACCCTTTATTATAGTGAACATATCAAAATAAATATTATTCAAATCAGTCAAGCCATTCTTGAGTCTTAGCGAGATAAACAAACAGCAAGTGATTTCTATGTACAAGAGAATAATACTTACACTTCGCAACAGTTTCGTCGATGTCGTCTTGAGATTGCTTCTTCTTGTCATTATTATCGTCTGGTTCCTTTTCGCCGTCTAGTAGAGCATCTGTATTTTCTTCAGCTCGTCTATAAAAAATAACAAAAATTCAAGATTGTTGCTTCTTAACACATAACAAAGAAATATTGCAAGTAAAAACAGGTTTGGATGTAATAATTGCGTTGTTTCTATTGTTCTAGCGGCCTTTAATATTTTATTGCGACTAATTATGTACTGTCACGTAGTCACATTAAGGACTCATGCACACGGCGCAAGCTAAATTGGTTTCTAAGTGCTTAATTTGACAAGTAATGAGTTCAAAAGATATTAAATTTGTAATGGATCTGTCCCCCGCAGGTTCACCCATGTCTTTGGTTAGTGCTACGCTCCCATGAATTGAAGCGTGATGTTATCTAAGCTTCCTCGATAAATGGGCTATCCAACATTAAAAAATGTTTCAATTCAAACCAATAGTTCTTGAGATTAGCACGTAGGTAGTTTTAAAGTCGGTCGTTGCAGTCATTGATTCGCTCAGCTAACGTTTACTTAAAGAAATTAATTTCGTACATGCGTAAATTAATTAGTTTAAAAAAAGGACTTAATTTTTTAATTGTATCTTGACAAATCGTTAGTTTCATATTGGTACATGAAACACTAACGATTTGTAAAGATACAATTTCCACGGGATTAAAACGATCAAAATTTAGCCGTGTATATCTGCTCCTGAGTTGAAAGCTGAAGAGCTTCTATGTTAAACTCTTCAGCTTTCAATTCAGGGGCAGATATAACAAAAATGTAACAATATTGGCATGTCGTACCTTTGTTTGGATGGAAAATTATCAAACGACTTTTCCCGCTCTAAAAGGATTGGGAAGGAGTTTCAGACTTATATTGACTAATGTTCAGTTGCCCTTTACGAGGGACACAATAACTCTTTCAAACAATTCGCAGCACTGACGCATATTGGCCCTAACTGGCCCCGTCAAGATACTTCTTATAGTACCCGGCAAATAAGTTAAATCCGTTGCTATGGTTATGCTCAGCCCGAAAATCGGTTAGTGCGCATTCAAGGTCTACCGCCATGATGGTTCAACTTGTTTGCCGAGGATTATACCTAAGTAGGTAAATGGTTAAGACCATAAAATATGTTCCGAGTTTAAGTCGCATCGAATGCTACTTTTTTTTCTTCTGGGGTTATCTAAGCAGTCTTGAAAGATTAGAGTACAAAGTACAGGTGGAATGTCCCCCCAGCGAAAACAACTACTCATATTTCGACGTTTGGCACTACATCTGTCGTGGCGAAATTGACAAGATGTCTTTTCTTCTAAGGTGTTTATGGTAAGACCGGGTCGTCAGCTTCGTAGCAAGTTCGTTACGGTGGTTGTCAAGCCGTCTCAGGTATGCTTCAGCAGCGTGGAGGAAGTTGTTCGTGTATTTTAGTGTTTTTAACCAAGCATTTTTTTTTGCATTTTGCATGTGCTGCATGATGGACATATTGGAGTTGTTACAGCTTCCCCAAAGTTGTATATATGGAATGCTGCTAGAAATAAATCTTACCTCGCAAGCTCTTCTCTCTTATAGAACAGATCTACAATAAGGTCCAGGGCACCCACACTCCTTGATATGACTTCGTCTTCATTGTCAATACGAATGCGAACGCTCAGTAGCCTCTGTGTATTTGCTTCGTTGTTCTGGACTAAGTTTATTAACAGCAACAGCACCTGAGTATGGAAAAACAATTTATTATTTGGGCACTCTACTTGGTTTATTGAACTTTCATGTAATACAAACATCACCAGTTTTTAAACTAAAAACTGAAGATTATATAAAAATATCTTTTTTTTGCTAGTTTTGAAAGTGCTCAGTTATAAAAACTATGGGTAGGCCATACTGAGTGCAGTAAGGCAAGGAGGTCCTTCCCTCCTTTGATGGCCGCTTTACTTAACAGACCCTAAGACTGACTAAACCTTAGTTACGCAAAGTGACGGCCGTTACAACTGGCCTCGGGACCTTTAATAAGCACCTCTCTGTCATAAGAGTTACAGATAGCCCACTCTGCAGAGCATAGAGAAGGACGAGACAGCAGTTCATCTGCTTCTAAGCTGCCCAGTGATCGTTGAATACAGGGCAGAGTACTTCGGATCTCCACGCACTCTCTGTGAAATGGTCAGTAGCACCAAGACGTTCCTAGCCTTCCTTGAGGAGCTGGGGTGGATTGAATGACACATTTGTCAAACCCAAAGAAAGAAAGAAAACATGTACCCGTCCGTATATTACGCGCTTCATCGTCCGTACATGTAGATTACGCGCTTTGGTCGTGGATTTGCGGACACCAGCCCGAAATACACAGCAAACAATCAATCACACACACATACATATAATCTAAGAATGCCTCGAGTATCGGAAGTATAATGACCAAAGCAAAACCTTAGAATTAATAATAGACGCAAAGGTAAAGGAACCAGCTAAACTAGCCGCGTGGTTGATGATTGTGTTGCGCACACGCACACGTGTCATGGCAGGGTTTTCAAATAAAAGTTAAATTGTAATTTTAACATTTGTGCAAGTGAGTAATGTTTCTATATGATTAAAAGTTTCACCACAAAATGCATTTTTTTTTTTAACTCTGACCCTCCTCTAAAACTTTAACTTTTTGGCCCCCACAACGAAAGTTTGCCTACTGCTGACTCAAATCATTTGAAATTGTTTACAGCAGTTTGAGTTCAGAGGTAGAGTTGAAGAGCAAGACGACATAACGCAAATTATAATTGGGGAGGCAACGTAAAAGTCAAGCTGAAAACGAACACATAGAGAAAATTTAATTTTGGTTGACAAAACCCAGATCAGTATTTAACCAGATAATCGCCGTGTTTGGAATAACCCTGGAGCCTCAAACGAGACAAAGAATGGCCACTGCCAATTCAGCAAGGCAGTAATTTTGTTTAAATTGATATCAGTGTAATTTTCGATTAAATAATAATTAGAGCCATGACAATACATTTTTTACTGACTGGTCGATATCGATGGAATTGTAAGCAAGCTGCTTGATATGTCAAATCATGTCATCGTGATATGTCAGAGAATTGAATGAGATTACGCAAGAATTACTCGATAGCTAGATTTTCATCATGCAAAGGAGGATTTGATGTGGGTAATGGCGATTTATTCAATTCTGAGAGGTGTTATGGGGGTCAATGAATTTAGCCAGTAGTGAGGTCACTAACCCGTTTGAATAGCAAAGAAAATGCATACTTTAGTCAAATTTGATGGCCTCATCTTATACCTCAAATGTAAATGGACTGGTATAAAGGCCGAAACACAACCGCGTTGCCGCGCCGCGCCGCTTAAATCGGCAGTGGCACCCACCGCTGAATGTTGCGATACGGCGTCGCAAATAAGAGCGTTTTACTGTCTTACTGTAGGATATCCAGATCCTCATGATTTTTGAGTATAATAAACTTATTGCTTGTTAGTTATTGTGTGACAAGTCAGAATCAAACTGCATCATTGTCAACAAGTATGACGTCATAAAGCTGGAATTCGCGCCGCGATACATACCGCAACATTCTACGTAGCACCGGGCGTTACTGCCGATTTTATCGGCGCGGCGCCGCAATGCGGTTATGTGTTTCGGCTCTAAAGGTCAATAAATAAATCATTTACCGAATTACTATAAGGGACCATTCAAGTATTACGTAAGCACTATAGGAAGATGGAGGGTTCTTCGCTTTGCTTATTGTTGATGACGTGGGGGATGGAGGGGTCTGACGGTGATTACGTCAACATTTTTTTTTTTTTAAGAGAACAATCTCGATGTTCCAAAATCACATGAAAATGAGTAGACAGACACCTATGACTGAGCAATGTTTACATAAGCATGTGGGGGGAAGGTTAGATCTTTGCTCACGAGGGGGGGGGGGGGTTATTATCTGCTTACGTGATACTTGAACGGCTCCTAATTGAATTTAGAGACTGCAATATGCACAACTGAAAATGGAGGATAATTTAAGATGTGTGAATAAGTTGTACTTACACAAACACTAAATTCGAAGTTTCTGTTGTCAGGAATGAAGTTTCCTTGGTTGTTTAGTATGATGAGACAGGTCTCCATAACTGATTGTTGTTCTCCAATCACTTGCGCTCCTAGAGACACTGTAATAAATAGTAAATAGTATGTAAAGAAAGTCGTAATTAATAGTAATTAATATGGTAATACTTATTAAGGTTTCGAGTTAATCTGGAAACAATTCCATTAAAGTTGGTAATTGACTAAATAATTAAATTGTAGATTGATCTGATTCATTCAGTAAAAAGAAAAAGTAGCAAGAATACTTTTTTAGGTAGGTATAAAAAGGTAGCAATAAAAAATATTCTTGCTACTTTTTCGAAATATTATGCAAGGTTATGAAAAGGTTAAAAAAGTACTGATTTTATGAGAATTCTTTCACTGATAGAAAGCTTGACAATTGGCAAGTCATTAGTTATGTCGGAAAAACACAGGGTTCCTGTGCTGATATATGTAAGTTTCAGAATTGAAGTTGATTTACCATTAGTGCCGAAGTTGTGCGAGAGGTTGAGCAGCACCTTGAGCGCGGGCAGCGCGGCGTCCAGCAGCGGCGCGCGCAGGGCGGCGTGTGCGCGCGCGCCGCCGCACCACGCGCGCAGCACGCCGCACACGGCGCGCGCGGCGCCGCCCGCCGGCAGCCGCCCGCCGCACAGGTACACCTGGTTGTCCTCGTTGGCCTGCGTCACCTGCCGCCGACCACACATATATTATCTAGTTTTTCACGACACCCGTCTAGTATTACTGGTACTGATTTCCTAGTGTTCCTATTTTTTTTAAATATTATTTCAATACACTTACTCAAAAACCCACTATTATGATTACCGTTTTTAAACACGCAACTTTCTGTTTTTTGCACTAGTGCGATGCAGTGCGCGTGCTCACCCCCGCGGCCTCGCCACAATGTTATTACATTTATCAAATCAAGCTGGGCACAGCGCGACTACCACGAGTCGCGCCTCAACACCCGGTTATTCCTGACTGTGTAAATTGAAAAACGTCGTTTGATATAAGTGGAAAGGCAGCATTCTCCCAAACCGTAATCGAGGGTGTTATGGAATCAAGAGCTACGCTGACAAACTTTTTCCACTTGTAACAAAACATTAACAATTTCAAATATAACACTACATCGGAGATGCATCGATTTGTGCCATCAGAACGGCGGCACCAGTAAGAGATTTGTCAGCAAATCAGTAATGAATTATTGTAGTCATTTAAAATCGAAAAGATGTAACTGCTAACACATTCATTTTTTTTATATGTATATATTTTATGATGCATTGAAAATTATAGTTTTATGTATTAAAAGCTGTAAGACAATTCCTAAAATCGCTAGAATGGCCCACAGACAGGGCTTATTCAGTTACTATATTGTTTGCTTTTATAAGATTCATACCGTCAAAACTAACACAATACCTCGAATTTGTTTCAAACTAAAAACAAACTTACATTCTCCAAAACCCGCAGGCACCTATCCGCCTTCCTAAGCACTTCAACATCAGCGTTAGTCCAGGTTTCGATAGGCGTGTCAAGTTTGGCAGCACAGTCCTGTATGGTGCGCACGATGTGGTCGACGCCTCCCAACACTCGCAGCTCTTCTTTGAACCACTCGCCGGCGCGTTTTGATGTCAGCGACAGTAACGTCTCCATAGCTAAGTGGCCCACCTGAAATTTAGTTGCTCATGTCAAACTTTATTTGAACTATGTTAAGTAAATACTCATGTCTAGGATTTCTGTTACTGTGTGTTTTTTAATTAATCACGCCTTAACTTCTAAAGACACTTCAATGAAATTTGGAATACAGGTAGGTAGACAGTGGCCTGAATACACAGTTTAAGAGGGGCCATCCCCACTCGCCTATCGTCGACGTCGAGTTTGGTTTAAAAACTTTTTGCTTCATCAAACGCTATACAACGCGATGTTTGATGAAAAGGCAACGCGAAAAAGAAAGATAACGCCTGAAAACTCTGTTGGCGTTCGGTAATTCCGTGATTTACTCGAATATTTTACAAAACTTGTTCCAAGAAATACATGCTTTTTTTTTTTAAAACCCTTAAAAGTTTTTGAGAAAAATTGTCGTCATTCAGAATCACGATTAAATGTGCAAGGATTCTAAAGAAGTACATTTTTTTTTTGTATATATGAGTACATTATGGATGGCCAAAGTTCACATAAAATAGCAGATTTTCAGATGTCTTTACTGGATTAGTTTCACACAAATTTATGTTTGTATTTCTATAGAAGCCTAGATAATATCCACAAGATTTATCTGTGTATCCAAAATATCTGGAGAAAGATGAGTAATAACAACATAATCACGTAAGAACGGTTATATGAAAGTATACGTTGGGTTGGCCACTCTTAAGTATATTAATTTTTACCCTTGTATGTCTCCTTGGGATAATAAATTACTAATATTTTCTCAGGTTTGATTATTCGTTCTTTTTACGTAAACAGGATGATAAAAAGAAACTATGCAGTTATTAATCATAAGATAAATAAAGATTTAATACTATTTTATTTAAAATCGATTTTGTTTTCAGATAAGCCGTTTTATCTTTTAATTAAAAGCTAGAATTCTTGCCCATAAACTACCTATGTTTATGACAAGTGTTTTCCTTATATTTAGGTCGTTAAAAAGTACTTACAGTAATATTTTCTAAATCCAAGTGTTGCGCTTTTCCTTGGCTCTTTATTTCGGCACATAACTCTCGGACCCTCTCTTGGGTCTTAGTTAATTGGGCCGAAGTCAAGCCGCAGTCATCGAGAGCATTTCTAAAGCAAAAGTAATGTGATTAGTAAGCTTTACGACTGTACAAAATGATTAAATGATACAAAGTCCAATAAAGCAGAAACCGCAAACAAGGATGGCAGAAACGATGATATAGATAACGGCAGGGTCGACGCTAAAAAAATAGCGAAATGGCTCCACAAAAGGTTGTTTCATCAGAATAAACAGTTAAGTACCTACAGATGGTGGGAATAGGAATGCAGGGGTGAACAAAACCTACGATAAGTTTTTGACTTTGATACCATATTATTGATTTCTAACAAAAATTTAATCTGTAACACACATACCAGCCCCTTCAGAATGCTGAAATTTTGCAGAGGTTCCTTTTTTGATGTATACAAAGAATAAGAAAGGATTATCCAAAATTCACCCCTATGGGGATGAGACGGGCGTCCTAAGTTTGTACAGAGAAACCTACTTACACGCGGACGATGGCGCTGACATAAGCTAGTCACCAATAAATTGGAGTAGGTAGGTAAATACTGTAAACAATATTGAAATATGAAAATACCGTTTTGTTCCTATTCACCCCTGAATTACTATCCACAATGTTTGATGGAATACCTAATTGTGATAATAAACATATCTGTTATTATAAAACTTTTCTTGTTTACTCTTCAAATTCTCTACTCTAATAGGGTGTAAGACGTTTGACCACTCTCATTCGATTTGTATTTTTACGAATAAAGATACCATTGTCACATTGTTCGTAAAAATTCACGAATAAGTGGAAAATACGAATCAAATACGCGTAAGTACACAGATATAGTTTACCTAAGAGATCAGTACTTTAAGTCCAATATTCTCCTTTTTTTTTGGCCTATCATCCTGTGTAAAGGTATGAAGGTGAGATATGGTGAACTACAAAGCGATTACACTTACTTGTGTGATGCATCAGATTCAAGTAGGTTGAGCATGAGTTCTAGCGATTCGCGATCCAGATCCATGTTGAGACGATCTTGCGACAGCACGAACATCACGGTCGCTGTACACAGACCCAAGCTCTGAAAAGAAAAAATCACTCATATTATTTATGTCTTGCTATTTTTTCAAAACAAAATTATTAAAAAAAAAAAATTCAATTAATACTCAATTTAAATAATTTTTATTTATTTATTATAATGGATTAAATTCTTCCATGTTGGTTGCGCCAATTTGCTATGATCCGCGACTTTGTTTTTTGTAATTTATTTTTTTGGCCTAGCAATCCTATCCCTACCGTTTCCGCTTCCCGCACGACCTCTTGAAGAAATGATTTGACATTGACTTTTGTGAATCGATTGTGAATGTGACCGCACCGCTAAAACCGCCCGCTCGAAATTACAAGAAAATTGGCTATTTCGTGATCCAACCATTCAAAAACTCAACAATAGTGCAGTGTAGTGCAATACAGAAACTGGCAGTGCTTGAAAGTACGAAGTTCGGGGTTCGCCGGCCGGCGCCATGTGGAACATTCGAGGTTAAAAGGTCAGTGTTCCTTCTAATACATTTATCCCATTAATAAACGCTAGGCGCAGTATCTGCATATTGTTAACAAACCTTAGATCGCTTTTACAAACATACAGTCCATTAAAACATCAAGCAAATTCGCGCAACCATTACTTTTGGTCCTACGAGCAGGATCGTGAATCATTTTCTTGTAATTTCGCAATATAGTATTTGTTCCATAGGGAATAAACGCAACGCGCCTGTTTACCTAGATATAATAGTAGAAAACCCGCATCTAGGCATTTAGGCAACTATACGTTATTTCGCTCGTATAGTTAAAGAGTCATTGATAATTACGGTACCTACGCCGTCAACCGCACCGCATAATTATAGTTAGCTACGTAAATATCAGCGTAGATATAAATCGATCGCATTCTTTTTCTTGACAAAATTCATTCGACCATCCTACAAATTGCATGTAGGTAGACGCATTTCAAAAATACCCGTTCATTGTTGAGTGAATATTTGTAGGAAACGGATAAACCATAGATTATATACGCATATGTTATTCCGTTCGTTCGCCGTTCACTTTGTTGTTTACAATATTACCATATTGTTATCTGTTAATTATCGCTTACTTAATAATTCGTTAAGTGTTTGTTTGAGTGTATAGTGTGAATATATCAAGACAAGATGTCTCTTAAGGGAACCAAGGTTAGTGCTGATTTAAAGGTTCAGTTAAAGCTTTTATACGCTGAAAGGGACTCACAGTTTTCACGCGTTCAATCAATTTGTGATAAATCTTTGCAAACCTCGGATCTGGCGATTAGAGATGCTTTCTTGTGTTCGTTGGAAACTTTAGATAGTTTGCGCGAGGATTTTAAATCTACAATTAAGAATATAAATATTTTAGAGTTGGAGTTAAATCCTGATTACTGTGTGAGTTATCAGGCATTGTCGTCCTTTGATGACTTGTATTGTCGTATCAAACGTATTGCTAGGAGTTTAGAGACTCCCCCCCCCGCGAGTGGTTTATCCAACCCTCCTCGCGAACGCCCACGATTGCCGCCAATTCAAATACCTGAATTTAATGGTGACATTCGAAATTGGAATTTATTTATAGATAGTTTCGAAAATATAATACATAGGAACACATCGCTGACAGATCACGAGAGATTGCATTATCTCGTAGAAAAATTGACCGGTAAGGCAAAGGCTGTCTGTGCTGGAATTACGTTTAGCGCTGAAAATTACAATTTAGTTTTGAACACTTTAAAAACAAAATACGAAGATAAGCGATTAGTAGCCACCGCATATTTAGATCAATTATTCGATTTGAAAAGTTTTTCCGTTTGTAACGATCATAATTTAGAGAAGTTTTTAAATATTTTCGCATCATCTGTTCGTGCAGTAAAGAACCTAAAGGTCAATGACCTCTGTGACTTTTTGTTTTTGTATATCGGTTTAAAGAAGTTAGATCCTGAAACTGTTCGTCTGTTTGAAACGACTCAGCGCGGTAACGAAATACCTAAGTTCGAAGATTTAGAATCTTTTATTCGCGACCATATTAAGGTATTGCAGCGCACGTCGGCACGTCATGAAGTCACGAATAGGACAGGTTCCGATCGCCGTATAGACGCGTCATCGAAGTCTGTCAAGACTGCACATACGCTAGTTAATACCGCCTCAACACCTGACTGTTCTCTGTGTAAGGGTAGCCATACACAGCTGTACAAGTGTTCGGAATTTCAGAGATTATCGCCTAGTGATCGTTACAAGTTTGTCCGCACTAATAATTTGTGTTTTAATTGTCTAAGTGACAAACATCTGGTTACGTCATGTAACAGTGGTGTTAGCTGTCGTAAATGTCTAGCTAGACATCATACCTTCTTACATTTTGAGAGTAGTAAGCTGCCATCGCAGCAGCAGCCTGCGCAGACGCGCGACGCTTGTGACGCGCGGCCTGCTGCGAGTGCAAACGACGTAACATTGTGTTCGCTTTCCGCCGCTGGTACTCAAATCACTACCGTTTTACTTGCGACCGCGCAAGTTGTCATTGTAGATGCCTTTGGCAAACCGCACACCGTTCGAGCGCTACTAGATGGCGCTTCCCAGAGTAATTTTATTACTCGGGATTGTTGTCAACGCCTTGGTTTTAGTTTTAATAATTGGTCATCCCGCTCAGAAGTGAAAGGTTTTGGAGGTTTAAAGGCAACCATTCACGGTTCCATTAAAATAATATTTAGTTCACGTTTTAATCGTAATATTTCGTTTGAAATGGATTCGCTAGTCGCAGATAAGATTACGGGACGGTTGCCCACGGTACCGGTTGACACGTCCATGCTGACGGAGTTTAAGAACTTGCAGTTAGCCGACGGAAATTACGCTTTCCCTGGAGATATCGATCTATTGATCGGTGCTTCGATTCTCCCGCATCTCCAGTTATCACGTAAAATTCAAGGTCTTCCGATGTACCCCGCTCCGCACGCACTGGAAACAGTTCTCGGGTTTGTTATAGTTGGTTCCGCACCCGCTTGTTTAGTTAGTTACTCGACTGTGTCGCACTGTTGCACCGTCGAGCCGCCGCTTGAGTCTACCATCCGCAAGTTCTGGGAGATTGAAGAGGTCAATGTCCCGCCTATTCTCAGCCCTGAGGATCAGGTCACTGAGGAGATTTATACCCGCACGACTACTCGTGATAAAGATGGTCGTTATGTTGTCGCGCTCCCTTTCAAGGGTGATATTTTTTCGCTCGGTGGCTCCCGTGCCTCCGCAGAAAAACGCTTGTTTGCTATTGCGCTCTCTGCCGATGTTCGGCAAATGTTTCTTAGTATTGGAATCGGAGAATGTGACCGTAGATTCCAACGCTTCTTGTATAGATTTTCTCCGCAGGAGCCTTTGAAGGTTTACGAATTCAATCGTCGAATTCAATCGTCACCCCATCGATGGGGCACGTTTGTCGCAAATAGGGTGGCTAAGATTCAAGCTGAATTGTCACCGGAAAATATATTCCATGTCGCTGGAACAGAAAACCCAGCTGATTGTCTCTCACGTGGTTTGCTTCCCGCGCAAATTTTAAATCATCCGCTTTGGTTTTGTGGCCCTCCCTGGCTGCATACCACTCCTAACGAGTGGCCAAATGCTCCGTTTAACCCCGCTACTGTTTCAGAACCACCCGAGGAGAAGAAACATACGCTTGTAGTATCAGTTCCGCGTGAAGAGTCAGTTGTTTTGTTGTTGTCTAATCGAGTCTCGTCTTGGTCGAGACTACTACGCTGTGTAGTTTACGTCCTAAGATTTTTGAGATTATTACCATCGCGTGGTTCTATAATCGCAGCTGATTTGGATAGAGCTGAATCAGTTGTACTTCGAGAGTTGCAGAAATTTTATTTTTCAATAGAATTTCGTAGTTTAGAATCACATAAACCTTGTAGTCCCGCACTTCAACATTTGAAACCATTTTTGCAAGACGGACTCATTCGTGTCGGTGGCCGTCTGCGAAATGCTAAGTTAGAGTTTGAACAAATGCATCCAGTAGTTCTACCACGCAGGGATCACGTTTTGGATTTGTTGGTGGACTATCACCATAAGGTGAATTGTCACGCTGGTCCCGATTTATTAATGTCCATTCTTCGACAGAAGTACTGGATACTTTCCGCTCGCAATTTGATACGCGCTAGAGTGCACAGATGTGTGCCCTGCTTTAAGCTCCGCCCGCGTTTCAACGCGCCGGAAATGGCCGACCATCGTTCTTGTCGTGTTGTACAGACGGTGAAACCTTTCATACATACTGGGACGGACTATGCTGGACCGTTTAAAGTCACTATTGCCCGTGGTCGTGGTATACGTTCCACAAAGGCATACATTTGCCTATTCGTTTGTATGACAACTCGTGCGGTTCACATAGAGTTAACCAGTGATTTGAGTACGCAGGGTTTTATGTCTGCATTTAAACGATTTTTATCTCGCCGTGGTCCCGTTAAGCGCTTATACTCTGACAACGGCACAAATTATGTTGGAGCGCGACGCAATATTTCGGAATTACATACATTCTTACGCTCCAAGTACTACCAAAGTGAATTCGCCCATGTCTTAGCTGAGAATCGCATTGATTGGTGTTTTAATACGCCAGCGGCTAGTCATTTTGGTGGCAATTGGGAGGCGAATATTAAAAGCCTTAAGTCGCACCTGTTTCGGGTCATAGGCGAACAGATTCTCTCGTACGAGGAGTTGAGCACCGTACTCGCTCAGGTAGAGGCGTTGATGAATACGCGTCCGTTGTGTCGGACTTTGTCTAGTGATCCATCGGAGCCACTAGCGTTGACGCCGGCTCACTTCTTGACGACGACTCCTCTTAAATATTTGCCCGCTTTAGATGTCGAGACTGACAAACTGCAGCTTCACCCGCGTCACGCTCTGCTAGATAGCTTAGTTCAGTCCTTTTGGAAGCGATGGAGGACAGATTATCTGCATACGCTGCAGTCGCGTCAAAAGTGGAACACTCCTTCAGATCCAGTCACAGTCGGTACTGTGGTGATACTGAAGACTGAGAGTGCGCCTCCTCTGCACTGGCCTCTTGGTGTAGTGGAAGAAGTTTTTCCGGGTTCGAACGGAATAACGCGAGTCGTAAAAGTTAAAACCGCAACTGGATCGTACCTGCGTCCGGTTATTCGCCTCTGCCCTCTGCCTAATCAGTAGTAGTGGCATAGTTAGTTATAAGTTGTTTCGCTACCTAGTATTGATAGTTTAGATTAGTAATAGGGTTTAGTTTCGCTTTTGTTTTTTTTCTTTTCTTTGAAGGTAACCCTTCAAACCCGGGGGGAATGGTTGCGCCAATTTGCTATGATCCGCGACTTTGTTTTTTGTAATTTATTTTTTTGGCCTAGCAATCCTATCCCTACCGTTTTCGCTTCCCGCACGACCTCTTGAAGAAATGATTTGACATTGACTTTTGTGAATCGATTGTGAATGTGACCGCACCGCTAAAACCGCCCGCTCGAAATTACAAGAAAATTGGCTATTTCGTGATCCAACCATTCAAAAACTCAACAATAGTGCAGTGTAGTGCAATACAGAAACTGGCAGTGCTTGAAAGTACGAAGTTCGGGGTTCGCCGGCCGGCGCCATGTGGAACATTCGAGGTTAAAAGGTCAGTGTTCCTTCTAATACATTTATCCCATTAATAAACGCTAGGCGCAGTATCTGCATATTGTTAACAAACCTTAGATCGCTTTTACAAACATACAGTCCATTAAAACATCAAGCAAATTCGCGCAACCACATGTTAACTATATTTTAAAGCATAAATAATAATATAAATAATGTAGTAATCAACTCATGATAGACTTGTCCTCAGAAATCAGAAATCAGAAGCGTTTATTTCAAATAAACCAATTACAGGAACTTTTGAATAGTCAAAAATTTTGAATTGTCACTGTTGAATTGTCCTACAAATTGAGTTTATAACGCATTTTATCTAATAAGACATATCATTCAAATTTTCATTTTTATAACTAGCTAGGGCACAAGCACAAGTTCAAGAAGTTATACTTTATTCACGAAACCTTAATTATATTTCTAAAATAAAAGTAGTCTTTGTTATTGTGACATCAAAATCGGTCCATCAGTCGGACAATATGTCAAAGCACAATTTTATTATAATTTTTCATTTGCATTTCGTTAAAGAATAATATTTTGATATTACAAACACTTTAATATTATTTAAATGACTGTATAGATTACAATATGGACAAGGCCAGACTTGTTTGAAAATATTGATATAATACGCGGAATATAGGTTAAACTGAAATGGCGATAGACCTTGAATGCGCAGATACAGATTTTCGGATCTCAATCGATGTGGGGGCTACGTGTAACCATAGCAACGGGTTGAAATTATTTGCCGCGTACTATACAAATACTGCCTATAGATTTAAGCTTGTGTAAAAATTTTGTTACAAATTTGGTGTACAAGTTTTTTTTTTTATAGCCTACTGTATGTTACTGTGTGTAAGTTTATACTATTTCATATATTGTTTTATTCATATACATTTTTTTTTATAGACAGTTTACAGCTCTATAACTGACCTGATCATTGGTAGCGTCATGTAGCGCACTGAAGAACTTCTGCACAGTGCCGTGCGCCCGTAAGTGCATGCGGAACGCCGGCGCGGTACATTTGCTCGCCAGTGTAATTGCAGACAAGCAGCGCGTCGAAATTGGGTTGTTGTCCTGCACGAAACAATCCAATGGTGAGGAAGGAAGCAAGGAAAAAATCAACTAGTTTTTTGAATAATAGTTTCAGCTGAATCTTATTTTATTCATAAGGTCCTTATAAGACCTCTGTACAACCTCAATGCACAGAATGTTGGTAGGTACATAAAAGACTTAGATATTATCACATCACAATATCTCCACACCACTACTGCTGCAGTCATCATATTCTGTACTGAGAAAATATACATCTTCACGTAAATTATGAATATGATAGAAAATACTTTTTACATACCTGTAGAGCATCTAAGAGATATTCCACATCATCATTAAATTCTTGAAACTCTCCAATTTCCTGGATTTGATGAGCCTTTTTGACATTTCTAACGACTGTGTAAAACTGGAACAAGAAAAAAGGTTTCGAATGAACTCTTCAAACTAGATGTCATGCGAGTCAGACTCAAATACATTTTATTATTTAAATGACGTTAGGCGAAGAAAATGTGACCTTGAAACTTTAAATCAATATGATTGATACAATTTATTCCAACGCTTAGCTTATATGATACATACCTCTTTAGACTCTTTACTGCATTTGACACTAGTGTAAGGTTTCACAGCTTCAACAGGATCGTCTACAATTGGATCTGGGGCCCTATACCGGGTCACTCTGGTCAGTTCTTCCGATACTTGACCTACTGGATTCCTTGCTTCTGGATTCTCTGCAGGCTCAGGCCTTGGAGTCTCATTTCCTTTCTGTAAGTGCAACAATTGTATGGCTTTAACAGGAAGGTTATGTATTGTTTCATTATGAAATCAAACCATTACATTTTTACTATCTACTTGCAGTAATTTCAAGGTTTGTTGTGCAATACAATAACAATGATAATAGTTTAGTTTAGAATCTTCTTGAACAACTATGATGGTGCACTGTTTAAATCGTTTTCTCTAAACGAACAAGTCAAATGATCTATGATAATATTTGTTCATTTAAATCTAAAGTTTTCTTTCATAGTGAAAAATCATCAAATAACTCGCATAGAGAGTGAGATGGAATGTAAGACTTTTACTGAATTAAATCCATCTGTTTTGCAGGGCCACTGTGACGTCAGGGTCACCGTAACTCTATAAAACAATCTTGAAGCCCAATGTTAAAGAGGTCAAATTGTTTATCTTTTACAAATTTCTAAGGATACTCTTTCTCTTTGCTAAGTTGGCTACTTTATCTTCGAAAAAGGGATGGCCTTTGCAGGAAAGAATCAGTTCTTATAATTTAAACAAAAAAAAAAATCAATAGGTAGAATAGGAACTTAAATGTTTAAATGGAAAACCTAGAAAAAGTTTCAAATGAGTACTTACATCATTAGCCCATTCATGTCTATACAGATGGCGTCGCTTCCTTGCTGGCAGCGGTGATGGATTGTCATTCACAAGTGACTTACTCTTGAATATAGATCCTTTCTTCTTCGTTATTACTAATTTAACACTAGGTTTTTCATCATTCTGTATAAGATCTTCTGTTTCATGTAAACCTCTGGGTGATTTAAATACATCTTCTTGGTGATGTTTCTGAACTTCTTCTTCAGAATTCTCATTAGGACAACTATTGTAAGCCGAATCTGAAGATTGTGTGTTGGCCTGAGAGTAAGTTGGAGTGTTGTTTGTATTAAATGCTTGAGCAACTACCTCACTAGTCTCCTCTTCCTGGCCCACTTCTTCATTAGCTGCACTCTGTTGTATAGTATTGTCCTCCTGAGCCATCTCTACAACATGATCAGGACTTATATTTTTATTATGCTTGTGCTTATGTTTTCTGTGTATCTTGATTTTAGGAATATCACCACTTTTACCACTGTCACTCCCACCAGATAATATGTCAATGAGATCATTCTTCTCTATAGGACTTTCATTTTTCTCAATGACTTGTTCATGCTCAGGAGTGGTCATCGATGCAGCTATGTCAGCTAGTGTTTCATGCTTTTTCCTAGTTTTTCTCCCTTCCTTTTTAATGTCACTTACAGTTTTAGTTCCTTGTTTATTTGGATAGCCAGCTGTAAGGACATCCAGATAATCATCATTTTCACTATAATTTATATTAGGTCTTTTCCTTCGAGCTCTTCCAGTTGTACTCTCTGGGGGTTTTGGATCTGGAGGTAGCTCATTTGGTTGAACTTCCAGTCTTGGAGATTTGATAACTGAACCGGAATCTAGTTTGGCTAGCTGAGACTCAATGTCATCTCCAGGTAACACTTTGTTCTTTGATTCCTGTTCATTTTCTTGTGATGGTGATGCAAGCGTTTTGTACAGATCATATGCATCTGTTCCAGGCTGTGGTGAACTCAATTTCTTTAGTGGTTCATCATCAGAATTTTTGTGATGACGTTTATGAGACTTGTGATCTTTTTTGTCTTTCTTCTTTTCTTTTTTGCTTTCTTGTGTGAGACCAGCACACTTGATTGTAATTTTGAGACCTTCATGCTTTGGAGAACATATTGTTTCCATGGACGGGCTCTTCTTGTGATCAGATCCTACATCTGAATGAGTATCTAGAGATGAATGCCGATCAGAACTGGGTGATGTAAAACCTTCATTTGAATCTGTACTGACAATTCTTGATGTTCCTTTAGATATCCTGAGCACTATTGGTGGTGGCTTGCGTTCCTCATTTGTTTCCTTACTAGTTGAAGGACTTGTAACCTCTGTTTTTACAACAGATGGACTAGACACTAGTGGACTGGTTTTGGGTGATGATACTTTAGGTGAAGACAACACTTTTGGGTGTGCTGACTCATACCTAGTAAACTCAGGGATAGGGCTGTTGCTCCCATCTTCAGCATAATTAATCACTTTATCACGATTGCGAACAAGGTAACGCTTATTTGGTGGTTGAGTATTTTCAGCTGGTGCATCTTCTTTTTTAGAGGCTTTTGTGGCCACTGTGCTCTTTTTAGCTTTAGATTTTTCAGAGTTGCGACGAGGTAATTCAGGAGATGATGAATCTCTAGTATAAGCCCTGCTTCTTTTGGTTGTCTTCTTCTCCTTGCTATGTGAAGGATGTTCAGGTGACAGTGGTGCAGCAGGTACTGGTGGGGCATATGTGATTTGTGGAACTGGTGGGTAAGCCTCTGCATTGCGAGATTTAAAGAATTTCTTGGGCTTTGGTGGTGGCTGCTCAGTTTCAACTGCTGGTACTGTCAGTGGACTATTTTGATCTTGCACTGGCTTTTTAAGAATGTTGTTTGTATATGCTGAAATGTTAAAACAAATAATTGTAAATAAACAAATCAATGCCAAAATACTACAAATGTTGACACAGGTACCATAGATAGTAGAAGTAGGTAGTTAGATTCATTCATAATGAATGAACTTTCACCATATTTTGGAAGTGGGCATTGGTACTAACGACTAACTAATGAGAATCATGTCTAAGGAAACAAAATAAACGGTAACTTACAGTTCATAATTTCAAGGTTGTTTATAAAATGACAAATGTGTCAGTGAACGTGCTTACCGTAAGGTGCGCTTCTAATCGACGTGAAGCTTGTGATTCCCCATTTGCCCACGGTGCCCGCCGAACGAGCAGCAGTCGGGCAATTACTGTTTTCTCTAAAGAGAGCACTATCCAGCGGCACAGCCACGCTGCCGCCTCGGCCTCTGCCCCAGCGCGACATACTGATAATTTCATCAAAAACGATGACACCTGCACCGACTCCGTCTAATCAATCGTCTAGGCAAATGTCAAAACGAGAAACACATGCCGTTCCCAAACACAAGTGTTGCACTTTCGACTTACTTTAAAAATTTACGGATAACACTTTTCGAACCATTTTTAGACTTTCACTAAATGAAATGAAAACACAACCCATAAAGATAACACACCCGCCATTTTTACAGGAGCCTAAGTACTTTTCCCTCAGATGCACTCAAATGCGTAATCAACCGACATAACAGTTTATCACGTTTTTACTATTTCCATTATAATTATCTGATTCTCTTTGAACTTTTGAGGTAGATCTATAATGTTGATTTTAATATTAGTTAATGACAAATAGGACACAAACTGCGATGTTGTCATCTCATAACACAAAAGACGCCATATTGGCTAAACACAAGAAGTGATTTCAACAACCAATAGAAAGGCAGGAAAACGGGGAGCGAACCATAGAGTCTTTCAAATGAATCAAAATATAAGCAGAGGCGAAATTGTTTGCAGCCGTATTGTATAATTATTTTTTTAATATTAAAAAAAATAATTCTATTCTATTTGCTATGTAAAATTCTAAAACTTTTGAACTAAAACACTGTTGGCATCATAAAACAATATGGCGTTCCTTGTTCCTACCATAGACAGAGTAAAAGCAAACCGCGCTTTTAGCAAAGTGGTGGGTCGGTCTAAGGCTTGAGCGGGAAAATTCGAAATAAATTATAAATAAAAAAACTTTTTTAAAAACAAGCTTTCAATTAAATGGCCTAAAAAGAAGAAAATAATATTTTCTTTTATAACTTTTACTATCAATTTAGAATGGCATTACACAATTTATATGATATAAAAGCTTGTCGCGAGATTTTGAAAATATTTAAATCAATGGATAAATTTATTTAACTTATTTAATTAGTGAAATTATTTAGCTATGTATTTACACAGTTCAATCTCGCGACAAGCTTTTATATCATATAAATTGTGTAATGCCATTCTAAATTGATAGTAAAAGTTATAAAAGAAAATATTATTTTCTTCTTTTTAGGCCATTTAATTGAAAGCTTGTTTTTAAAAAAGTTTTTTTATTTATAATTTATTTTTTACTTTTTAGTTATACCTTATTTAAATCACATTTGTATTCTCAGCAAATACATTTAATTGTTACCCATATTATAGGAAAGCATAAGAAACTTAGTCTTCTATCTTTAGAAGTCTGCCAGGTTTTATTTTTTTACTTTTTTTATGGTAGGTAAAATCATCCAATGACATCCCCCGCCCTTGGGCTTGGTCCCGTTTGTTGCCGGACGGACGGACAGCGAGCTACCCATTGCCTGCCGTCCGCAAGCCCGCGCCTACGGTGGTCGGAAATCGGGATCGGAATTACGGTGGCGGCTGCGGCGTGAGAGCCGTTGCCTGATGCAGTCCGCCTCCTCTTTTGCTAGCATTACTTCTTTGCAGAAGGAGGCGACCACCTGAAAAGTCTAGGTTGGATTTATGAAACAAAAATGATGGTGGTGGATTGTAAGACTAACAGTCAACCTAACTTACATGAAATAGCCAATTGCAAAGTTGTCCAGAGTTTATCTACCTGGGATCCATAATCAGAAATACTGAGAAAGGCGGAAAAGATTCAAGCACCGTAAAGAGATTGATGCTTTTGAAATGTGACGCTGGAGGCGTCTACTGAGGATAAAACAGACTGCTCACCGCACTAACGTTTTGATTCTTAAAGAGCTTTGCATCAAACAAAAACTTTCGTCGATTATGCAACAGCGAATTTTTAAGACGTTTGGATATATCATACGCAATGAAAGCTCTTTGGAAAGTTTAGTGGTACAGGGAAAAGTAGAGGGCCTACGTTCTCGCGGCCAATCGCCTACCAGATGGACAGACCTCACTAAATCATCTTCGAAGTGTTCCCTCATTGAATGTACACGAACTGCCATGAATAGAGAGAGATTAAGAAATCTCGCAAAAGCCGCAACCAATCTGCCAGACAATCCATGTCCACTACCACTTTACCAAAAGTATGACTGAGAAAAAGGAGAATATTGGATTTAGAGTAATGCCACTTTATTTTTCAAGTTACTCTCTGCAAGCCCTTTCAATTGGTACCTATTTTTAACTTCCGGCGAAAAAGAGGGGTGTTATCAGTTTGACTTGTCTGTCTATGTGTCTGTCCGTGGCATCGTAGCGCCCAAACGAATGGACCGATTTTGATGCGGTTTTTTTGTTTGAAAGCTGGCTTAATCAAGATGGTTCTTACCTACAATTTATGAAGATCTGTGCAGGTGTTTAAGGTCATCAGCTCGTTTGTTAACTGTGGTAGGCATTTTAGACAGTAAATGGGTGTTTACTTTATTTTAAACTTATGTGTGACCTAATATTTGAAAGACTCGTGTACAATCTGGTGCCATTTAGCTGGTCTGATGATGGAGCTCGAAGACAAGAACCCTGGATTGCTTATTAACATATTAAAATTATCGAGTTTGCGCTCATTAGATTCGCCTTAACTAGTACCATACATTTCTCATGATGACAAGGACCTGATGCTAGATCTGGAAGGTGGCTGATGAACTTTGGAACGCCTACTAGTAAACCCATCGAGTTTGGGCTCATTACATTGCAACATTTCATACTGATGACAAGGACTGTCGGGCGTTTTTTAAAATTTTTAATTTTATAATTATGTAGGAGTGTAGGAGTATTAAAAATAACTAGTTCAAATTCTTAAATGTTCCGCCATATTTTATTATTTTTATAATTGATTTTGAATTTTTAATTGACTTCATATAGTTAACCATGCATTGTCATCAAAATTAAATGTGTATCACAATTTCAGCTCAAGGTTGAAGATATCTGCTTCAAAATTGAATTGCAAGATTTCACCAGAACAAATATTCATACATATATACATTGCAAGTCAAACAAAAGCTTATAAAAAATCAAACTTTTAAGAAAACGCAATCTAAAGATAAGGTCGTTTATGCTCTGTTTAGGCCCATATTTTAAAACCAACAGTAACTAGGCAATCTAAACCTTATAACCAGTTGACTGAGCTCCATCATCAGACCTTGGTTACCATATAGGATCCAAGTGCTCATCAATACAAATCAAATGAGCCCGAACTCGATGGGATTGTGTCGATTTCTTACGAAGTTCCTATGGTAACCTTCCAGCTCCATTATTAGAATCTGGTTACCATACAGGATCTAAGCACTCGTCAATACAAATCAAACGAGCCCAAAGTCGATGGAGTTGTGTCGTTTAACTGCGGAGTTTCAATGACCACGATCCTGCTCCATCATCAGACCCTGGTTACCGTATAGGATCCAAATACTCGTCATTACAAATCAAATGGGCCTTAAGTCGATGGGGTTATATCGCTTAATTGCTGACTACATATGGCAACCTTCCAGCTCTATCATCAGACCCTGGTTACATGTAAGCTCCAAGTACTTATCAATACAAATCAAATGAGCCCAAACTCGACGGGATTGTGTCGATTTCTTACGAAGTTCCTATGGTAACCTTCCAGCTCCATCATCAAAACCTGGTTACCATATAGGATCCAACTAGGTACTCATCAATACGAATCAAAAGATTTCAAATTCGATGGGGTGTGTCCTTTAACTGCGGAGTTCCCATGACCACCTTCCGGCTCCATCATCAGACCCTGGCTACCATACATGATCAAAGTACTCGTCAATACTAATCAAACTAGCCCAAACTCGATGGGGTTGTGTCGTTTAACTGTGGAGTTCCTATGACAACCTTCCGGCTCCATCATCAGACCCTGGCTACCATACAGGATGAAAGTACTCGTTAATACTAATCAAACTAGCCCAAACTCGATGGGGTTGTGTCGTTTAACTACGGAGTTCCTATGACCACCTTCCGGCTCCATCATCAGACCCTGGCTACCATATAGGATGAAAGTACTCGTCAATACTAATCAAACTAGCCCAAACTCGATGGAATGGTGTCGTTTAACTGCGGAGTTCCTATGACCACCTTCCGGCTCCATCATCAGACCCTGGCTACCATACAGGATGAAAGTACTCGTCAATACAAACTAAACGAGCCTAAATTCGATGGGTTTGTATCGTATAACTGCGGAGTTCCTATGATCACCTTCCGGCTCCATCATCAGTCCCTGGCTGTCATACAGGATCAAAGTACTCGTCAATAGTCATCAAGCGAGCCCAAACTCGATGGGGTTGTATTGTTTTATTGCTGAGTTCCTATGGCTACCTTCCAGCTCCATCATCAGATCAGCTCCATGTCATCATAATGTTGCATTGTCACCCGACTTACACATGCATGTAAAATTTCAGCTCAATCGGTTGAAGATATCTGCTTCAAAATTGAGTTGCAAGATTTGAGCCGAACATTCATAGTTACATACAGTGCAAGCTAATAGAAAGCTTGTAAAAAGTAGTTTTTTCGCTCACAGTCGTAACTAAACTAGATATTTGAGATTCTAGTCACTAGAATCTAGTGCAACAATCGGAGTGTTTATGCTATACATGTCTTCTAACATAAATCATCTGGGCTATATTTTCTACACGTTGTGTAGTGGAACCTAAGCAATATAAAAGATCATTCCTAAATGTCATGTGAAAAACATATAATATCGGTCGTGCGAGTGCTCGAATACTAGGCGCCCATTACACGGTCATGCAAACGTAGTGCTTACATTCTCTTTGGGTCATGCAAACGTCAATCATTGCAATCAATCATGAACGATGATGAATGATGGTTTTAGTCAATCAGTACTATGCTACGTCAGTCATCCCATTACACGGTAGGTTATTCGTCAATCAAAATTTTGACTGTGGCAAAACTGACAGCAAAACCTATCGTGTAATGGGCGCCATAAACCGGAAAAAATGGTATTCTACAGACGTACGGTCGACGGATCTTGGCGAGCCTGAACTTTGCGCAGAAGGCTTGAAACTTGCACAAACGGCACAAACTTTTTTAGGAATTAAATAATAATAAAGAGCTGAGAAAAGAGTCTGTACCCGAAAATATAATAATATTCCACAACTATCACACAACACCTAGTCCCAAGCTAAGCAGAGCTTGGGTTATGGGTACTAGACAGCTGATAAACACACATAAATATTTCTAAAGACAAATATATTAAATAAAATATAGATATTTTTATGTTTCCTAAGACGTCCGAAGTCCATTATGAGAGTACATCGTCTTCTTTCCACGTTCACTCGCTAGATTTCGCCATTTCCGCTACGTAAATCGAACTCAGCGCCACCCGTGGCTGCATCTGGAACTAACTAACAGCACAGAGCAAGCCACCATTCCTTTATCATTGTTCGGCTCATAATGGTAATGATGATGATTGGTATACACCAGGAAGAAATTATTTGGACTTCGGACGTCTTAGGAAACATCATTCAAATTTTATTTTAAGGTAATTTTTTATATTATGTGTTCCGTTCGACGTCCAAAGTCCATTATGAGAGATCTGTTTGTTATCTCCTGGTTTTTTTTTTTTTTTTTAACGTAGGTAAAATCATCCAATGACAAATCCCGCCCTTGGGTGGGGCGGGAAATAGTGTCAGACTTTTACTGGCTAAAAACCTACCTTTCCATTCCTTGCCTTTATCCTGGGGCCCGTGGTGACAGTCTCACATAACCTTTGTTGTTATCTCCTGGTGGCTTGCTTATTAAAACGCAACAATGTGCGAAGACTGCGAAGACGAAGACAATGCTTGTGCAGACTTTCGACTATGGTGACGTGTGCTACTTTGATCTGAATGCGGTATTGCTGGACAAACTTGACAGGCTCCTAAACAACTGCATCCGGTTTATATTTAACTTAAGAAAATATGATCATATTTCAAGTTACAGAACTGAGCTCAAATGGATGCCCATTCGTCAGAGGAGAAGTTTGCGCGCACTAACTACACTTTTCTCTCTGCTCAACTCTCCCTCGCCTCCTTCTTATCTTATATCACAGTTTCGATATCTATGTTCTTTAAATGCTAAAAATCTGCGTTCTTCTAACAATCTTCTACTGTTTTGTCCTTCTCATACTTCTGATTTTGTTCATTCTTCCTTTCATATACAGTCCATACTTCTGTGGAATGCGCTTCCTCTCGACATCAGGACGACCACCAGTCAGTATGCATTTAAGCGGAAGTTGCGGCATTATTTTCTACACAAATAGTGGAGTCATCTCAAAAACTCCTTTCATTTAATTTTTATATATAATATATTTTTATATATATGTAGGTTGTATTATATGAATTATACATGTATGTTTATTTTATTTATATACATTTGTACCCTTGTTTTCTTATTAATCTTTAGTTTTTTTTTTTTTTGTGCACCTGCCATGTTTTCTCTTCACTACCCTTGGTTGACTGGTAGAGAATGCCTCAGGCATTAAGTCCGCCTTTGTACCTTTATGTTGCATGAAGTTTAAATAAATAAATAAATAAATGTGAAAAATAGTCCTATAATTGTACTATCAAAAAGAATATAGGACACAAAGAAATCAGCATTGCAGTTACTTAAAGTAAACTATAATACAACTGATTTCGCTCTATAAATGACATCGGCGTTTAATATGACTGAATTGATGTTTTGTAAAGTCAGTAGTAACAAACTAGCGAGCAGTAGTCCGCAGCTTTAATTTAGTTTGAATATGTAAATTAATGGGCTCTATAACGATTATGTGATGAAATAATAACGTCTAAAAAAATAGTTAGATCCAAATTCTGGATGCAAAGCTGGTGGATCCTTATTGTCCTCAATAATTTTGAGTCACTATCAAAGAGATTCGAAGTGTAAACTCTATGACTCAATGCTAGCAATAATTTAGTGGTAGTAAATTTGCAAATTTATAGCAGTATTTTTAAAGAAATGGATTAATTCTCTTGCGTCCCATATAACTTCACGGAATTAATCAGAAACTGATGCTTTAGCTTGTATGTTTGTAAGAACAACACATTTAGCTAAAATATTTTTTTTGCTAAATACTATCAGACAGAGTACTATACCAATGAATACTGCATTTTCTTATGGGAGTAGTAGTATAAGCGTTAAAACTTTCTCTTACACTAACGAAACTACCTTAACCTCACTTTACCAATTTCGTGCTAGAGAGTCGTAGCCAAAATGGCCAGGTTTCCAGCTGTAGGCCATGAATTTCACCTAGATGCCCGGTGGTGACGTAACACAAGTGGCAGACGAATTAGTGTAAGTAAAATTTATATAACTTAAGAAATCTGCTGAAATTGCAGTGAAAGCACGCGCCATCTAATAAGACAAGAAAAAACAAAGTTGCTTTCGATGTGAGCGACATGTGTAGTGATTAGGTCTAAGTGTGGGTAGATATCTTGCTGGTCACGGCGCTCAGCAGATCCGTTTTTGTATTGCACAGTCCCAATAAATGGTAGGGGACAGATATCAGACGGCCCGTCAGTGTTACTTACAATTTTGTTCTCAGGATTTCTTTCTCGTCAATGAAGTAGTCCGCGTAACTCGTCTGCAAACTGTGTTGGACGACTTGAACTTTCTGAAGACGATTGCTGCAGCTACGTACGGCAAGCAACCGTCCCCGGAGGGTGAAGAAAGTCGCAAAGTTGAGATACTCTAAGAGGCTTGGCCTGCTTGAGGGGTCAACTGCCGGTTGCTAATCGAATCCACAACACGGTCTGCCTTTTTCTTGATGCTGGATTGCATTTCTTAAATGTTCTGAAAACCTATACAAGGTATCGCGAAATGAAAAGGCTCTGATGAATACTGAGGCAAATCCTTGTGAGGTTTGAGAGTAATAATCTTCAGGAATTTCATACGTGGTTCGATACGGCAAACTTTCCCAGGCAGTGATGAACGTCACCAAGTTGATACACACTGAAAGGCGTTACGCCTGTTTTAGGGACAAACTGCCAGTTGCTGAGTAAGTCCATAGGCAATGAAAGATAATGCAAAACCTAGTCTTCAAGGCCAACTCTTGGATATGGACTACGTGTCTTATAGAAATTTCCAGAAGCTTTATGCATGATACGGCAAGCAACCTTCCCCGGAGAGTGATGAAGGTCACAAAGTTGAGATACCCTAAGAGGCTTGGCCTGCTTGAAGGCTCAACTGCCAGCTGCTAAGCATGTGAATTGGCACTGATGGATTATGCAAAATTTAGTCTGGAGACAAACTCTTGGAGCTAAATAACGCCAAATTTCCAGGAACTAAATGCAAGCTACGATAATGCAACCGTCCCCAAGGGGTGATGAAGGTCACAAAGTAAAGATACCCTTTGAGGCGTTGCGCCTGCTTGAGGGTCCCACTGCCAGCTACTAAGAAAGACAATAGGTATAGACTGATAATTCAAAGCATTGTCTGGGGCAAACTCTTGGAGCTGGAGAACGTCAATTTCCAGGAACTAAATGAAAACTACGACCATGCAACCTTCCCTAAGGGGTGATGAAAGTCACAAATAAAGATACCCTTTAAGGCGTTGCACCTACTTTAGAGTCCGACTGCCAGCTAATAAGAAAGTCAATAGATATTGACAGATAATTCAGAGTTTTGTCTAGAGCCAAATTCTTGGAGCTGGACAACGTTAAATTCCAGGAAGTAATGCAAGCTACGACAATGCAACCTTCCCCAAGGGGTGATGAAGGTCACAAAGTAAAGATACCATTTGAGGCGTTGCGCTTGCTTGAAGATTGACTGCCAGCTACTAAAAAAGTCAATATGTATTGACAAATAATTCAAAGCTTGGTTTAGAAGCAAACTCCAGCAAGCTACGACATTGCAACCTCCTGATGATAGGGGTGCGAGGAATTAAGGTAGAATTACATTGGACCCACGTGGGCCACGCGCGCCGATCAGGGTGTGTTGGTTGCCATACATTATATATAGTAACCACGCTTGTAGAGTTAGATCAGACCCATGCAACGCGGCGCCCACTGATGCGGCACGACGTACCACGCAGGCGTCGCCCATGTATGACGTCGGTTCAATGTAGTTTCTGGTTTATGGTGATAAATTCACATGAGATTTAACGGCTCCTTGCTTGGAGAATTATTAAGTATATTTGTCTTAAAATAGGACCAGACAGTAACCAGTTGGTCCACGTACAGACGTTGCAAAAAGAAGAATGTTTATTAGGTAGTCCAGAGGTACTACAACTTATTAAACTTATTAAAAAAACGTATTAAACTATTGGTAGATACTCGAAAAAAAAAAAAAACTACAATTTCGAACAAATTAATCGTTCAAGAATTCTCTAATCCTCATCCAATTCCTGTGTTTTATACGTCGGAATGGGAAGATATTTCTTTTTAATCTAATGCAAAAAATCAACTGTTTTCATTGAAGCTAACCTCGAAAAATACGAATTGCTCAGCAATAACATTTACTTCGATTGACGACCGTAAAAGAGTCATTTATCGATGCGTAACTCATACTAACGCAGGTGCCACCGTACTCGAACAAGGAACACTCGGCTGCATTGTAGCGTAAATTGCCAAAAATAACGTACTAAAATGACTTACCAGATATTGTACTTCAAACCTTCAATCTATATTGTGATCAGGTCCGGCACCCTTTAACGGAGGCTCATCATCTTCACTAGAGGGCGTTCCGGCGAGAGCTATTATAAGGGCATAGGATTATAGGATTAGATAGACTGCTGAAATCGCAGAAGAAATACCTACTTTGTTTTGGTTCTGGTCAATTTTAGTAACTCTTCAGTCTATGCCGACTGCCGACACCCCTTCAATCTGCTCTGGACTGGTGGGCAACTCTCGGCATTGAAGCTACCAGTGTCCACTCTAGACTAGATTTGGGTATTGGACGCCATCCATCGCATTGCTCGGATCAACTGTACATGCTTCATCTTCTTTTTTGTTTTATTTTTGATATGTTCGCGCTTGACTGCTATCTCACCTGATGGAAAGCGACGATGCGGTCGACGACGGAGCACGCCTTAACGAGAAGAAAATTCTTCTTCCCCTTTAATGGATCACAAGGAAATCATCCAAAAACCACTTTCTTTTACTGGCTTTTGCCCGCGGTTTCGCTTCCGTCAATTGACTACTCTATTCTACTACCCTATCCACAGATATTAGAAAGGGAATATTTCTATGGGTAGGGTACCTTTCCCTTCCCTACTGTACCCAACTCTACCCCACTCTACCCCACTCTACCTCACTCTACTTCACTCTACCCCACTCTACATACCCCACTTAGGGATTGCAAAACCCGGATTTCTATTCTTTCGTCAGATAAAAATCCGGATAATTCGGATTTTTTGAACTTATGAGTGTTTTAAGTTGGTTTGATAAAACTGAAATAAAATAGCATAAATTAATTAAAATATAAATTTATGCGCTCAATTCCCAGCACGACAGAATAAAATCAACTAAAATAATCAACAAAACAATTGGGCAACAGTTATTTTTCCCGTTATAAATTCACATACCTATTCATAATATAACATAAACATAAACTTTAGATAATTAAGGTAACAAGATTAACTTAGGGCAATGAAGGTTTATTTCAACCCTAACGTGTGATTTACAGTAAATAGTTACATTGAACACTTGTGTATAATTACTTATTGTCCGGTACGGGATACTACGGAACCCTACACTGAACGTGGCCCGACACGCTCTTGGCCGGTTTTTGTATTTTGCTTTTTGGCATGGGCCCGTGTGCCCTTATCGTAAAGATGGTACTATTTATTGGAGTAATGAAAGTTGTTAAATTAATACTATTATTGGTGCATGTGATATGAAATCCTCACGATTTACCGCAACTCGTTGCAATTCACGCCCTAGCAGGCGCTAACAATATTTGTTCATCTGGTTGATCATCATGATCTTACTGTCGAAAGAATTAAATAAAAACCGTTAACCGTTGGTTAGTACTTTTTGACATAATTATCTGTGTGAGCAAACAAGTATCCACCTGCAAAATAAAAAATCACACACATGAAAAGTTTGTAATGTAATGCTCATTAACAACTCTGAAATTGGCGTTCCGAACTATAATAATATGGAGTATATATATATATACTCCAAATAATGTGCAGTCACCATAAATATGATTTATACTTTAAAATAAAAAGAATTACTGCGCAATCAATTTTTGAAGTTCGGAGCGGTCAAGATTATAGTGTATGTATCGTGGGTTCGTTCAATAAACACGTAAAGTCAAACTCAAAACGTGCACAAGACATCCAGACCCGGAATAAAGTTTCAGAAAGCCACACAATATTTGTTCCGGAATCTGCGACACAGCACACATGCAGATCATCACTCAAACACAGCGTCCGAAAACCGTCCCGACTAAGGTACTAATGCGACGCAGGTAGGTATACTTTCTAGTAAGCACCTGCACCAGTAGGAAACTGAGGACACTATGCCGCCTCCATATGCGCCATTTTTACGGAACAGTAAATACCTACTTAAGGCTTGAGCACACCACATTTTTTAAACGCGCTGTTGACGCGCATTTTAGAAACGTGCGTCGATGGCACTCTTTTATCCTATAGAAGGTCTACAGGCTGCGTCTGATTCGCGTGCGTATCGCGTCTGTATCACTACAAACGCGCGTCAACGGCGCGTTTGGAAAACGTCATATGCACTGGCCCTTACCGACATTATCGTGGATAGAGAATCCATCCAATCCCGCATCAAAATCGTGTTCCCGCAAGCCTGCGGGATTGAAGTCAATAATCTCACGGGATTTGTGGGATTGGGATATTTTAAATATTTCATTTTTTTTTTTCAAAGGGGATGCTCGAATTTCAAATTTTCTTAAGTTTTTTGCATTTTGCAGGGCAGTGTCACTCATATTGGATTTGCTAGTAGAAAACGTCTTCATTCTATGAAAAGTTTTACTGACGCTCATTTCGCGTAAATAAACTGTTTTTCTTTCTTTCAATAAATCTAGGTATCCTCGCCACACCAGTTGTACCATCATGGCGGTCGACTTTGAATGCGTAGGTAGTAACGCAGGGCTGCGCGTAACCATAGCAACGGTTTCAATTTATTTGCCGCGTAATTTGTTTTAAATCTTCTAATTAAAAAAAAAAAACTCGTTTCACAGTGTTTGTTATCGAACTCCTCCGAAACGGATTGACAGATTCTTATGAAATATTTTTGGTATACTTGGTTGATCTAAGAATTGGTCGTAGGCTGTTTTTTACCCTTTCGCCGCCATCTTTCATTTTTTCTTTGATTATTTATACGGTAGAACAAAGATGTCTTAGCGGTAGAACCACAGATTTCTAGAACAATGTTTGCCGGGTCAGCTAAATAGTAGGTAGTCGTATAAATATGTGTGACTCTTAGAATAATAACGCTTATGACTATTTTTTAAAAAGAATAGCTCCTATAAGATTTCGATTAAGTACCTATATGGATTTTTATGGAGGCACAATTATGAAGTGTGGCTCAAGTATTAAATTCTGCCTTTGGAATTAATTCTGTGTACCTAAATGACACGGCTGCTCTGCGTTCAATGAGACATCGCCACATTATCCTGCTTCTATGAACCTCTTTTGTTATATTTCATAAATAATGGCATAAATGGGCCTTTCAAATAAAAAAAATATTTCTTTAATATCTCACATACAGCTTGTTTTATTTAATTTCAACATCGACCCGTCCCTGTTGAAAGACCCTTTATAATGAAAAACTGTCACAACCCCTTCTTCTTTTAGGTTTTTAACATGAATACTCCTAGTAAAGATTGTTTATATTATTTATAAGTAAACATTATTAATTTATTTAATTAAAAGCCTCATAAATTCAGAAGATGGATAGTTCAAATGAATTCATAGTTGGTATATAAGTCGATTATAATGAATTCAGCATTAATCTTAACTGTCCTGTATCACAATTTACATTTAATGTACTTTTATTACAAAGTTTACCCTAAAAAACCTTTTTTAACTTCTATATATTGCTACCGCGAATAGAGTATACCTAGGTATAGGATACTAACACTCATAACTGTACTAATCTTTCTCTTTAGTAGGTACATGTCCTTCGAAATATAATAAAATTAATAGTTAAAAACTATTTTTTCATGATGTTTTATAACTTCTTAGATATCATACCTAATCATCTATGTAGGCACATACCTACACATATTTATTCGACCGCGTAAACGTGGGTTGCCATCTTTTAGCGGTGCTCATGAAATTGGCAGGGTTGTAAAAATAGCGCTACGCCATTCGTCGGGCTATAATAAAAGTGGAAGGTCCCAACGACCCTCGCTTTATCCCCACACGACCATTTTAATAGTTTTTCATTACTCAAGTAGACGTCTATAAAAAGAGAATAAAGTTTGGCAAGAAAATTGCATGGCTTGCATAATGCTCTGTGCCTATGGCGCGCCTTGGGATCGTAAATTTTATACCGAACAATATTGGATTTGAAGATTGTTTGTCCAGAATTATTTATGACTATAACAATAGGGCTATACGGTGCTATAAAACTTTGTAGTAAACATTATTCGAGGTATGGTCGAGGTAGATAATAATATAATGAATTTATGTAGCAAATATTATAAGAATAGGTAGGTACCTAGTCTACACTGTCACAGAATTTGTTTCTTGAAACAGGTTCAAAGAAAATTAAAACTATTACATAACCTGGTGATGTACAACGTCATAGGTATCTTTTTTAAAGTCCCAACTAATAGAAACCAGGTAAAAATCGTCCCACTGTAATGAGGTATTTTTTTCCTCATAAAGAAATCCCATGATTTTACATCACTAGAAAGAGTTCCTGTGATTGTAACACCCGTACCTATTTATAATTATAAACAAGTAAAACTAATTACTTGAGTTAAAATAAATGTTGAATAAAGATTTCGAACGTCAAGTAAAGATTTAATAATAAATTACTTAGCAACGAGTGTTTACTTCTTTATAATTACGGGTGTAACGTGTAACAATTTATTATGGTTGACATAAGTAAGATAGGTTGTAAGTTTCTATATCAATTTAGTGTCATATGTAACTAAGAAAAGTACCTGAAAAGACTGATCGCATTACCTTTGAATGAAAATTACCGAAGGACCAGCCGTTTGCCCAATTTTTGAACAGTTGGATAACTGCTTTTAGATATTTCGAAAAACCTGATGCGCATCGTGACTACACGACCCTGGTGTTTTTGACCCCAAATGCTTAACTACCTAAATTAAAACATAATCATCATATAAAACTACGGCTTGTGAAATTCATTAAATGTAGATCGAGATATTGCTCAAAACGTTCATATAGAAGAACTTAGTTTTCTTGAACTCATTCAATACCTCCGGCGGGGTCTCATGGCGAAATGGCGTCAGCGACTATCGCAACCTGGTTCGGGGCACGCCACAATTGAGGCGATAACACACAACATAATATCCTGTTCCGAGCCCAAGTCGTCGATTTGTCATTGGATGATTTTACCTACCATAAAAAAACTCATTCAATACAAAATAATGGTAACATTCGTCTTAATAAGTAAGTACTTATAATATTCGAAATACAAGTAGAACCATAATGCCCAAGTAGCACAGAACCGCTGAATAGTAGCCACGGATATCGAGTAGCTGACTCACTGTCCACAATGAAATTTTAAGCTGAATAAACCTGCTGAATGAGAGCGTTAGAGGCACCTACTCAGCTGATGTAACTGTAATTTGGGCACAAATTAATCAGTTATTAGCTAAATAATGGAGCTGGTTGCACTATCTATCTCAGCAGGTTTGAGCAAAGGTAACAGTCGTCCCAAGAGCTGAATAATTACTGATTATTATAAGAGTATATGTTACCTTTTATACAACACTAGGGCTGAATAATAGAATCCTTGTTACCTATTTTTCAGCACAAAATACACTCCAAGACATTTCTCAACAACTCTTTTATGGAGTTAATAATTCACAAGTGGAAAAATTGTGTATAATTTTTACCCTACTACTTTATTATTTTGGTACTCTTACTTTACTTTTGTACATTATTTTGGTAACTTTGTTTTTACTCCATGTTTGTGAAATTCGAATGGGAAAGAGATTTTATTGTGAAATGCCATATGATTATAGACGAAAATTTTCAAGCGTCCTCGAACACTTGTACTTGAAAATTATAGTGTAAAACTATGTTGATGACGTAAAAAAAAATGTTTTATTTTATTAAATGATTTTTTTTATGTTTTATTTTATTTTACCTTTGTAATTCGACAATAAGCGGTTTATGTATAAAATCATTGAAGTTTCAATTTAAATCCTGTCGTTAACCAAACAAAAACAAATTGTTAATATATTGTAACCTAAAAAATGGCAGACAAGCAAAGTGTACAATGGGCTGCTTAAGTATCCACTCGTGGTTCATAAATCAGTAAGGAGCTGTTATGAGTAGTTCTTATGTGATACAAGGCAGCCACAGATTCAAGTAAAGCTTGATAGTGGGTAACATGTACCTACACAAATATTGTAGGTAATCATCTGGTGGCAAATAAGTGCTAATACCTAGGAAGCGCTGAATAAACTAAGTTTTCAGGGTTTTATTTAACTGTGTAGATTAATTACCGACGGTAGTAAAAGTATTCAGCTCTGACCGAAATCATGGGTAACATGTGAGCTAATATAAAGCAGTTTGCTGTAATTCGGCATTATATAATTAAGTTTACCCACAACACTGTGTGAACATGTGGTCTTTATAAGAGCTATTTACGCTAAGATTGCGTGTAACAAGCTGAAATTATTCCACTTTGTGCAGCAAAACGCAATATACTCGTATCATTGTTAATTGAAGCCACAGAATAACTGATTACATTATAGCAGCCCACGTGTTCTTTCTTAAAATGCAAGCCGTCAAGGGTACACGTTGTGGTCTTCAATTGAGAATATAGTTTAGCCTACAAAAATCCTTCATTGATGCTTACATTCATTCTGCTAAAAGCTGTATAATACTGAACTTGTTCCCTATATTAACGCTGCAAGCATTACAGTGTGGTCTCCGTGACGCATAATAACGTTCTTATACAGGCGAACGCGCACTTTTCACCTATTGCAAGTGTACTGTAATAACTCTTCATTAATGCTAAAGTTACCGATGTCACCCTTTTTAACCTACTTCAAAAAGGAGGAAGTTCTATGTTCGGCTGTATTTTTATTTTATTTTTTATTTATGTTCACCGATATCTCGGTCAATTGTGGACCGATTTTAACATTTTTGTTTTGTTTGAAAGATTATAATTCAGAATTGGTCCCATAAAAATATCGTTTTGATCTGATGGTGAACTTCGAAGATATACAACGAAAATTTTCAAAAAATCATTGTAGAACTATCGTTTTTATATGTTTGTTCATCGAAATCTCGGTTAATTGTGGACCGATTTCAAAAATTTTTGTTTTTATTGATAGATTATTATAGTTTCGAATTGGTTCCATAAAAATATCGTATTGATCCGACGATGAAATTCGAAGATATAGAAAAAAATAATGAAGAAATAATAATATGTCTGAGAAATAAATAAATTATTATTATTATAGAACGGAACTCTTCAAAAACTCATAGCAGAACTGTCGTAACAAGTAAAATTGCTTTGTGCTGTCGTCGGTCGTCAGTCAGTGACTGACTGAAGGAAGAAGGGGAGGGGATACATAGAACTGATCTGAAGATGAAGCCAAAAGGTAGGTAAGAAACGGAATTCTGTAATAAATCAGTGTATCAAAGCCGTGTTTGGTATTATTATAATTGTCGTGATGATTTAATGATGGAACCGAATGCCGAAAGGTATCTATTTATGTTTGGCTGAGGGATACTACAGCTAAAAAGTTTGAAATAAAAAACTTTTTACAAAAAAAAAATACAACCGACTTCAATGTAAAAATAGAATACAAAAAAGTGCAAAATAACTTTAATTTCGGAAGTCAGTGTTTAATAACGAAGAGACAAAACTATTACAGAAACACTGATTTCCGAAATTAAAGTTATTTTGCACTTTTTTGTATTATATTTTTTTTTTTACTTTGTAGTCGGTTGTATTTGTATTTTTGTAAGAAGTTTTTTTGATAATGCAGTTTTGTGCTACTTGGGTGGTGATCGACCTCGAATGCGCAGTAACAGATTTTCAGGTTTCAATTTATTGAGGTGAGGTCTTATTTGTTGCGTACTATGTATAACTATTTATTTACTTACTTAAATAAAACCTTGTTTTCAGATCATGCAGTGCATAGTGGCATAAATGGCAGTGCCTCAGTGAAGACAGGCTAGCTTCAAGAAACCCGTGATTAAGAAGACTGATAAGAACTAGTTCGTCCGATACGAGTAAGGAAAGATCATCCAGATAAATGATGCATTTGATACACTTAATTATCTATCCTACTTAGTCTCTTATACTTACTATTTCTTCCTTATTACAGGTACGCTGTACGGGACTTTAGCTAATCCTTCTAATTACATTAATATCTATAATAAAGGCGAAAATTTGTATGGATGTGTCGGCATCGCCTTGGGTTCTATCTTTACCGGACGGCCGGACGCCAAGCGAGCTAGCGCTCCTTCCGCACGCCCACACTTGCTTGTGGCCGGGAGTCGCCCTGCGACTCTCTATAACTGGGGTCTTCTGCGGCGGCGACTGCGGCTTGAGGATGTCCGCTGCGTTCCTCACGGTTGCAGCTGCTTGCAGCTATCTCCCACGCTCTCATTACTGCTTCACAGAAGAAGGTGACCACTTCCCATTTCCTTTTGATGCAGGTCATGGCTTGTACCAGGGTCGGACAAGAGAGGTCGCCGCCGTCTGAAAGGTTCCAACCTTTAATAATATAATATTAATAAATAATAAGTAATAAAATATCTATAATTACTTAATTTACAGATTGCTTTGGCATTGGCAAATGAAACATCTTAATACCATTATATATGCGAAAGTTTTTAGTTATGGATTTATGAATGTTTATTAGCCTTTCACGTAAAAACTGAATGGATTTCGATGAAACTTGGTTCACGGGTAGACTTTAGATCAAGCTTTACTGTTTTTTGACTGACCGACTTGTTTCGATCGACCGACGATTTTGTCAATTCATATTCGGCCTGTAAATGGTATTTTTTTATTATTAGATAGATGTCCTGGAGTCACATACATAGACAGCACATAGGATTCTTTTATGCCGGGTATAAGTTCCCCTGGGATAATTTTCTACATGCTAGTAATCATTGCTAGTAATATATAAAGTTAGTGAAATGACGACATATTAATATTGAACTTATTTGAACTTTACACGTCTGCGAAGTGAAGTGGTAATTCAATGCGTATTGGTGTAACGTTATGTTATGAAATGATATTAACAATAAACAGACATGCGATTGCTGAAGTCCTGGAAGATTTCCTATAATTTATTGAAGTGTTCCATGGTCTATCTCTGAAGTTCTTCATCAGATTTTCACCGAATTTAAATAGGACAAGCTTGGAGACACAAGTCTTCCGAGCAAAAAATCATCGAAATCAGTTAATGTTCGACGAAGATACCGCTGACAAGATACCGACGCAAGATACTCGTACTAAAAAAAAACTTTGTCAACTTGATTGTAACTCCTCTTTTTTTGGAAGTCAGTTAAAAACAGAGTTTTTTGTGAACTACAATTGTAATCAAGATCATATTAATAAGAAACCCAGCTTTATTGGCATCAATATAATATTATCTACGTCACAATGTACCATTGTCACAACAGCACCAAACAAACATGATTTACGCCATCGTAAATCTTAAATTAGCGGTTTACGTGCCTTTTACGATGCTGGACGTAAACCAGAACTAATCAGTTCACGACATCGATGTGTTCCCATCACACCAGAGACCCTCTTGCAACTTTTATGTACTATGTAGAGTTTATGTAATTTTGCAGAAACTAGGGAGTTTTCGTGGGGACGGTGTCGTTAAAGTTGGAGCACCTAAATGCATTATCTGACAAAGCAAATTGTGTGAGACATAAAGCCAGATGTGGCCAAAAATAATGGCATCTCACCCTTGTGTAGGTATTTTTGTAATATTGAAGGGAATACCTACACTATACGTAGGTACTAGTAACTATGAAATATGTAGTTATAAAGTACTTATCTACCTATATAATTCGGTACCGTAAAGCTATTTTGATTAAAAAGTTTATAGAATTGAATGAATAGGTAAGTACTTAAACCAAACCATTTACATGGTGAATAGAGAACGTAATATAAAACTAATATAAACTAAATCATTGTTCCATTGTTTTTTTATATTTCTATGGTTACCTACAGTCTATGAAATACCGGACACTCTAAATAAGGTTCAGTTGAAAACCAGCGTCAGGCAACTACCACGTAGCTGGCTGGCATTTTTGCTGAACTGTACCTATTTGGCGCAACCGTGAGACACACAATGTTAGTTTTATCATTTTTTTATCTTAAGTGTCTACATGTTGTTTCTGCATTGTGTGTGTCTATATTGTGTCAAATAAAATATTTTTTCTTTTTCTTCTTTCTTTCTTTAAATTATTTTTATCAATAATGGCTAGTAACTGGATATCTATGCTAGTTACTATCCATGTACTTATTATAGTTAAAAAAGCAAAAACAATAAAAAAAAACTTTTTTTTCGTCCTCACTGCCTCAGCGTAAAAGCTGACTCGATACGTTTGCTGCCAAATACTACAAAAACTTTTTACAAAAAAAAATACAACCGACTTCAAAAAAACACCAAAAAATGCAAAATAACTTTAACTTCGGAAGTTGGTGTTTGTATAATAGTTTAGTCTCTTCGTTATTAAACACCGACTTCTGAAATTATCTAATATATAATATCCGATTGTATTTTTTTTGTAAAAAGTTTTTTATTTCACACTTTTTAGTTGTAATACCCCTCAGTTAAACTTAAATAGATAAGTAGCTAGCAGATACCTTCCGCCATTCGGTTACGTCATCAAATCATCATGATAATTCTAATAATAGCAAACAGGGTTAAGATACACTAATTTATTACAGAATTTCGGTTCTTAACTACCTTCTGGCTTCATCATCAGTTCTATGTATCCTCTACCCTTTTTCTTTAGTCAATCACCCGATTGCATGTAAGTATAAACAAGCAATTTTACTTGTTACGACAGTTCTGCTATGATTTTCTGAAGAGTTTCCTTCTATATCTTCGAAGTTCATCATCAGATCAAAACGATATTTTTATGGGACCAATTCGGAAGTATAATCTTTCAATTAAAATAAAAAATTTCGAAATCGGTCCACAATTTACCGAGATATCGGTGAACATACATTAAAAAAAAAATACATACTGCCGAACATAGAACCTCTTCCTTTTCGAAGTCGGTTAAAAACCATTTAAGTAGGTAACTTATTCAATGAAAATAATGACTTGACTAAAAGGTCTTAGTAAACAGGTTAAAAAATCCCAAAAAAATAAATAACTATACATAAGTTGTGATTTCCAGAAAATCCAACGGCATCATAGTCTGTGGGCATGAGATGGATTTAACCTCGATTGTACTTAGCTCTAATCGTAGTAGGTTGGTCCAGATTTGCATTGGCTAAATTTGCAGGTGAGTAATAATAAAAGGAAAGCAGTTTATGATCTTCCTGGTTTTACTCGTAAATATATTTTAGCTGTAGAGCGATATGCCATTATCTAGTCAAGAAATAGATTCTTAGGTAGGTAAATATAATAAGTAAGTAGTACGCTTCCATAAAAAATCTACTATTAGACGAGCTCTTTTTATGGTGCGTATAAATAATTGAAGCAGACGGTAGCGGACGGGACACGTCTGCCATAAAAATAAAAAGCCCATATAAACGGCCACGATAAAAAGCGGCCTGCATTAAATTCTATGTAGGGGAGTTTTCTTCTTATTTACTGGAACTTGTACAATAGCATAGAACTTATAGCCTAAAACTTAGTAATGAAGCGCGGCCGCTGCGCTTTTGTAGCGCGGCATTCGCACTTTTTTATTTATACACTAAGTTTTTGTCGTTTTAATCCCGCGTAGGGTCGATTCAGTATATGAAATACTATCGATTTGCAAAGAGAAAATTAAAAAAATAAGTACTTTTTTTAAACTCGAATTAATTTACGCATGTACGAAATTAATTTCTTTAAGTAAACGTCAGCTGAGCGAGGCCAATGTACTGTAGTAGTTAGTACGCAACGACCGACAACTCATTGACTCGTTTACTTAAAGAAATTAATTTCGTTTATGCGGAGGTATATTAATTCGAGTTTTTGAAAAAAAGTACTTTATGTTTTCTTTACAAATCGATAGTATTTCATGTACCGAATCGACCCTCCGCGAGATTAAACGACTAAAATTTAACAGTGTATATATTTTTTAATTTTATGATGGTCGCAATTGGATGACAAGCAGATATCGGAATATGTAGAGATATCTAAAGTTTGTGGAAATAAGTAACTTTGATGTGTAAATACCTCCGTGTAATTAATTCTTGAAAGCTTTCAGAGATTGAGCAACACTTGTCTCAGTTGGTCTAACTGCGGCAAATGCCTTAACCTATACTCTTTTTATTACAATATAGTCGCGTAAATAACAGGCAAACTTTCAAGATTTTTCCTAATTCGTCGAAGTACTCCTCCACATCGCTGTCATCCGGAAACGTACTCAGAAGACTGGCAGCATTGCCACGTTGAATGGCAATGCTGATTCTTTGGGCAAAGAACGAGCCAGTCCTCTGGTCACGAAAAGTATCGATCAAGCGGTGTGAAATTTCCTTGAAAAGGATACGCGCACTCCGACCCCATGATCCAAGCGTTTCGACCCCAAACGGCTCAAAACTGTAATTTACCAATAAGGTTACAGTATTTACGCTGTTTGAGGGTCTCAGCAGCCGCAGCGGCAGCGCCGGCACATCCTGCCGAACTAGGAACATGGGATGGCGCAAGGGTGTCGACACAGGTTGCGTCCCACACCAGAGGCCTACCCAGAGGCCTATCAACTCAATATCGCTTCCTTCACGAACTTAAGGTAATACTCTACATATTCCGATCTCTGCTTATCATTCAATTGCGAACATCATAAAAATAATATTTATTTATTTACGCCTTTTAGTACAACATCAATAACAGTAGTGTAATGGTACTGTCATAGCGAATGCTGCTCCTGCTACGAACCTCAACTTCTACGAACTTAGGTAAATAAATTATGGAAAATTTGATGTAGATGGGTAAGGTACTATTATATATTCTGTGGTAGATGGTCCACCACGATGAGTAGGTAAAGGATGTTTCTTGAATTAAAACCATTCGCACGGTTTGAGTGCAACGCTACTTAGTAGGTACATGCTTACAAATTAGCTATTGTAAATCCTTGTCCTCTTTATCATTACACTAGCTTCGCCATCAGCTTCGCCCCGTTTTATCCCTTAGGAGTGGAGTTTAGTAAAATCCGTTCATAGAGGATTTTTTAGGAGGAAAATTTGGCAGAATCTACATATAGAGTCTATAAGGAACCTACCTGCCAAATTTTTAGTTTGTAAATGTTATAGTTTCTGAGATTTCGTGATTAATCAGTGACTTTTATTTCGCCTTTTATATTATAGATTTAATAATAAATTAAATTGCCAATAACAGTTGTTAACAGCAATAACAACTGCTACTTGCATTTATTTTTTAAAACCGTTTATTTTTTTAAGAGCGTTAATTTTTTGCAGCGTCTAACTTCAGACTCGCCAAGTTAGAACGGCCGTACTGTACAAATGACAGTCGAAACTACCAGCAAGCATTGCCTAACATTGGTCCATGTTGTATTATTTACTATGATGAAATTCCGGTTGTGGGGCTACCATGACATAATTAGTTCCACCTTTCAGATTCGTCCGGTATGAACCAAAGTTTGTATAACGCCGAATTCGGCCGCCAATGTATTAAGTAGGTGCAAATCGTTCAAAATAATAAGTCCAATTAGTATCTACGTACTCGTACTTAGAAGCTTGTCTCGTGTGTGAGCATAAATCCAGTCATTTTGATTTGATTTGATTGGACTCTCAAGATAATTGTGATTTCTTTTATTTTTATTGTGAAAATTAAGGTATGTTTTGTTTAGTTTTTCTTCCCCTTGGGTGTGTGATGGTTGCAGCATAGACAGTCAAAATTATTTTGAGACTGCCAATAATTTCGTTTTGCTCTTGGGTACAATATTGACTGGTCTACACTGTCCTTATATAATTTATAAATCTATTTATACTGTAATATGGAAATATTGTAAGACAAACATTTAAAAAAAAAAAAGTAACCATGGAGTTTCTTGCTGCGGCGAGTGAAATCACTTCACACCGGGACTTCTAATGTACAAAGCACGGGTCTGATCGTGTGTGGGGTACTGCAGCCACTTATGGGCTGGTGCTGCAAAATGCCACCTAGCAGCTTTGGACCTAATTGGTGATTCAGATTTGGTTGAGTCCAATCTACAAAGCCTTGAGCACAGGCGTAGAGTAGCCAGCTTTTCGGTGTTTTACAAGATGCATTTTGGAGAGTGTGTGCGGGAATTACATGACTTGATTCCGCCAGCTCAGTTCTACCATCGGACAACCCTACGTACGGCGAATATCCACCCTTACGTTGTTGAAACTTCTACGGTACGGACTAAGCGTTTTGCCTCGTCTTTATACCGCGTACATCGAGGGACTGGAACAGTTTGCCTGCTGCGGTCTTCCCGTCCGATTATAATTTAGGTGTCTTCAAGGCTAGAGTGAATAGGCTCTTAATAAACTAGTGCGCCTCACCATCAACAATTGCATCACTGCTTAACATCAGGTGGGATTGCAGTCAAGCACTAGTTTACATCAATAAAAAAAGAAAAAAAAATGATTTTGAACACGGGATCCACTGTTTTCATGCATTTGAACTCCAACTGAATGATGAATGAATTATATGAAAACTGCCGAAAAGAAAGGACTAAGTAGTCCTTTCATTTTGGCAATCATATTGACGGTTCGAAGAATTGGGAGTTGAGTTTGTTTCTTCTGAATGTAAATACATATATATTACCTAAATATGCGAGATAAATTTATTATACAATTTGACATTTATCTAGTGCAGGGTTTTTTTTTACAGTAGGTAAAATCATCCAATGACAAATCCCGCCCTTTGGTGGGGCGAGAAATAGTGTCAGACTCTTACTGACTAAAAACCTACCCTGTTCCATTCATTGCCTTCGTCCCAGGGCCCCGGGTGACATTTTCACATAACCTTTGGCCCCAGTAGGCTTCGGCCCTGCTGGGCCCCTACAGTTTGCTGACAACTCCTTGAGGCGCGCGGGAACAGTGCGCGCCGTAAACGACTTGAGCTCGGACCGGTATGTTACCATTGCCCGCCGTCCGCGAGCCCGCGCCTACGGTGCCCGGAAATCGGGATCAGAATCCCGGCGGCGGCGGCGGCGTGTACGCCGTTGCCTGATGCGGTCGGCTTCCTCCTTGGAGACGACCGCCTGCCACTCCTCCTCGCTCCGCAGCATGGCTCGAACCAAGCCCAGCCTCGAACCAAACCAAGCTAGTTCAGGGATGGCGAACCTATGGCACGCGTGCCAGTAATAATTTTACTGAAAAAAAAAAACCAGGCAGTAGGCTATCGCAAGTATTTTTTAGCTCAATCATATGTCATAATCTGGCGGCGTAGCATCTAAAGGATTCTCTTCAAATCTTCTTTTTCACAACTATCACAAATGAGTAAGTTAGTTATTATTATTAAGTACTTAGGTGTACTATTTTTTTCCCGCGCATAACCTTTGCAGGTTGAAGGAGAAGCAAAGGTATCAAACCGTATACGAGTACATACATCCTAATATTAAAAATATAAAAATTCAAGTATTTGAATTTAGAACACAATTAATTGTTCATTTATTGGTATAAACTAATTATTGCTTACGTAATCATGTCATTTATTATATTCTGTTCAAAAACACAATTTAAATTTTCATTAAATATTAAAACCTTAAAAATATCCGCCTCTCTGCTTTAAAAAAAAAAGTAATAATCACCCTGGACCGTGACAAAATAGGAATGGAAAAGCCCTTGTTTTGATAAATTAAAAATAAACACGCGGTTGATAAACATGCCATATTGAACCTAATCGTAGTGCGATAAGAGGCAGTTTTCGAGTAAGTGTATTGAAAAATATATATCTAACTATTATATAAAACGAAAATTATCAGAAACAGAAAAAATATTTTGAGTATGTGATGGGCGATAAATGTCCTCCTTCTTTCTGTGAGAAAGAGATTTTTTAACACAGTTCAACCATCGTTTCTTTGGTCTTTGCTTTATCTAGCACCATAATAGTGAAAACATTTTCCTCTTTCATGCCTCGAGAGCATTGGTGGCCGAGCGGTAACGGCCCCGACTTACGAGTTGTAGGTCGCGGGTTCAAACCCAGCCATGTGCATTACTTTGTGTAATTTATTTCATCAGCACTGCTCTCAAAACGGTGAAGGAAAACCTCGTAAGGAAACCGGCCTCTCCTAAAACCAACAATTCGAAGACATGTTTTTTTTTTTTTTATGGTAAAGGTAAAATCTTCCAATGACAAATCCCGCCCTTGGGCGGAGCGGGAAGTAGTGTCAGACTCTTACTGACTAAAAACCTACCTCGTTCCTTCGTTTCCGATAGTGCCGGGGCTGAGCCTTCCTCTCAGAAAACGGCCCTTGACCCCAGCAGGCTTCAACCCTGCCTGCCTGCAGTTAGCAGGCTGGGCCTCTTCGGTGTGCTGACAGCTCCTTGAGGCGCGCGGGAACAGAACGCGCCGTCGACGACTTGGGCTCGGTCCGGTCGGTTACCGGACGATCGGACAGCGTGCTACCCATTGCAAAATGAAGAACTGAAAAACATGAAGACTGATATGGAAGAGTCTGCAAAATTAATGAACACAAATTACGAGCACATAAGGACTCGTATGGAAAAGCTGGAAAGTGAACGCTCAGAGCAACGAAAATATATAGACCAGCTAGAAAAACAGGTTCAGGAGCTTTATGTGAATCATAGGTCTGCAGTGATCGAGCTGCGTAATATTTCCCCAAAAGATAAAGAAAGCGACGATGATTTAATAGAAATAGTTATGGGTGTATGTGGATCCTTGGCAGTGCAAGTAAAACCAGAAGAGATTCGGGATATTTATCGAGTGCATGGTAGCCAAGGTCCCACTAAACAAATAATTGCAGAATTTCAATCAGTTACTGTGAAAAACACAGTTCTTCGTGGAGTACGTAATTTCAATAAAGGGAAGCCAGCCTCTGAAAAATTAAATAGTAAGCACGCCAGTATGTCTGGTGAAAGCACCCCTATTTACGTCGCCGATCGTCTTCCAGCAGCTACCAGAAAACTTTTCTATGATGCCCGTAAGTTTTCTAAAAGCAATGATTTTAAATATTGCTGGACGGCAAATGGAAAAATATTTATAAGAAGGAAAGAAGGAGAAAAACCGGTGCATATACTATCGCAATCTACTTTTCAAAACTTATTACAGGCTAATTAGTATTTTTTTTCTTTCAACTAATCTAGAAAATTTAGTTTGTTCTTCATTATTTAAACATAACCTCGTTTCCTATTTGTTAATTTTTTGTAATTTTTTTGTTAAACCACTTTCACACAATTACAATAACCTATTATATAATACTCGTACTACTCTAAAATGTATCACACAACTCTACAACATACATAAGCACATTCATACCACTTACAAATCACAAAGTCTATTAAAATATTCATGCACTTGTACACTTCTTACTAAACAATATGATATTACAAAGCAAAATCTAACATACTATATAACTCAAGCTACGTTAGGGACTAAAAACGATTGGTTCTATTATGTCATGTTCAGGGTAAATAAGAGATTAACCGTGTTGTCTGGTAGTGAAAATCACTTTAAATAATTAAAATGGTTGATGTAAATGAAATCATCAATACATTGGACACATTTGGGTCCCACGAATCTTTCATTTGTCCTCCTGATAAATGCCATCAGATTTTGGGGGCCCAGAATAAAACGATAAATGTGTTGCATTTAAATATTCGTAGTATAACTAGGAATTTTAGCAGTGTCTTAGTATTATTGTCTTCCCTAAAAATCAGTTGTGATGTTATAATTTTTTCAGAATGTTGGCTGAACAAAAATATTAATTGGGGGATGAACTGCTCGCGTCCGTAGGATTTACTTAGTACTGACCACCCTACACGTGTCCCCTGGGTAGTGCTAAACGAGCAGGAAATGCGGTGGTAGGCCATAGCATCGGCTGCCGGCTTCAAAGTTACCACCCACCAGACAAAGCCATGCCGCCAAGCGATCCGTCGTGTTCCGGCATGATGTTTGGTGAAGCCGTACGGTGGAAGTTGGGTCTGAGCAGTTGTGTTGCGATGTATAACGGGTATGATGCACCAGCTGTTGTTGCGTCGGACGCTTGATCGTGGAGGGTAGCGGGATCCGAAGCACGGTGCTCCGCTGGCCGACCGCAGGTAGTTGGGGGCCCAAGTAGTGTGCCAGCCACACATGAAAGGCTGCCCCGCCAACTGCGAAAAATCCCAGGGTGGCCCCATCGTGCCGGTTGGCGACCGGATGAGAGGACCCGATGGCGATCCCTGGGGGGGTTCGGGCGTCCCCGCAGTCTCCAGATTAACCTTCCATTGGCGCGGCAACTCTGGTTGTGTTGTTGGGTTTAACATCGCATCACCTCGCTCAACTGCCATCTTCCATCAACCCTATTCACTCCATCATAAAAATATTATGAAACGTAAAAAGAAAAGTAAGTGTGTACAGCGGATGCACGTCCTCTCTTTCAAAGTGCACCTCTCTAATATTCGAGGACTGCACTCCAATCTCGATGCGGTCCACCACCATCTAGAGACTGACAAGCCACACTTGCTTTTCTTGACGGAGACTCAGATTAGATGTCCGTCAGATGCGGCGTACCTCAACTACCCGGGATACTCATTGGAGCATCATTTTCTGCAGCGTGCCGGGGTCTGTGTGTACGTCCGTAATGACATCTGCTGTCAGCGTCTCCGTCACCTTGAAGACCCAAATTTTTCCACGCTATGGCTGTTGGTGGACACTGGTATGGACAAAATCGTCTATGCCTGTGTCTACCGATCGCACAGCGGTGATCAGGAGACGACTCGAATGTTTGACCAGCTCAGTGAAGCTGCCGATAAGGCTCTGCATCGGCACCCTAATGCGCAGCTTGTCGCTCTGGGGGACTTTAACGCCTGCCACCGAGACTGGCTTTTCCCATACCAGAGGACCGACCACGCTGGAAGAGAAGCGCGAAACTTTGCGGTATCGTTGGGCCTTTCCCAGCTGGTGAAGCAAGCGACCAGGGTGCCTGATGTAGTTGGTCATACTGCCAATTGTCTGGACCTTCTGCTGACCACCGATCCGGACAGATGTATCGTAACAGTTTCTTCACCACTTGGAACATCAGATCACTGTCTGGTGAAGTCTGTATCGTCCTTCTCCCCACCTGACTGTGAGTCTCGCGGTGAACGGCGGATGTGGCGTTACAAGTCGGCAGATTGGGATGAGATGCGGCACTTCTTTGCGTCTTATCCTTGGCAGCAGGTTTGCTTCTCTTCTGAAAATCCGTCGAGCTGTGCAGATGCCGTATCCGATGTGATACGTCAAGCTATGGAGTATTTCATCCCTTATAGCGACGTACCCATCGGTGGCTCAGTTCACCCATGGTTCAGCGCCGATTGCATAAAAGCTGAAGTGCTTAAGCATTCGGCGTTTCTCACCTGGGTTGATGCTCGTGACCGCAAAGCTCCGGATCTGAGTTCAAAGAAGAGAGCCTTCAACCAAGCTGCCAAGTCCTACAAAAAGGCACTAAGGAAGGCTCGCTTTGACCGCATTACTCATATTGGCACAAAGCTCTCTGCACAGCCATCCGGTAGCAGAGCTTTTTGGTCCCTTGCCAAGTCGGTCGAAGCGAACTTCTGTCGGCCCACACTGCCTCCGCTGGTTAAGCCTGATGGAACACTGGCTCACACCGCGAGAGAGAAAGCAGGTCTCTTTGCATCTCTCTTCGCCCATAATTCTCGTCTTGACACATGTGGTGCTACTCCACCGACTCTGCCTTTCTGCGACACCTCGATGCCCGAAATTCGCATAAGGAACAATGAAGTTCTGAGAGCACTGTGTCGTCTAGACGTGAATAAAGCTAGTGGACCAGATGGTATACCAGCGATAGTTCTCAAGGCTTGTGCGCCCGAGTTGTCTCCTGTATTGACTCGCTTGTATCGCCTCTCATTTAGGACTGGAATAGTGCCCAAGTCCTGGAAGCTTGCCAATGTACAACCCGTGCCCAAAAAGGGCAGTCGTGCCGATCCTAACAACTATCGGCCGATTTCGGTAACCTCCATACTCTGCAAGATTATGGAGCGTGTATTGAACTCGCGCCTCATGGCATACCTGGAAGGTAACGATCTCCTCAGTGACCGACAGTACGGGTTTCGCCGCAATCGATCTACTGGGGACCTACTAGTTTATGCCACCCACTTGTGGGGCGAGGCCCTCGAGAGGAATGGGGAAGCGATTGCGGTTTCTCTAGACGTCTCGAAGGCCTTCGACAGGGTATGGCACGCTAGCCTTTTGAGTAAGCTTCCAGCGTACGGCATTTCCCCTGGCCTGATTAGTTGGGTAAAAGACTTCCTGAGTGAACGGTCTCTCCGAGTTGTTGTCAACGGATGCTCATCAGAGCCCATGACGACTAATGCCGGAGTTCCTCAGGGGTCTGTTCTCTCTGCAACCCTCTTCCTCCTGCATATCAACGATCTGCTGATGCCCGGTATCTATGGGTATGCAGATGATAGCACAGTTGTAGACAGATACCTGCCAACTCCTCGGGCTAGTAAAGAGCTGATCCAGGCTGAAAGGGAGGCTATGGTGGAGCGGACGAATGCTTCACTTCAGGCAGTCTCCAAATGGGGTGAAGCCAATATTGTGGGATTCAACGCCACCAAAACACAAGCGTGTCTGTTCACCGCCAAAAGGAGCCCGTTCACCTTGGCTCCTGCTTTCCAGAATGTATCCCTGGAGTGCACCGACCGCCTTCAGCTCTTGGGGGTAGAAATTTCCTCAGACCTCAACTTTGGGCGGTTCATTGAGTCCAAAGCTAAGGTAGCTGCTAGGAAACTCGGCGTTCTAGCAAAAGTCCGGCGGTACTTCACACCGGAACAGCTTCTAATCTTATACAAAGCACAAGTCCGTTCGTGTGTGGAGTACTGCAGCCACATATGGGCTGGTGCTGCAAAATGCCACCTGGCAGCTTTGGACTCGGTGGAAAGGCGTGCGAAGAGGCTAATTGGTGATCCAGACTTGGTTAAGTCCAATCTACAAAGCCTCGAGCACAGGCGTAGAGTAGCCAGCCTTTCGGTGTTTTACAGGATGCATTTTGGAGAGTGTGCGCGGGAATTGCATGACTTGATACCGCCATCTCCTTTCTACCATCGAACAACCCGGCGTACGGCGAATATCCACCCTTACGTTGTTGAAACTTCCACGGTCCGGACTAAGCGTTTTGCCTCGTCGTTTATACCGCGTACATCGAGGGACTGGAACAATTTGCCTGCTGCGGTTTTCCCGGCCAATTATAATTTAGGCGTCTTCAAGGCTAGAGTGAATAGGCTCTTAATAAACTAGTGCGCTTTACCATCGACGATTGCATCACTGCTTACCATCAGGTAGGATTGCAGTCAAGTGCTAGTTTATAAAATATAAAAAAAAAAAAAAAAAAAATATTAATATTCCCATATTAACTGGATACTCTATCTATTCGTCAACTATTAGCCTAAACCAAAATGATGGTGTAGTTATCTACGTTCGTTCAGATCTGGAACACGTTATTGTGGAGCCGGAGTTTGATGATGCAAATTGTCTAATTTGCAAACTAGCTGATATAGTAGTCATTGCTATATATAGGCCACCATCTTTTCGGAAAATTGACAACTTCTTAAACAGCCTCAATGCTGTATTATCCTCGGTATCCTCCTTTAAAAGCGTGTTTCTGGTGGGCGATATGAACTAATATAAGCCCAACTAATAATGACGCAATTTACAACGAGTACATGAATTTTACAGCATCACACGGGCTCTTACCGGCCTATACATCACCTACCAGAGATAAAAGCTGCTTGGATCATGTGATGACTAGAGCTGAGAAATCCTTTTTGTCTTTTATCATAGACAGCCATATCACCGATCACGTCCCGGTATTAGTTTGTATTAAAAATAAAACAAAACGTAAAATGACTAAATCTGTATCAAAAGTGGATCTGCTAAAAGTTGTTTTGGAAATTGAAAATACTGATTTTAGTGCTATTTTGTCATCTAACAATGCTAATTGGGCTGCTGAGTTTCTTATTAACACTATTGCATCCATTATACATAATAATACCTTAATTATACGTATTCCTTCTAAATTAAATATAATCAAGCCCTGGATCACTCCAGGCCTACTAAGATGCATCAGGAATAGGGATAACATGCACAGAGAACACAAAAAGGCACCAGGCAACTATATTTTAAAATTAACATATTTACGCTATCGTAATTTTTGTAATAAACTTTTATACAGGCTTAAAAATAATTATAAAAAAATGGAGTTTGAGAAAGCGAAAAATAACCCTAAGAAGACCTGGAACGTAATTTACAACATAATTAATAAACAAATAACTTCATCACCTCCTACAGAGTTGTTGTCCGTATCCAGTCTAGACTGTAGGTCTTCTTTGAATTTAATCAACAGCTTTTTTGCAAATATTGGCAAAGAGCTTGCGTCTAGACATGGTAATGTTTGTACAAAGCATGAATCGTATGTTAGAGATGTTTCACAATTAAATACAATGGTCCTGCTCTCTCCCGATTGCGCCGAAATTGAAAACATTATAATGGGTCTTCGTTCTGATTCTGCCCCGGGATGGGATGGAATCAGTTCAAAGTTACTCAAATTGAGTAGACAGACTCTTGTGCCACTCGTCACTCACATATGCTGTTTATGTATATCTGAGGGTGTATTCCCGAGAGTTTTAAAAAGAGCGGTCGTACATCCTATCCACAAAGGAGGGGACAGAGGCAGTGTCAATAATTACAGACCTATTTCGGTCCTACCGGCATTATCGAAGGTTCTTGAAAGGATGCTCAGCAATCGTCTCACATCTTTCTTAGAAAAAAATAACATCCTTTCCAACAATCAATTTGGCTTTCGTAGAGGAAAGTCATGTGAAGACGCGTTCTCGGCCCTGATTGACGAAGTTGTTGAGACTTTGGATAAAAAATCTAAGTGTCTAGGTTTGTTTCTCGACCTGTCCAAGGCTTTTGACACTGTTTCTGTACCCATCCTTCTAAAAAAATTGGAACAAGTAGGAGTTAGAGGGCCTGCTCTAGCAGTCTTTGCGAGCTACCTGTCTGAGCGGACGCAGTGCGTTAAAATCGGCACATACGTCAGTGACCAGTGTGAAATGGCATACGGAGTACCACAAGGCTCAATCTTGGGGCCTACACTTTTTTTGGTGTATGTCAACGGCCTATGTGATTTAGCGCTCCCAAACTGTTCTATTTATACTTACGCAGATGATACCGCCCTTCTGGTACATGCTGAGAGTTGGGACGAGGCCCAAAAAAGAGCAGAGTCTGTCCTTAGCATTGTCATGTCTTGGCTAACGGCTAATTCTCTGACACTAAATGTGGAAAAGACGAAATGCATAACCTTCTCATTAACCTCTTCCTCGCAACCTGACAAATCTTTTGCAGTCAAAGCTCATACTTGCGATACTCACTCGAACCAATGCTCTTGCTTTCCTCTGACGAGGACAAACAGTGTCAAATACTTGGGCATACTTATTGACGATCTCATTTCGTGGAATGCCCAAATTAAGGTTTTGGTCGGCAGAGTGAGAAAATTAATTACTGTTTTTAAAAACCTGCGGTATGGTGCTGATGCAGATACTTTACGCATGGTGTATTTTTCACTCTGCCAGTCAATATTAACTTTTGGCATTACAGTTTGGGGTGGTGCTCCGAAAACAAGTATGCTACAACTGGAAAGGGCGCAGAGGGCTGTCCTCAAGGTCATGACCTTTAAACACTACCGGCATAGCACCGCACAATTGTATAAAGAATGTCAAGTCCTGACAGTGAGACAGCTCTTTGTTCTTTACACTACGTTGCGCAAACATATTTCACTACAGCTGGATTTCGATCAATTAACCAAACGTAGAATCACAAACGTGTGCTCCATAGTAAGGCATAGAACAAAACTCGCTAAACGACATTTTAAAATTCTTGGCAGTCGTATTTACAACTTAGTGAACAAAAAATGTATCATTTACAAATTAAATAAATATGACTGTAAAGCTCGAGTCACTAAATGGATCGCTACCCTTGGTTATGAAGAGGTGGAAAGTATTCTAATTACGTAGCTTTATACCCCTCCTCCTTTCCAAACTTTTCCCCAGTCTCACATATGTTAATACACACACACACACACACACACACACACACACACACACACACACACACACACACACACACACACACACACAAATATACAATCACACTAAACAATTATTTAATACAAATCTCTGGTGGTTTTAGTTTTTACATTTTGAATAATTTTGTCAGTTTATACATAAAATCTTTGTTTTCTTTTAAAATAACTATGATTCCGAATTCTCGATGTATCTGCCTTTGTCAAATTTTAGAGAGCTCTGACACCCATAACACAAGTTCAATCTTAGCTTGGGTGTCAGAGGCGTATACTCTGTGATAATATACAATTTACGAAATTTATGCTTAACTTAAAGTACGCTGTCATTTTACTTGTAAAATTGTAAAGCTGGAAATAAAGATTTTTATTATTTTATTTATTATTTATTATTGCACGCCGTCCGCAAGCCCGCGCCTACGGTGGCCGGAAATCGGGATCGGAATCCCGGCGGCGGCTGGGGCGAGCGCCCCGTTGCCTCTGCCTGATGCGGTCGGCCTCCTCCTTTGCTAGCATTACTGCTTCGCAGAAGGAGGCGACCGCCTGCCATCCCTCCTTACTACGGACCATGGCCTGAACCAAGGCCCGGCGAGAGAGATCGCTGCCGCCGATCGCCCCCACGAGGACACGGCGATGCTCCGCCCAGGCGGGGCACACCTCTACAGTGTGCTCCACCGTGTCCTCCGGGTGTTCCGCACAGTGGCGACACCCGGGCATTCGAAGACATGTGACATCCACCAACCCGCACTGGCCCCGCGTGGTGGATTACGGCCCATTCCGTCACCTATAGAGGATGCTTAAGTCTCAGTAGTGGGAACATTAAAAGGTTGATTAAATGCCTCGTTGGTAGGTACTTGCTTCTCAAGAGTATCGAATACCAACAAACCCCGGTATATAGGGCTAAGAAGGAATGGGGTGGGTTTTAAGTCAGTAAGAGTCTGACACTATTTCCCACCCCGCCCGAGGGCGGGATTTGTCATTGGATGATTTTACCTACCATAAAAAAAAAAACTACTATTTGAACGGGTTAGAGAGATGGGGCCATCGCGGGAGAAGTGTGTAGAGTTATTTTACAAGGAGACAATGTATAAAACAAAAAAAAAAACCGGGCAACTGCTAGTCGGACTCACACTGAGGGTTCCGTAAAAACCTACCTATGAAAATAATTCAAGTCCCGAATCGAGTCTCGAAGATTTTTCCGAATCGAAAAGAAAAAAAAAATCAATTTTCCGATTTTTTCCTATATTTGTGCTTTCAAATTTCAGGATTCTAGGTCAACGAGAAGTACCCTATGATTTTTGATTTCCTTGAGAGTTTCGAAAAATACGTTTTTTGCGACATAAACGTCCGTATCATTTTTTTCGTTAACCTAGAAGTTTGATTTTTTATCAGCTTCAAGAGACCGCAGACCTGGGTATACAGTTTTAATTAAATGGGTCTTGACAGACAGACAGACAGACAACAAAGTAATCCTATAAGGGTTTCGTTTGGGTGGGACGAATTAGAAGAAAAAAAACCGTGTTGCAAAAGCAAAGGATGATGATGAGGTCTCTTCTTAGTCGTGCACTCTTGACAGAGTGGTCGTTGTCACGTCTCTGAATCATTTTTAGCACAGAAATGTCAAGGCTGATTGCTGATGTGACGACAAATAGAGGAATATAGGAACCTAGGTACAGTTTTGTATCCTTGTATTCTAAATAGTATATTTTATTTTATAATGGGTCCCAACTGCTACAATTTATCTTGTATTTAAAATATTACCTATATAGTTAAGTGCAATCGGGTACAACGAATTTCTTGTTTTAGGGCGTTTTCATGAATACTCAGAAAAGCAGTCGGTTTTTTAGTTTTTTAAATAACCGTTTTTTTCAATTTTATCTTTACAAATCGATAGTGAATGTACTGAATCGACTCTCCGCGGGATTAAAACGGCCAAAATTTAATGGTGTATAATTATGCTTAAGTAAAAACTTACTGTAAAAACTATTTCTCCAGTAGGGAACTGGAGAAATAGTTTCAAGTGCTAAGCTTATTTATTAGGATCAGCCTTGGAATGTTCCCACTGCTGGGACTCAGGCCTCCTCTCTAGAAGAGGGAAGTATTCAAGTTTTTTTTTCATAGTACGGTATAGAAACAGGTCACCAAGAAAACAGCGCGTTGGTAACGATACTTGGTAGATACTAACCTACCTTCTCCGTGAAGAAGAAAATCATTTGACTCGATATATACCTATCATATACCAAAAGTTCGAACTGACTCACATACCGGTTTTATAAATTCTTTCAATACTGCCATTTGTAAGCTGGAGCAAACCCTCGCACGTTTCGATCATTAATTCTGTCCAAATGCGTTCCATGACGTGTGTTCCCGCCTTTGCAGTGATGGCCGCTTTGATCCACGCGTCTGATTCGCTGCGCGCCCCGCGCTTTCCTCGCACATGCGCTTTCGAAAGTACGATCCAATATGGCCGACGCATTTCTTGCCTCTAAATTACAGTGCTGTCACTATGCTGTCAGGACGCCATCTAAAGTTAGTAAGATATTTGAATGTTCCTGATATGTGATTCGTTGACATGTTATGGAGATAGTTTGATGGCAGAATGAGCATTTTTTTTGTATGATTTGGGATGAATCAGAATGATGGTCTGTAGATAGGTAGGTAAATGTTTTTTTTAATTACATAGACAGGTACTTCCTTAATATTAATGGGGGAGTTGAGAGTAGACACATGTTTTATTACCTAAGTACCTAGTTGCCGAATAAATAGGATCCTATATATTAGTAAGTAGATGGGCGCTTCGGTACATGTATCTAAGTTTCTACTTTCTATTTTTCATTCTAATGTTATGGAACAGTGCACAAACCATGCATGTTTATCAAAACTTACCTAAGTAGGTACCTAAAGAGAAACTTAAAAAAACTTGCACAAAACCACCTGAAGTCAAACTTGCAAAACACACATTTTTTTAAAATCTTTAGGTGCTTATTTATGCACTTCTAATAGACTCACAGTTTCACTAACATCATTTTCACATCACTATTTTGACAGTTGCGGTCATCGGCACTTTATTAGAAGACCCCAATTCCGAAGACCTCGTAGAGGGAAGTCTAGCTAAGGCACGGTCTGTTCAATGACTGGTTAACTAGAATAACTCACAAATTTTAATAACCCTGGCAAATTTCGTGCTTGTGAATAAATCACAAATAGGTTGCACTAAAATTACTATTTTGTTGGAATTTAATGTAAAATGTGTTAGGTCGAGTCCTCACAGAGCGGAATTTGGGTCTCGAGAACCGAAATAAAAAAAAAATACTCAACCGGCTTAGAAAAAATCTATTTTATAGGTAAACTATTAAACTATAAACTTTGCATCAAACTAACTTAATTCACCCAAATTAATTTGACTGAGTTACTAGAAAATCAGTTTTGATTGCAATAGAAACTGAACTTTGTTAGTTACTAGTAAGGTTTAAATTCCCTTAACAAGTTTTTGCAAAATATAAACGATGAGTCGACTAACAAATTATTATGTTGTTTGTTTGTTTTGCGTACGGGTGGCTGGGATAAGATTGTCCACCCCAGCTCCACAAAGACAGTCAGCGCACCCTCGTGCTATTTCGAGGAGGTTAGGCACTTACCTGGATTTCCGAAGTAAGTTGCCCTGTAAGTATTCAGCAACACCTCGACTTGTACCAATCCTTGTTTTTTTATTACTTTTTTTGAACTGGGTAGCTTAGAAGCAGATAGGCTACTGTCTTGTCCTCATTCTTGTAGTACCTACTAAAGTTTTGAGATATGTATTTTTTTTCAGATAGGATAAATAAATAATTTTAAGTCCGTCCCTGTTATACCTTTTTGTTTACCCCTTTTGCAGCTTGTCATTGACCATTTATGGCCGAGTTTAGTCACAACAAAGAGAACGATAATCACGAGTATTGTCGTTTAAATTATAACCCAAATAAAGTTTACAACATACCCTTTCAGGATAAAGTTTACTTTGTTCAAAATCTTAAGACTGGCCTGTTGTATTCTAAAGGTGGGCTGGGTGTATTAATAATACGTACCTACCTAGTTTAAAAAAAAAAACAACCCAATAAGGTAAATTGTTACTCAAAAATCATTCTTATGTTCTTAACAGTAGAGTTCATAAAATATGTGTGACTTGATTCCATTATATTATTATGATCTCATAGAATCAGTTTTGAATTTGACTGATAGAGCTTTTTACTAGATAAATGCCCTACAAAATCCCTAGATATGCGGCACTTTTCAAAGGTTTTAGACAATGAATGCAAGATAATCAGCATTGATATTTAAGTTCTTAGTTATAGAGTTCACAATAGGATCATTTCACATTAAAACTTGATTAGTTCAAATTTTCACCGCAAAAGGCGTCTCACTAGATAACTGCTACAAAGCGTCCTATTTCGACCAAGCTTTTGTAGTAAGGTCGTGTTCTTACGAGTTCAGTATCTTTAAGCTAGATGTCGCTGGCACTGAGCTTTCTTTAAAGGATAAAAGCTCAGCATACACTTCATAGATGGCGTTGGAAATACTTCGAAAGCTTTACCGCTAGATGGCGTTAATAGCAATATTGTGAAGTTGAAAGTTTCAGGAGTCGAGTGCCTCACCGATATTATTTTGTGTTGCTGGGACTCATAATTCGGACCATTCTATGGATAGGGTTTTTTTTTTATTTTTTATGGTAGGTAAAATCATCATGGATAGGGTGGCGGCCGTAGTTAATTAAGTGAGTTCAGTTAGAGTTGATGGATGTCACACGGCCTGACTACAAACTTGGCACACACACACAATCATTAGTACTATAGTGTTGGGTCCAGTTGATTGGCTAGAAAACTGATTGTGACTAATGTAGGCTTAAATATATTCACTTGATTGGTAGATAATTAAATTGAGCACCACTACATAAACGTGAATTTAGTTTTCAATAACTGTCTCTTACTTTGCCTAGCCTTATCCCATTATTTCCTCTTTATTCTATGATAGGTGATATTAACTACCTGTAGATTCTATACATAGTAAGTTATTAAGTCAGTGATTTAATAAATTAAAAGTAGATATTTTGTCTTATGGTATCTACTGTAATGTGATTGGGACTTTCGATGTTAAAAAACATTGTCAGACTCTAAGCAAAAACTGAAAACGCTATTGTCTTCTTCTTCTTCTTCTCGAATCGATGGTTTCCATTTCCCTCAGAGTTTTTGGGCCCAGTAGGTAAAACTCAAATTAATATAGATACGCATGTACGAAATTAATTTCTTTAAGTAAACATCAGCTGAGCGAGTCCCAGTACCGGATAGACGCTCCACGGGATAAAAACGATCAAAATTTAGCCGTGTTTTTTTTTTTATAGTTACCATGGTTCATGGGACCCTAAAAATAAGTAAAAGGAAATCTGCATGCTTACGTCCATAACGAATACCTACATAATTTAGGCATTCAACTGGATGTCAATGACCTTTTCAGTCCCCCAAAATTTTACCTCTAATAGCAGCATTTGTGGACCGTTTCTAACTTCCATATAAATCAAGAGGGTCAGTCAGTGCGTGATTTTGGTTTCGTAGCCAGCATTAGTCGAGTAAAGTATTTGACCTCCCTTAATTTAATCACTTCGGAGGGAACAGAGGTCACAATGGAATGGACATTACAGATAAGGGTGAGGGCTATGGGATTTGGGCCCCATTATAGCTGCCCATTTGATTTAAATAAGAAATTGGATGGCATATATTATGGTTGCCTCTATTTACTTATTTATGTGTCCTGGACGTTGATGTGGTTGGTTGTATAGCCTGCGATTTCTGTTTTTACTTAGTTACACACCTATATTGATATCTGTTCTCCTGGTGCTAGCTGCATTTTACGTGCAACAAATGCTTAAATTATTTCTATTTACGTACTTTATATCCATATGGCTCTAGTTCCTATCATTAATTTAGTTAAAGAGATTAAGTTGAAAGAGGTACCTACCTAATTTTTATGTTAAATTTTCCATAGGTACCTAGGTAACGGCAAAATGGGATGAAAAGAAACAAAACTTATAAAATATTTTCACGATATATGAATATTTTTTGCAGCTTTTAACTACATCAATTTATTAATGAATTGTTATCCTAAAAAGTCGATGCTTTGTTAATAGTCGATAATATGGTATCAAAGTGAAAAACCAAACTAAAGTTTTTTTTCTATTCACCTCGTTTTACGGTAAGCACGAGTAAGTGTCATTCTTCTCATATTGCTTAATTGGAGTACTTAACTATGAACGTACTTTTCCCCTGCGGTTTCAGTCGGGTCTTTGATTACTGCTCTACTACACTACTTCCATGGGTCGTATCGTGATGTTATATAGCCTTACTATTCTTAATAAATCAGCCAATCATATATGAACATACTTAGAGTTTTTTGTATATATTCCTAATAGTATAAACAGATAATGACCTAGGTATTAATTACCTACATGAAACTATTAAAAGTACAAGGCCATAACAAAATGAAAATCATCGTCATCATCAATATTTCAGCCAAAGGTCTCCGTCTAAGTCCAACTTTCTTATTATTTTCGGATTAGCATACGAACGGTCGTTGTGGTGGCACTTGGGCTTTCCCAAATCTAGTGCCTCTCGCACCCATCGGATTCTCGTGACCCACACAAGGTTGTCGGTCCACCTAATAGGAAAAAAACTCACCACCCTAACTTAACTACATACGTAGGTAAGTGCTGTCAGCATAGGTAGGTAGATCGGTACAGATAACATCACAAAATTACTTGCCTTTACCAAAAGAAAAACAAAAGTTGATACCAAGTTCCATTTCCATTACGGGCTAACTACCAGGAGGCTATAACTCGGTAGCGGTGGAGAGGTATAATTACATAGCTGAAAGCTATCGTTAAATCCCCTCTAGTGCACGCTAATCAACGGCTTAATGGGCGAGGAAATGCGGGCCAGTCCTCTGCGAAGCTGGGATGTGATGCTGTGAAAGGTATATACTTATTCGTAATCTTATCTAGGAAAGTTTGGGTTCTTGGAGGCTATAATTAAAACGACAGATTTTAATTTGTAAGTTTATTGCATGTTGGTAAATATAGTGAGAAAAGATAGGACATTACAGTGCAGAAAGTTTGCCATTGCGACCGCGGCGGAATTCGCACGAGCCGAAGGCGAGCGTGTTATGGAGCCGAGTGCTGCAGCGACAAATTTGCTCGTATAACAAACGACGTTTTGAGAATTATGGTACATGAGAAGATCCATTGCTGCATCGTCATACGCAGATGTAGTTATATGTAGGTCCACTTTAAATATCTTTTGAGTGTCTTTCCAGTTACTTTTAAAATTACATTAATGGATAGGTATTTTTCCAAGCACTTTCATCAAACATTCCAGTATTTACTCTCATATTGATTGCTTCCCTCCTGCCCTAAAATCCGATTCATTTCACAGGAACTTTGCAACCCCTACTCACCCTACGGAAACAATGCCCCCACCCTAGTCCCCGCACTCGCAGCATCCGCCATTTTTACGACTAGAAAGAGACGGTGATATTCCTACCTGCAGGAGAAAAAAGGACAAAAGATTTGGGGTGCAAAAGGAATTAGACATGAGTTGGGTTGAATGTATAACAAGCACAAAAGCGAAGGGCGATTTATCTCCGCAGCGAAATCTTAAAAACACTCGTTCCTTTGTTTGGCCGAATTCAAATAAACCTGAGAAAAAATTATGAAGTGTTGAATTATTTTGTTTTGCAGGTAGATTAAGTGCCTACTGTGTGGAAATGAGACGAGCTAAGGTTGGCTTTACCAAAATAATTGTAAATCGTTACTGTGCCTAACAAGTAACATTTGTGATTTTTTCTACGTTTATAATATTTAAAAAATATTTTTTACATCACTTAAATACTTAGGCCACGAAATTAATACTCAAGATTAAATAAGCAGTCACAAAAATCACAAATGACACTAGCGGCACAGGCGCAGCAACAAAATGTCAAGCGTTATTTGCAACAAGCTAACGAACGACTTGAGCAAGCGGTCGTAGTATAAAAGAAAAAAAAAGAAAAACGTTTAATTCATTTATTGTTTTTTTTTTTCGTTAATAGGTTTATAAAGAACTGCAGGTAAAGAACCCTTGAATTGTCTAGTAGCACCTAGGTTTAGTGCTTGACTGCGATCCCACCTGATAGTAAGCAGTGATGCAATCGTTGATGGTGAGGCGCACTAGTTTAATAAGAGCCTATTCACTCTAGCCTTGAAGACACCCAAATTATAAGCGGATGGGAAAACCGCAGTAGGCAAATTGCTCCAGTCCTTCGATGTACGCGGTATAAACGCGGTAGCAAATATCGGCTGACCATAGTGGTGGTCTCAATCGAGGGCTTTTGGTTATAATTTAAATCCGCTGTCTTATTTTAAAGAGAATAATATCAGTTTACATTTTGAGGTAGTATAGGACCTATGAAGAAATATTCTAATTTTTTTTGTTGAAGTCAGTTGTGAAATCATCCAATGACTTCTCCGAACTTGGTGGCTCGAGAGGCCGTCTTACTACTGAATAAAAGCCACGTTTTAGGGCTTCAAACTTGCCGCAGCTTTATATTTCTACATTTAATAGATCAAACACAACATCGCCAACCTGATCGCTTCCTAATCTATCTATAAATACGGCCGTCGCCTCGTTCAGAGCAGTAATGCTAGCGACGGAGGTGGTCGCACGCTTGTTGGAACGGACTTATTTACGCCCCAGCGCGACCCCGACTACCAGCCACGGTAGACGCGGGCACACGGACATTTGTCGAGCCCAAGTGGTCGACAATGCGTAGTATCCACGCGCTCCTCAAAAAGATGTATATAAGATGTCAGAAAACCGTAGGGGCACAGCAGGACCGATGTCTGCTAAGACGGCGGGGAATTTCTGAAAAGGAAACCCGTAGCATTAGAACCTAAAAGGCAACTGAAGGACACAGGTATGATTTTAATTAGTTAAAGTTTGAAACACTCTCCTGCTCACCCAGACTGGGTGAAACCATTGGATTATCTCAACTTAAAAAAAAAACTGCACACGTACCGCTCAATAAAATAACTTAAGAGATCGCTTTTAGCGATAAGACCGCCCATTGTGACACCCTATTAATTTTAAGTTCTTAATGTAATTTTACTTTTTTGTGTACAATAAAGAATACATCTATCTATCTATCTATCTATCTATCTAATAAACCTATCATTTTTCTAGTAATGACGTGAGATTTGAGTCAGCACAGTCCCCTGCGCCAGTCAAGTGAAAACAGCCAGTCGACTTGACACAAAGTTTATTGCCCTCGTTATCGAGACCGTTACTTTTCGTTATTTGATCGCATTAGGGGTGCATTCCACCCCCTGCTTTAGGAAAGTCGTGAGGTACATATTATATACTTAAATGTATTAAATTGCATCTGTAGGTAGATGTTTAAGTATAAGTTAGCGTTCTTATATCTATGGTTGGTACCTAGATGAGTTTTTTTTTTTTTTTTTTTTACGGTAGGTAAAATCATCCAATGACAAATCCCGCCCTTGGGCGGAGCGGGAAATAGTGTCAGACTCTTACTGACTAAAAACCTACCCTGTTCCTTCCCTGCCTTGGTTCCAGGGCCCTGGTATGCATTTTCATACCTTCCCAGAGCCCCAGACTAGGCCTCGACCCTACTGGGCCCCTACGGTTTGCTGACAACTCCTTGAGGCGCACGGGAACAGTGCGCGCGTAAACGACTTGGGCTCGGTCCGGTCTGTTACCGGACAAACGGACAGCGAGCTACCCATTGCCCGCCGTCCGCAAGCCCGCGTCTACGGTGGCCGGAAATTTGGATCGGAGTTACGGCGGCGGCTGCGGCGTGAGCGCCGTTGCCTGATACGGTCAGCCTCCTCCTTTGCTAGCATTACTTACCTAGATGAGTTGGAATACGATTGACCCAAAGCTTGTTCGAGTAATCTTTTTTTAGGGTTTCGTACTTCTGTCCGCCAAAATGGAACCCATATAGGATCACTTTGTTGTCCGTCTGCCCTTCTGTCCGTCTGTTATTCTATCAGGAACCCTTTTTCTCTGGAACACGTGGAGATCATCATTTCAGCCGAAAGATATCTATTGTTGGACATAGGCCTCCCCCAAGTGTCACCACAATGGACAGTCCTGTGCGTCTAGTATCCATCGGATTCCCGCAATCCTTACCAGGTCATCGGTCTACCTTTTAGGAGGCCTTCTAAGGCTGCGTCTTCCTGTACGTGGTCGCCATTCCAGAACACGGCCATGCGAGCAATGTGCCCTGCCCATTGCGATTTGCGTTTGGGGTAAGTGAAACAGAGAGTAAAGTCCCACATACCTCCGTTGTAAAGGGAGGATCCTCCGACCAGACAGGTGTTATGTCTGGTGGGCTATTGCCCGATAGATGATTTCGGGTTTGTTCTATATGTTCCAATCGCGCCGCGAATCTTACTTGCGCGATGCAGGATTAGTGTGACGACATAGATGTCGCTACATCACTCCCCTCCGGAGATCGGAGATCGATAGTTCTTGATGCTTCTTGATGCGTCGTGTGATGCGTGCCAGGCCAATGGAGGTTGGTTCCAGTGAGTCGGAACCGGATTCCGCATAGTTCTCGGTGAGTCGGAACTGTCTGCGGTGATGCCCCAGTGAGTCGGGGTGGTGCTATCCCAGTGAGTCGGGATACGATGCTGCAGGCTCCAGTGAGTCGGAGTAGTGCGGCTGGCTCCAGTGAGTCGGAGCGGTGCTGTGCGACGTAGGGCTTGACTGCTGTCGTCGACCAGGAGAGGTTCTTCAAGGCTCTTCATGTGACTGGCCGAAGGTACAGGTGCTTAGCCAAGGTCGCTGATGAGGCTGAGGGTGATGACCAGGTATGACCAAGTAGGCATGCTGGTGGTCAGGATACCCATATAGCCGTGGGTGCTGGCTGTATGGCTCGCTGCTCGAAAGCTTGAGGAAGTGATGATGACGTCACGAAGTAGTTGCTGCACGAAGGCTGCGCTGACGTTCTTTGTCGAGGATCACCAGTTTGGAGGTAGTGGAACAGAGAGTAAAGTCCCACATACCTCCGTTGTAAAGGGAGGATCCTCCGACCAGACAGGTGTTATGTCTGGTGGGCTATTGCCCGATAGATGAATTCGGGTTTGTTCTATATGTTCCAATCGCGCCGCGAATCTTACTTGCGCGATGCAGGATTAGTGTGACGACATAGATGTCGCTACATGCGTTTAGCAATTTTTCATGCTTTGTCGGTAACCTTGGTTCTCCTGCACGTGGAGATATTGAGCTGAAATTAAAATCAAATATAAATATCAAATTTTTAGGTCCGCTGTCTCTTGGAGCACTAAAAATTCAAACTTCGAAATCAATGCAATTTAAAGATAAGGCCGTTGTATTACGTTTTTGATACTCGCAAAGAAAAGTATTACTTCTTTACAAAAAGTCAAAATAATTACTTCTTTGCGATTCGGAAAAATCTCCGAAATTCGAACTAGCAAAAAACAGTTGAAACGCCTAAATACTTACTCTATGTTTCTTGTCAATGTCTGGCTAGAACAATAGCTATAAGAACAATTATTAAATAATTGTTCTTATTCTCGTAGCTACTGTTATATCAGATAAATGAACTGAAAACAGTTCGTTTGAGTGCTACATATAATTGACTAGGTACCAGACTAGAAATACAATTAAAACATAAATTAAAGATAACAAAATTAAAATTCAATTGTCTGACATCATTAAAAATATTCTGTAGAGCTCAATAAAACAGATTTTAATGTACTTAGGTACCTGCTGCACATAAAAAAACGGACTAATAAAACACTAAAATAGAACCTTTAATGTCCTTGCCAATTTAACTTGAAATTAAGCAGATATTTCACAACCCTCCTTTTAAAACGAAGAAGAAGTAAATGCTAGCAAAACCGAAGGGGGCAATGTTTGCTAGGGCTGCGGGAACGTTTGAAACAGTTACAAAGAATTGTACGCGGCAAATAAGTTGAACCTGTTGCTATGGTAATGCACAGCCCCTCGCTTCGATTGAGACAGACCAGAAAATCTGTCACTACGTATTGAAAGTCGATCGCTATTTCGATTCAATTTCTATGCCACTTATTGTAATAAGGTGGGTGTTCGCCAGTAAAAGTCTAATACGCTATTTCGCTTCACCCTAGAGCGGGAGAAGTCATTTGAGAGCCGGTTGCAGTGAAAGAGTATTTTGTGGGTACTGGCCCGGGTCCATACCAACTTCGCGGCTTCGTACCAGCGATTTTATTTCTATAAAATAAAACATAGTTTTAAAGGTTTTTGTTTTTGCCAGACCTATAAAAAAACAAAATGTATTATTTAATCGAGCCAACTAAATTATATCATGTGTTAATTTTTATCCAGCGATTGGTCATAATTATGGTCAATTTTAATAAAATTATTTTTTTACGGTGTTCGTTCTCTTCTATGTTTGTGGATTTCCAAAGGTTCAAAAAAGTTCAAAATTATTTGTTAAGTTCAAATTATATTATTTCCCAACTCATAAAGAGGAGAAGTAAGTAGGTACCCTAGTCAATGGAAGTCGTGAAATCATGCATAGTCATTTATTTCCAGAACGAAGCTTTAAATCGGGAGGGTAGTCTGTGAGACCCCACCGCATTTGCTTGTATTAAAATGCTTAGACACGTTTTTAATCAATTTCCTTAGATGCAGTCCTATATTTGTCATGCAGTAGACGCTACATTCATTCCCACTTATAAATATTTAGTAGGGGTGCCAGAGACGTTACTATTTACTTAAATAAACGTATTGAACAAGTCTAATTTAAATAGTAGGTATGTACATTTTAGTGTTAAGTCATTGAGTTTAGTTGAGTTTCAAACTCTTTTACGACTTCTTCTGTTATGTCGGTAATTATATTAATTATAATATACAACACACATTTATTTAATTAATGATTGGTATTCGTATATATTACATCTCAATCGATATAAAACTTTTTTATAAAGGAAGTAGTACAATAAATCGATCATTACTTGCTTTGATGTTGGTTATGTGGATCACGCAGAAACAAATAACCACAATAAAACTAGATAATTATATACATAATTAATTTGTAGGCTTATAATCAGAGGTCAGTATATGTAGAATATATTTCCCTATAGTTTGTGAAAGTAATATTCCTAATATTCCTTTACAAAGTGGTTAATGGGGTTGTAAAATGCAGTGATTTAGTAGAGCGTATTCAGTATTCAGTTCCTTCAAAACTTCCCAGACATCCCATCCTTAGATTACTCCATATTCCTTTCCGTAAAACTAACCTTGGACTCAACGCACCCTTGCTCCGAATGTGTAAAACCCACAACAGTCTTTGCAAGTTACCAGACACCGATTTACATGGTGTCTCACTCAACAAGTTTAGGAGAGCAGTTTCGGAGGTATGAATTTTCTTGTACAAATTTTCCAACATCTTACTACTAATTGTAGGTATATATATTACAATATGTCCCCTTTTTAATGATTTTTTTTTCTATTTTATTCTACTTTTTTATTTTATACTTAATTGTATGTGCTTTTTTTTCCATTTTGTATGTAAAAAAAAAATTGTAGTAATAATCTTTTTTTATCTCTTTTAAAAATGAATATGTAATATGGTGTAAGCTGTGCGTACCTATAATAGGCATGCATACCAGTGTCATGATTTTAATATTTTGTTTAAAAAAATCCTGTATGTAATGCTGTTGGTGTGCCAATAAATAAATAAATAAATAAATAAATAAAAGTAATATAGAGTTGATAATACCTCCTAGGTTCGGTTGAAAACTAGCGTCAAACAACTGCTACCTAAGTGGTTACCTGGCATTATGCTGAACTGGACCTATTTGGCGCAGCCGTGAGACACATTGTTGTTGATGTTTAATTTAAGTTATCAATACTTGTTTGTTTATTGTGTGTCATATAAACATGTTTTCTATCTTTCTCTGTAATCCCGGAATCATAAATATGATGATTAAAGATAGAACTACACAGACGTGTGCCACACACGCCGATCTGGGTGCGTCGGACTCCATACATTTTATATGGAAACTAGACTTGTAGAGCTACACTTGATCTACGCCACGCGACACCACGTACGTACAAATCAAGCGTAGCTACACATGAGCGTCAGTTTTATTTAATTCTAGCTTAAAATTCGGTATTTAAAATGTATTCAAAACGCAATAAGTAATTTGCAATTTCATAAATCCCGGGATTTAATCATCACGTTTAGGAATCCGGGATTTTAGAGGAGGTATTTTCAACTCTATGTTATTTACTTCCACAAACTTTAGGTAAGTAAATATATTCTGATCCCTTCCCAAGAAAAATAATAGTAAAAAACAAATTTACAAAAAAAAAAAAACAATTTACTTTTTTTTTATAAAATAGTTTGGTCTCTTCGTTGTTTAACACCGACTTCCGGAATAGATATTATGCACATTTTTGTGTTTTTTTTTTTACATTGTAGTCGGTTGATTTCTTTTTTGTAAAAAGTTTATTATTTTATACTTTTTAGTCGTGGTACCTATTTAAGTTTGGCTGAGGGGTACAGCCAAACTTAAATAGATACCTTCCACCATTCAATTCCATCATCAAATCATCATGACAATTCTAATAATACCAAATACGGCTAGGATACACTGATTTGTTATAGAATTCCGGTTCATCGATTCGAGAAGAAGAAGGTCATCAGATCAGTTCTATGTATCCTAGACTACATGTACATCAGGGGTCAAAAGTGCAATTGTACTTTACCAATGCTAAACTATTGAACCTTTTTTTTGTAGTTGAATTTCAACGGTCCATGACTAGTTTATTTAATACTGTAGATTGTATGCTACAAATAAAATCAGTTATTAACCACTGTCCCTCTTCTACAAAGAAATTTTAGACACTAGCATTTTGATAGAGTGCAAATGCACTTTTGACCCTTGACTGTACAAACAAACAAGCAATGTTACTTATTACGGCAGTCCTGCTACGATTTTTTGAAGAGTTCCGTTCTATATCTTCGAAGTTCATCAGATCAAACAATATTTCTATGGAACCAATTCGGGAGTATAATCTTTCAACCAAAACAATAACTTTCAAAGTCAGTCCACAATTGACCAAGATATCGTTGAACATACAATAAAAAAAATACATCGGAGTCGGTTAAATGTAGATTATCGCATTAAAATAATAGAATCCTTACTTCATACATGTTATAAAACAAAGTTACACACCGCGTCTGTTTGTCTGTTCGCGATTAACTCAAAAACAACTAAACGGATTTCATGTGGTTTTTACCAATAGACAGAGCGATTCAATGATAGTTTGGGCGTAAAATGCGTGCATATTTTAGTAAAGAAAAGGCAAGAAATTATTTATTTGTGACATCGGATCGCTAGTTTAACATAATTTATTGTTGTTACAGCTAGAATGGCAAAGTAAAATAATCGAATTAAAAAAACTAGATTGGAAAGAAACTTATAGTAATATACCCGATATACATATGTTGCGAAATTAGCAATTAATAGTTTTAATCCCGTGGAGGGTCGACTTGGTAAATGAAACACTATCGATTTGTAAAGATAAAATTAAAAATAAAGTACTTTTTTTCTAACTAAACTTTTTAAACGTCAGCTGAGCGAGTCCGATGACGTGTAGGTAGTTAGTACGCAACGACCGACAGCTACTTACAAGGTCATTGACTCGTTTACTTTAGGAAATTAATTTCGTACATGCGTATACTAATTCGAGTTTTAGAAAAAAGTCCTTTATTTTTTTAATTTTACCTTTAGAAATCGATACGTGTTTCATGTACCAGATCGACCCTCCACGGAATTAAAACGATCAAAATTTAGCCGTGTATATGTAGGTAGGTAGGTATTGCAGCTTTTAATGGACATCCTAATCAGGAAACGGCACGTCACATTGTAATAGATGACCGGAAACATCAACTGTTCTGTAAAAACAAAAAAAAAACAACGGTCAATGATTCTGTCTAACTCAATTCCTATGACCAATTAAAATCAGGACACATGGACCCATTACACAGTATCACACTAATAATATACAGAGGAAAGTTTATTAGCTATGTGTGTGTGTGTGTGTTACTTCTTCACATCTAAGCGGCTTAACGATTTGGATGAAATTTGGAACACGGTGAGACCATGTTCTGGAATAGCATATAGGATTGATGTTTTTTTTTTCCTTGGTGTATGTTCCATTTCCTGTGACATAATTTTGTACTATCACCGAATCGATCCTCCACAGGATTAAAACGACCAAAATTTAACGGTGTATATCAATCACTACTTGTCACTATGATTTTGTTTTCATAAAGAAAGAAAGAAAGAAAATCGTTTATTCGACCTCTCCAATACAGTAAAAAAAGGAGAAAAATATAAATAAACAACATTAAAATCTGTGCAAGGCCAAAAAGGCGCCTAACTCAGCATATGCTGCGATATTTAAGAACGTTAAATAACGCGGCGCTGGTATTCTGTTAGGGCCCGCGGTGATGTCACGGTAACACTCCCGGATGTTAAAATAAACTAGATATAGTAATAAAATAATAAAAAATAGTACATCATTATCAGTACATACATTCATCGTACAACTTATTCTCTTGCCTGTATATATTTTATATGTGTGTATATATGGTTCTATTTTATTATTAAGTACCTATATAAGTTTTAGTTTGCTTTAAATTTGCAGCAAGTGCAACCCCATTTTGTGTCTTGGCAATTTCTATACATACCAGGTTGCCTGGAAGAAATCACCGAGTGCGATAAGGCCGCCGATTGTATGTTTTCTTTATTATAAGGTTCCCTTTCATATATTTATATTGTAGTCTTGGTGTACAAAGTAAATAACAAATAAATTTGTGTGAAGGGGAACTGCCCCCCACATCTTCCCAGGGTCTCAGCAATGTACCTCAACCTTAATTAATTAATGTTTAGATTAATTATTCATTAATAACGTGACACGTGCCTTTAATTACTAAAGATTAAGCCGGGTAACTAGGTGGCTATTATCTTAACTATGAACTTTGGCTATAAAACTTATGCGGGTCTGTTTACTCTAGTTGTTTGCACATGAGATTTGTTTATATGTATATTGTATATGTATAATGTATGAGGGGTCAAAGTCTAATCTATTTATTTTCGATGATACTGTGATATCGAAGGAGATCGTATTCTACTATTGCTCTTATTAACTAAACTGTCAAGGTAATTATAGTTTTTAATAGACTAAGATCTCAGAGCTGTCTGACATAACTTATTTTCACATGGATGAAACTTTAGGTTCTCATTAGCGTCTCATGTGCTTTGAATATCTGTGTGCTTGTGGAGTTCCCCCTTGGGGGCCTTGGGCAAGTACCAGGTGAAAAAGGGAACTAAAAATAAGAGTTACTAAACTTATTTTTTTTTGGCTGGTTTTTATATATGTTTTGTAGAATATTATTCTAAAGTATTATCTGTCAGACGCTTTAAAGCTTCACAAAAAATAAATAAATTGTACTTATTTTTACATGTCTGATTTTTAAATATGTTATTCAAGTACTTAACTATCACAAAGTCATATTTCATTAGTCAGACAAATTGTAGTGACCAAACTATACAACATATTACTGGAATATTGCCACACTTTCCGATCCGACCGGACCGAGCCCAAGTCGTCGACGGCGCGTACTGTTCCCGCGCGCCTGAAGGAGCTGTTAGCGAACCGTAGAGGCCCAGCTTGCTAGCTGCAGGCAGGCAGGGTTCAAGCCTGCTTGGGTCATGGGTTAGTTTCTGAATGGAATGCCCGGCCCCGGTACGATAGGCAAGGAAGGAACGGGGTAGGTTTTTAGTCAGGAAGAGTTTGACACTATTTCCTGCTCCGCCCAAGGGCGGGATCTGTCTGATTTAACCTACCATAAAAAAAGACACCCATAAATATCACAATTAATAAAAAAAGTTACAATTATAATTGTATCCAAGCACCGAAATTTTATAAGTGGTTTTTTTCAGAAATTTTGATAATTATCCTAATTGTAGTCAAATAAGATGGGCGTCGACGCACTAGGTTTATTGGTAGCGCATCGGTATTGGTAGGTATAAGTATTTACGCACGCATACAAACACCCTAGTGACGAAATCAAGACCTATCGCCAGAAAAAAAAAAATGAGAATCCGATTGCAGCGTCATCTTCTGGATTCCATTATATTTTTAAACCATCCAGGGACCCACTCGAATATACGGACAAAATTTCATCGAAATCCAGGAGTTAGGTGACAAAAATTGTTTTTAGTATATGCGAAACCTGAAAATAGCTTGCTCAAAATCAGTAACTGGATCGATTCCAATAATTTTGACACCATGTTATATTTTTCCCAAAAATATTTAAAAAAGTCACAACTTGGACACTACTGACGCTAAGTACAACATAGGTCACGGCAGGTCATAGCGGGCATTAGGCACCAGCGCGCAGCTGGGTGCGGAAGAAAAATAGTCCCCTAGTCACCCGGATGGCCCGGTGACCATGTGTTCGTGTGGACAACCAGTTAACATGACAGCAAAATTTCATAACTGTATCATGAAAAATCACAAAGTTATATTTGTGATTTTTCATGATACAGTTATGAAATTTTGAACATAGATTCTTTACGTCAAAATACTAAACTTGTGTTTCGGGTTTTGCATACTGAAAATACGGTTGTATATAGAGTTTTTTTTTATTTAATTGCCCATTAAATAGTTATTAATAAGTGAAATAGGTTCGGTAGCCGATTCTGAATATTTTCAGGATGTGCGTTAATGTTAGATATACACCACAATTTTGAATTAGTGATATTTTCACTTAAAGGGCTTATTAAAAAGGGTCTTGTTATTATTTAAGTAAAATCTCAATAAATAATATTCATAAACAGCAAAGTTATGAGTGTTTGTTTACATCCCAAAATCTCACTCAATTTATGGAAAAATTGTACAGGTTATTGTTTATGAATTAAAGAATGTCAATAAAAATGGAAAAACACTGCGCTTAGTATTTTCTAGTAGTCGTTGTTATGAATGATGGTTCAATTATAAATTTACCAATAATGACAAATTTTCGTGGAAAATTTTAGGATTTCAATTTTTATACTTTTGACTACACAAATATGATCAGTAACGGGTACTAATTGAGTCCCATTTTTTTGTGCACTAATTAAAATATAAGGTTGTATATAGCATATATAAAATATACATCATACCAAACGGAAAAAGTAACCATCATGCCGACGGCCGACTCTCTGTTTAATCATAACTTTAGTTTAACGACAACACTTAATAGTGAAGATTACTGAGCTTTAGGTATAGTTACATTCAGATCTATATAAAACATACGTTAACATGACATAATCATAAAAATAAATACTGGCTGTAAACTAAGTACATTTCAATTTAATGTTTTACAATCTAAGCGTATGATTAGTTTGTTATTTAAAACGTAATTAACTGTCTTTTAAAATGAACCGGTGTGTTCGAACGTGAAAGCGACCACAGATCTAATTTTCTAAGTAAAAGTGCTATGAGAGCAAGATGGAGTTGCCGCGGCGGTGGTGGAAATGACCGACCGGTTTTCAAGCCGCAAGTAAAACGTTTTGTTTTTTCACTTTTGCTCGTGTAAATCGCCTATTCTTTATTTTTACGAGCCGTCGGCTTCTAAGTGTAGAACGTATAGGCTAGTTAGTATGTGAGTATGGTAAGTGTGGAGGTAATGTAATGGCTGGCGGGCCACAGGCAGCCGCCCTTTAACGGCGTCGTAATTGTGAGCTGAAATTAAGTGTTATTTTTATGGTGATTTCTCTACTACTACTAAGTTGCTTTAAGTAGGCGTAAAGCGTTTTATTAATTGAAATAATCGTTGCATAATAAATTTTGTGGTTTGTGGATAGATAGTGTTACATATTTATTGTTTGTGGTCATCGAAATGAAAAGTTTACGAAAATTGGAATGAAAAGCAGGTCAATATATAGACTAGCTCTTTACGCTACGTACAAACTTTTTGTTGTATTTATTTGTATTTTCAGCGCAATTGTTCATGTATATTGTACCTATTAAGATGGGATAGCTCATAGCGAATGCTTTTATTCATAAAACCAAGTACACACCGTCAAAAAAATACAGAACTAGTCGGCATAAAGTACAACAGCTCGTATTTTACGCATGTAGATACGTACCTGACCTCATGGAAGGGGTTAGCGGATATTTATGACTTCTATACAAGTTGTGTCGGCGCGGTGCATGTGCGAACTTAGCCCAGGGCCCATAAACCAGCCAGCAATAAATTACTCGCAACTTTGTACGGTGTGCGCCGGGCCTTACCGCCCATATATAAGTGCACTGAAAAATAAATTTTATTAGCTCAGATACACAAGGCTTGTAAGATGAGAATTTGATATTAAATTGTTCTCGTTTTGAACATGGAAATCCTTTTAAATCTTGGAGTTGTAGATTGTTTTTTCGTGGCATTTATCATGATAAATTGCGTTACTCCATTTTCAATCAGACATCAATTAAGCATACAGGTTATAATTGGCACCAGCTATTAGAATGATGTCCTCCATTAATTAAGTATCGATTATTCTTTTGTTTCAGCTCGGTCATACGATTCTACACTTTGCTTTTATTAATTAATAATAATATTATAATTGTGGCAAGCATCGACAACCTGCCGTACAGGCGTGGTTAATAACCTTTTTCATGGCGCCTTTGTATTAAAAACTCCTTTTTTTTTCTAGTAACTTTCCCCACACTAGAAATTACTCCTGTATAGTGAGTGTGTTCAGGAACATGTCAACTCATAAGCCACACAGACCCGAAACACCTATCTGTAGTCCATTAAAATATTTGTTTCGTGCGGGACTCGAACTCTCGCTACCACTGTCTCTACCGCGTCGTCTAAATGATTAAAATATATTTAATAGTATTAAAAGTTTACTATTCTTTTGTTCCTTCTACTTCATATTAGATTTCCATTTAAAATCTACAAACCTACTACTAACTACCTATACCCAAATACTTTACAAACCAACCAAATATTTATTAGTAAAGCTATAGAGGTGTGACAACACATGTTTTATAAAAAGGAGACTCCTACACGATTTATTGTTAATTTGTACGTGATATATAACGGGCCAGATCAATTAAACCTTGGCTGCTAATCGGTCACACTGTTGCGTTAATTCTACTAATTTTATGATATTTTATTAGAACCTTGTCATAAGCGCGTGGGCACGTGGGTTGGTGGTATGTCATATATCTATAACTACGACTGCAGACGGGAAAAGTTCACAGGTTGGTACCGTAGATCTTGTCTGGCGTTTGGCTTGACGTCTTGCATCTGACGCCAGACGATATCTATGGGTTTGAGATTGTTCGAAAGAGTTACTGCGGCCGAAGCAGGAATATTAGGAGGGTTTTAATCAGTAAAAGCCTGACGCTGCTTCTTGCTCTACTCGGAAGTCAGAGAATCATTTCCTGATGTGTTTTCTTTCAGTTCTTGTAGAATCTTGAGCAGCGTTCCTTGTAGTTTTGGTGCAGATTTTTATTCTAATGCAACGAAAAATCTATTCTATCAAGAATGGATTTTCAAGTGTATGTTGTATGTAAAACTTGTATGTAAACTTGATTTTCACTAAAATATGTATTTTTTACTTTTGTCCTAATTGCTTGGATTAGTATGGTGTAGGTAAATGTTAAAAGTTTACAGGTTTGACGTTGATTGTCTATGATATCGGTGCATAAATATATAGGTATAATAGTCTTAAAACGGTCTATTGTTGTCATAAAGTTTAGTTTCTCTATCAACGGTATAGGTTCATATAGGTAGCGGCAGTGGCAACAGCATTCTTAGCGTAGTGGCGGTCGTGCTGACGACCCAATATTGAGACATTGTGTGCAGACGCATGTCGAGAAGAATGTGTGTTAGGTTGCTAACATTACTTTAAGTATAACTACCAACTAAAACATGTACTGTGTTGTTCCTGATACGTTTTTTTTTTTATTATTTATCAACTTAGAGGTCTTTAAGAGTGAACTTCTAGGGAAGAGTGCTCCATCGACGACTACATCATCGCTTATCACCAGTTTAAATAATGGTCATACGCTAGCCTATCAATGATAAAAATTACACCCCTATTTTTTTATTAGTGCACAAAAAAATGGGGCTCAATCAGTACCTGTTACTGATCATATTTGTGTAGTCAAAAGTACAAAAAACTAAATCCCAAAATTGTCCACGAAAATTTTTCATTATTGGTAAATTCATAATTTAATCATCATTCATAACAAATATTATTAGAAAATACTAAGCGCAGTGTTTTTCCATTTTTATTGACATTCTTTCATTCATAAACAATAACCTGTACAATGTTTCCATAAATTGAGTGAGATTTTGGGATATAAACAAACACTCATAACTTTGTTGTTTATGAATATTATTCATTGAGACTTTACTTAAATAATAAAAAGACCTTTTCTAATAAGCTCTTTAAGTATTTGCCATAGTTAAAAAATAGTGGTGTAGATATTATGAAGACTAAGACAATCATATTAACAAAAATCATTTAGAAAATGAAAGAATAGATGTGTTTCGGTAGTTGGTAGTATTTAATTTTTACAGCAATAGGTAACTAATTTATAGCAGCTTTGTTATGGTAGATAAAATCATCCAATGACAAATCCTATCATCAATCCCATCCCCCTGGGCGGCGCGGGAGATAGTGTCAGACTCTTACTGACTACAAATCTTCCCTGTTCCTTCATTGCCTTCGTACCAGGGCCCCGGAGTTCACTTTCGCCTAACCCTTGGGCCCAAATTTATAGAAGCTGAAAATTGAATGTAATATCGGCAAAAAACTTGAATGAGTGATGATGAAAAAGGGGATAAAATATATACTTGGGTACTTAGAACGATATCTATGAATCTCTAAAAATAAAAGGTATAACATTGAATTAAGAACAAAGGAACCAACAATACCGAAACGCCTACAAGAAATAAAACTGAAACTTTATCTATGTTTACAGCGGTACTGGAACGCGGCCTACAATTCCATTCCACATCAAAGAAGAACATTATCCTTTCTTCCATTCGGCCATAAACCCTTATCTCAGAGAAAGCAAGACTGGCGAGCGACGCGCAATCTACATAGCGCTGATAATGGCAAGACCACCAACCGAAGACACCTCAGCCTTCCTCAAACACTAACATTATTTGGGACGATAATGAAAACGGGAGCTCTCATTTTTCTGGTCGCGATATAAGTAATGTTGGAGGAGCGCAATGGGCGGTTTACGATCGCGGGCGGAGAAGGCTTTTATATTTATTAAGTAAGTTGGGCTTTCGGCTGTATTAATCCACCTTTATGGAGGGGCGTCTAGGCGCCTGTTGACGATGGAAAGCAAAACCGGGTAGCTATACTTATAGCAATATTTTATATCTACCTACTTAAGGTCGTAAAAACCGTAACATTTTTTGAATCTGTTTCAGAATAAAAAAAAATGTTATCCCGAACATATGTTATATGTAAACTCACTTATATAAGACACCAAGACCCGGAACAGTTATCTGTAGGTCATACAAATCTTTGTTTTATTCCGTTGTTTTTTTTTTTTTTGATAGAAAGAAAGCATCAAAAAAATATTTTATAACTAACCAGTTTAAAAATAGAATATTAATTGTGAAAACAATATTAAATTGGTAGGAAAGCAAACGTGATATAACAATTTTAAACAAATGTATGTGTCTCTTGCTAAGTCGCCGTTTTTCTATGGCGGCCGTACGGGTGTCATGGCTTTTGACGTCAAAGACCATATCGGACTTCTCTTTCACAATAGTAATACCTTTGAAGACAATATTTTATTTTTATTTGTTAACCAGACCTAAAAAGTATTTAATTTAGCAACTAAATAAATTTCATAGGGAATACGAATATCCCTACTGAAATGTTGAAGAAAAAAAATGATATCATGACCTTTTACATTTTAGGATGTCCTGTCTGCCTGTTTGTCTGTCTGTGGCTGTTCATTGATATTTAAAAACCCGATTAAAAACAGAAAAATACTTCTCAATTTACCTAAAGATTTAGGTATATTGAAAAGTGCACAAATAAATTGCAGACTCAGTAGGTGGCACAGGCGGCAAAAAGGACAAATCTACAGCAAGATCCTTAAAGTATAATTGTGCTCGGTCGAGGTGCGCTGCAGTTGATGCAGGCAGCGGCACTAACGACGCAGTAAAGCGCTATTTTGATGGTGTCAGAAGTCTCCTGCTGGTCATAATCTAAGTCTAATCGTAGTAGGCATGGTTGCGGTAATATAATCCGCAATTCCATTAGTTATCTTGAGAGGCCAGCCTGTGTTTATAGCTTGCCCTACCACACACGGACTGCGGCTAAGGTCGAAGCAACTACTGTAACCTAGTGGTAGTAAAAGTGTCTTGGAATTTCACGGTGAGATGTTCTTCATGGGATGTTTTTTAAAGAATTGAAGCTTCACAATTCTCTCTAGAAAAAAGTATATTTGTTGTTACGTCGCGAAAAAAAACTTATTTTGCGATTCGGAAATGTCTTCGAGACTCGATTCGAAAACTTACATATGAAAACATTTTTTTTTCTTGGTGGGTAAAATCATCCAATGACATCTCCCGCGCTTGGGCGGAGTGGGAAATATATTCAGACTCTTACTGACTAAAAACCCACCACGTTCCTTTGTTGCCATTCATACCAGGGCCGAGCCTTCCTTTCAGAAACTGACCTTCGGCCTCAGTAGGCTTCGACCCTGCCTGCCTGCAACTAGCAGTCTGGGCCTCTACAGTTTGCTGACAACTCCTTGAGGCGCGCGGGAACATTGCGCGCCGTCGACGACCTGAGCTTGGTCCGGATGATAACCGGACGGTCGGACAGCGAGACATAAGAAAACAGTTCAATTCACGATTGAACTTTTTTCATAGATAAGTTTGTTCGCAACCCTCAGTGCGCGAGTCCGACTCACATTTACCCTGTTTTATATTGTTGATAGGCTCGCATTTGACCACTATCTCGTCTGTACCTCTACCATGAGTTTTAAGCAATAGTATTCGTCGCTACTCGATATCGACGCCGTAAATATTTTGTATGGCAAATTTTGGTTCTGCAAGTGACCGCTAGAGGCGCTGCAAAATTTGCCATACAAAATATTTACGGCGTCGATATCGAGTACCGACGAATACCATTGCTTAAAACTCATGGTAGAGGTACTGATGTGTGGTCGACGATGGAGCGCGCTTACCTAGAAGTAACCTATTCACTCTTGACTTAAAGGTCCTCAGATCGTACCTATCTGTAAACACCCACGGTGGACGCCATCATGCGCGTGCGAGCCCTCACGACGGGGGATGCGGTGTCCCAGGGCAGGTGTGTCGTGGCAGTGTCCTTGGACATTGCCAACGCCTTCAACTCCCTGCCCTGGAGTTGCATTGGAACGGCACTCCGGTACCACCGGGTGCCCGACTACCTCTGTCGGGTGATCGAGGCCTACCTATCGGAGAGGTATATCATCTACCCCGGTCACCAGGGAGAGTGGAAACGTCGAGAGATGTCGTGCGGTGTTCCGCAGGGATCGGTACTTGGACCACCCTTGTGGAACATCGGGTACGACTACGTGCTGCGCGGCGACTTCCCCGACGGGGTCAGCGTGGTCTGCTACGCGGACGACACGTTGGTCCTAGCGCGGGGAGAGTCGTACCGGACGGCGGTCGAATTAGCGACACGCGGGGTTGCGATGGTTGTTGACAGGATCCAGCAGTTGGGACTCGAGGTGGCACTGCACAAGTCCGAGGCCATGTGCTTCCACGGCCCTCGGGGTGCGCCACCACCGCGTTCCCAGCTAACGGTAGGAGGAGTTCACATCAGCGTCGGGTCGACGATGAAGTACCTGGGACTCGTCCTCGACAGCTGGTGGAACTTCAAGGAGCACTTCCGACGTCTGGCTCCCAAACTGAATCGGACTGGGGCTGCTCTCGGGCGGCTCCTGCCCAACCTCAGGGGACCAGACGCCTCCTGCCGGAAGCTCTACGCGGGAATCGTTCGGTCCATGGCTCTCTACGGGGCTCCGGTGTGGGCACCGACGTTGACACAGCAACCGAGGGCCCAGCTGAATGCGTGCCAGAGGGTCATGGCAATACGCATGGTGCGAGGGTACCGAACGATCTCCCGCGAGGCGGCGACCCTCCTTGCTGGCCAACCGCCGTGGGATCTGGAGGCAACAGTCCTTGCACACATGCACGACAAGCGCATGGAGATGCAACGCCGGGGCGAAATTCCGCTGCCACGACAAGTCGAGGCATGGCGGACAGAGCTCCGGCGGGATCTCATGGCGAAATGGCGTCAACGACTATCGCAACCTCGTTCGGGGCGCGCCACAATTGGGGCGATAAGGCCCATCCTTGAGGCGTGGCTGGAAAGACCTCACGGCGTTCTCAACTTCCGCACGACGCAGGTGCTTACCGAACACGGAAAGTTCGCTAAGTACCTGTTCCGGATTCGTGCGGAGGATTCGCCCGGGTGTCGCCACTGTGCGGAACATCCGGAGGACACGGTGGAGCACACTGTAGAGGTGTGCCCCGCCTGGGTGGAGCATCGCCGTGTCCTCGTGGGGGCGATCGGCGGCAGCGATCTCTCTCGCCGGGCCTTGGTTCAGGCCATGGTCCGTAGTGAGGAGGGATGGCAGGCGGTCGCCTCCTTCTGCGAAGCAGTAATGCTAGCAAAGGAGGAGGCCGACCGCATCAGGCAGAGGCAACGGGGCGCTCGCCCCAGCCGCCGCCGGGATTCCGATCCCGATTTCCGGCCACCGTAGGCGCGGGCTTGCGGACGGCGTGCAATGGGTAGCACGCTGTCCGATCGTCCGGTAACCGACCGGACCGAGCCCAAGTCGTCGACGGCGCGTTCTGTTCCCGCGCGCCTCAAGGAGCTGTCAGCACACCGAAGAGGCCCAGCCTGCTAACTGCAGGCAGGCAGGGTCGAAGCCTACTGGGGTCATGGGTTAGTTCCGAAAGGAATGCTCGGCCCCGGCACGATAGGCTACGTAGGAACGGGGTAGGTTTTTAGTCAGTAAGAGTCTGACACTACTTCCCGCTCCGCCCAAGGGCGGGATTTGTCATTGGATGATTTTACCTACCATAAAAAAAAAAAAAAAAAAAAAAAAAAAAAAAAAACCTATCTGTAAACACAGACTCGAAACTTTTTCTTTTTTGAGGTTAAATATACAAATGAGTACCACCTGAGGTAAAACGAGAGGTCGTGTCAGACTTTTTTTGATTAAAACCTACCTGTTTCCATTAGTTGCCCTTTGCTATGGTCACTCTTTCAAACGTTCCCGCAGCCCACTTAAGAGGGGCGTTCCGTACTCGCCTATCGTCAACGTCGAGGTTTAAAAGCTTGTTGTTTCATCGGCAACGCGAAAGAAGAGAGATAACGCCTGAAAACTCTGTTAGCATTCGGTAATTTCGTGCTTTGCTTGAATATTTTACAAAACTTTTTCAGGAAATACTTGATTTTTTTAAGACCATTAAAAGTTTTTGAGAAAAATTGTCGTCATTCAGAATCTTGATTAGATGTGAAAGGCTTTTCTATAGAAGCCTTGGTGCGTCTATACATACTCTTTTATTCTTTTATTTATGAGTACATTATGGAGGGCTAAAGTTCACGTAAAATAGCAGATTTTCAGAAGTCTTTATAGGATTAGTTTCACACAAATTTATGTTTTATTTCTATAGAAGCCTAGATAATATCCACAAGATATAAGAGTATCCAAAATATCTGGAGAAATATTTATAATAAAATCATAATTATGTAAGAGTGGTTGTATGAAAATTTACCTTGGATTGCCCTTGGGACGTAGTTATGTACGGTAAGTACGAGTATTGAATTACGTTTTTCTGTGTGGTATTTTAAGAGATAACCATTTTCATATGGTGATGGTGAACACCAGTTGGTTTTAGAGATCTAGAAGAATGACACATTCCCTGGCCGTCAAGTCTGCTATTACAATAGTGGTAAAATGGGCTATCATTGATTTCATAATTGTTGGTTTTGACAGGTTTGATACTCTACTAGTATAATGGCGTCATTATGACTTTCCAATGATTGACCACTGAGACTCCATTGAAAGAAATGGCATAGAATGGTAATCTCGTACATAATGAATGACAAATGAATGTTTGACGTATGCGGTAATCTACTAAAATTTTGATAGTTCCTATGATCAGTGACCTACCATGAGAAAGTCATTGTGCAGTCATTGCTTTTAATTCTTCGTAAGTAGGTATACGTGGAAAATCATCAAAAATGAGATCAGATGTCTTTTCTTGTCTTTTACTGACTAAGACCCAGAGTATTCCTTTAGATGCCCTTTGCGAGGGCCACAGTTACTCTTTCACAAGTTCTTGTAGCTGTACCTTAATACTATAATAAAAGCCGCTATAATCAAACTGCCACATACCATTACGTAGGCACACAAAAAGAAGAAATTTTATTTCCCTACACAATCAAAATTCTTTGTTTCAAATTGCCTAATTAGTGCAAACGAAAACGTTATTCAAAAGTCGGAATGTGTGAAAAAAGTTTTATTAAAAATCGCTGCTTTATGTCGAAGTACTCAGATAGGTATGTTGGCGGGTCGTACTGTACGTGAATGTTATCATATTTTTACGGGGTATACGTGAAAACGCGCGCTTTTTATTACGGGGACTTTTATTACGTTTTCTAGATTAGGAGCGAGTCGGGCTGCGCTCGGGAGGTCACTCGAATGGAAATAGGAAATTCCTGAGATCGGTCAGCGCGAGTTGGTACTGGCCACGCGGGAATAATGCGGCAACGGTCCAATTTCGTCACGAACGCTATATTGGGTATGGAATATTTAGTACTACGAAGAATGCAATATAAAGCCAAGCCTTGGGACTTACAAACTAGGAAGTATATTTACCAATAAAATAAAAATAGGTATCTATATATATTCTAACAAAATTCGGGGCGAGCTAAAGAAAAACAATCTGCGCTATGACGCGTGAAGGAATCGGCTCGTATTTATGGGAGAAGTTATTGTTTGAAACGTCTAAGTCGTAATTCCGGGACATAAACCAGCCAGGCTTCACTTTGGACCCTCCCCCTACTTCCCCCCGTTTTCCACCTCCCCCTATCGCGCGGGATGCTGTTTTTCCCGGACGAAATGGCCCGTTTGAAATTGTTGTTTTATGGAAGTTTTTAGTAGTTGACTTTGCCCGGGAGAAAATATATAGAACGGCAATCTTTATGTCTAGCTATGCATACTTGTAGATTTATGGATGTTATGATACAAGTGTCGGTAGGGAAGGCGTGTCAGACGAAAACCGGCTAAACGGCTATTTACAAACAGGTATACCGACTACAGGTTTATTTTATCAATGCGTAAGTATTATTAAAAATAGCAGTTCTTAGCAATTGTAGCGCTGCTTTCCACAAATAAAGCCAATTCACTATTTAATCATGAAAAACTTTTCAAAATATGTGTTTAACAAAAAAATAGCCGTTTCTTAAAAAAAACAGAAAAAATTGTAACACCAGCCCGGTCTAATCTAATCTACTCGATGTGTCTACTCTGAGAATATAGGAAGAAGAAAACTACAAAAAAAAAAAATGACAACAAAAACTTGAACCGAATATATCGACCGAAGATATCTTCAAGAAATATTGAACCCACGAACCGATAAAAACTCAAAATAACGACCTGTCACAAATAATATACAATGAAATTATCTCCACCATTTTTAAAGTTGGAACGCGCGGGCAATGCTCGATCGCGATTGGTTGGATCTTGACAGCTGGGTGAAATACGTCGGCGTGCCTGCCCCGGCGCAGCGGGTGACAACATGGTGGCACTAAAGTCCCCTAATGAAATTAAATTCCGTACGTTTTAGATTTGCTCGTAAATAATCCGAGTATCTAATCCACTGATTAATGAACACCAAGGAATTTTCTTGGAGTTTTTAATCTCGTTGAGTAGTCTTTTAAATCGATTAGCCGTAGTTGGGTATACGGGAGTATAATATTTAAGCCCAAGACTTATCCGTATTTTATAGTACGATAAACTTTGAAAAGGTGTTATTAAGTTAAGTAAATTTTATTATTAAAATTAAAATAGGTGTACGTACCTAACACACACTTTTGCAGTACATGAACGAACGTAACCATCATCAAAGCTATGCGTTGTAGCTGACAACGCATATCTTTTTATACAAACTACAACGGTAGACAGTCACAAGGCATAACATCAATAAATCTAGCAGACGATCACTAGACACTTTTATGATACCAGATACAGCGTACAAATCACGACAATATATTTATTTAGACAACCCTAACGCTCCAGCACTCACGCGACGTAGTACCCTAAGACCCTAATGTCACAGATAGTAGACATCTTAGCACTTTAAAAGCATTTTAGATAAAACGCGTGTTGGATAGGCCTGTGGATTTAGTAACAACAAAATTACAAGTTTACGACTAACAATATCGTCGTATACAACACCACTCACGTCGCTATAGGGTTGGAGGAATGGAAAATTTGATTTTCAGTTCACCTTTTTTTTAAAGAGAATATTAAAAGAAAAATTTGCTTATATATTGAAGAAATTAGTTTGTGGTAGCTAAAAAATGTAATAGGCGGTGCACTGTTGGACATAGGCCTCACAAAAATTGCCACAATGACTAAGCAAGAAGCACAGGGCCGTGCGTCTTGCAAACATCAAATTCCCGCAACCCAGGTCATCGGTCCACCTCGTGGGGGTTTACAACGCTGCGTCTTCTGACGTCGGTCGTCACTTCAGAACCTTTCGGCCCCATAGACCGTTTGTTCTACGGGCAATGTGCTCTACACACTGCTACAACTTTGGTGATTCATTGGGCTATGTTTTGGCGATTCATCGGGCTACATTTTGGCGATTCATCGATGCATTCAATACTTCAAAGCTACGCCAGTAATTTTGATTCCGATTTTGTTTTTTATTATTTTCATCACGTCATCGTTTTCCCAACATACTATTAATCTTGCTCTTAAAGTCACCAATGAAAACAGAATTATATGAGAAAACTAAAATAATTGGCACTTTACGTACAATCTTTTGACTTTCAATTACAAAATTTACTTTGGTGTTCTTCTCTTGTTAACATAACAAGCAGCGTAGTTAGTTAGCTATCATACCAACCTATTGAATTTAATCAAAATAATAATGTCAAGGAAATGGTCGTGAACTCTCGTGCCTGCCAGCCCTAAGCTCACGGGGCACTAAAGAACTGGTTTAGTGTTCTCCTGATGATTTACTGGGTGCATTCTTGGAGTGCCATCGTCGTCGTGAGTCCGGGTATATGGCCGGTGTAAATGTACCAGATTAGCGGGAGACCAGTTACTATTGCTACTTAGTCGCTCTAGATTGTGTTGATGGTTAATGAGTGTTGCCTGGTTTCTAAAATAGGAATGTTAAGAACTTGTGGCAATTCATTTCAGTATAAGTTTGGCAAGTTCTTCATTGGCACTACAGTTTGACTCAAGACTACATATATATCAATGCTCAAGACTTAAAAGTTTTAAATTTCGAATTTTCGAGTCACAGACTGTGGTTATAGTAGCTTCAGTTTTCTCAGAAGTTAGATAGTGTCAGTTAAAATAAGGTTGTCTGTTTTATGTATATATTCGTTTTGGTATGTTACAGAATCTCTATCACCTGGATCTAAGCACTCTAATACGAGATAGATTTACAAAATACACGGCAGATTCATTTCTAAATTCGCAAAGCAACAACAAGCAAATATTTATAAACAGTTAAACTAAAGTGCTCCAATAACGTTCAGCAAAGTTTTGGCCCACCCATGTTTGAAAATAATAAAAATCGAGCCATATCACGTTGAGTGTAAGGCATAAATTAGTGATGAAAACGATACGTTCCCCAAGCTATCATAAAATACGAGTAATTTTAATAACAAAGGCTAAAACAAAATACATTAACGACAGCCTACAGTTGGGCGCATGAGACGATGCTACAGATTAAGGCGGTGATCTTAATGTGACTGGGTAATTTATGAAGCAACCGCATTAATTTACGCAGGGGTTCCTACGTGAGCAACCTGCCTTAGGTGCCTCCACGGGTATTCCATTTCCTTCAAACCAGTTTGCTTCGCACTACCTCTGGCTATACATTTAAGAACCAATTTGCATAAGTAGGTAACGTTCGCCTATTTTATAAGCATCAGCGTCTCGTTAAATCTAGTCCGTTGGTTATATATTTTCTCAGTTTCATCGATCTCTTATATGGCAGGTGCACAAATAATATTATTAATAGCGAACACCTTTCCATAAAGCATTCATATCTCAATCTTCGCGTCGTATCTGTCTTCATAAAACCTTATTTCAGCATGATTTCAATATTTTTCTTGAGACATATGCGTCCCGATTCCGTGGAACGGCATAGACTTTACGATCCAATATTTTTATGCAAAGTGCGTCGCCAAATGTGCCACGTCGGTGCCGAAAAAATACACAGCCACGTCCTTTCGCACGTAAAAAAGGATGCGACAAAATAAATATACACGGAGCCACCCTTTTTGTCCATTAAACGAGCGAAGGTTTTTTTTCTGCTGCCTCCATAAAATGTGCCCCAATAAATATGTAAATCTACCGAGAAAAAACGCTGCCGAGTCGAAGCCGCCCGGTTTTGTGAGTTTCACTTTCGTCCGTTCAAGTTAATTGGTACAATTGCATTGAAAGAGCTCGAACGTCTCGAATGCCAACGACCTTTGTCACGACTGATCGTCTTTTATTTGCTCCACAATCTGACATCTGAAATGCAAATTAAGGTTTTTGTTGCAAGTCGTTCGTTGTTTATACGTCCGCTGCACGTAGTCGCGATGGTGGCCCTACGTATCTAGTGTCTGAGCGATAAAATCCCCGTTTATCTCCCCCAGCATTTCCTCTAACACCCCTTTCGAAACTAAGCCGTTAGCTAATACTTGAGTGACACATAAAGGCGACGTTAACATCAAAATAAAGATAAAATTTTCTTGCCTGCTCACACGTGCCTATTGTTAATAGGTGCTTGTATAAACGACGCTGTGAATCTTTAGTGTACTTATTGCTAGGTAAATGTACCTACAATCTAGTCACTTAGGATAGTTTACCAGTTCGTAGTGCTTTTTTTTTAGATACGGGTAATCATCAATAAAATGCTCCAGAGCGTGGGTGGAGCGAGAATGTTAGACTTTTGCAGACTAAAACCCTCCTTTCCAGAACCTTGGTTACTCTAAGATAAGGAGGGAAGAAGCACGTATATCCTATCTACATATTAGTTACACACGTATCGAGAAACGACAGATTTATCGCGAGATGTATAACAAGAAAACCGGGTGGCTAGTCACTTAGGCAAACTACTCTAACTTTTAGATATATTCCCTGTAAAAGATGATTTTATACCAGTGCTAGAGAAGTTTCTTTGAGGAAGCCATATAAATAAATGATGTAGTGCAGAGAGCCGAGTGCGCTAGAGAAGCTACATCGATCCGCCCGGGTCACCCTCGAGGGTCTGACGTGCGCTATGTGGCGAGTATAACTACAAATAGATACATGATATTTTGTTCCACTGGTTGTTTGTTTCGTAACAACCTGGAGATAGAATTTTACATCGTGGTCTTATATAACGTAACTTTATCTGGAGGTAATAGATCTAATGCAAGTTTAATGTACACGATTTTTTTATCTATTTAAAATCATTTGCAAACAAGCAGTAAGTAAAAATGTATCCGCTTATTTACCTTGACGTCGTGCTTTCAGTTTGCTTGTTTTTCCGCAAAAGATTTACAGTTCACGAAGACCAAAGAAAAAGGCAGATCGTAAAGATAATACCTGCTTAGTCATTATTTACGACTCCGTATTCTTACATTACGCCAAAAAGCATTTTAAAAACCGCAAACGACCGATACGAGAAACATCGGAACGATACATTTTTCGTTAATGAATGGTATTGATCGGGCTTGGGGCTATAAGCGTATAATTTACGACAACATTCTCGGGTTCGCTTCGCGTGCTGCTACGAAGGTGTGTTATTTATACCCCCCTTTTTTATTTATGCCCCCTTTTTTCGCAGCTCGTAACGGCGGGCAATAAAGGGGACGTAATTTTAATTTCATGATTGGAAAGCTCGATTGGTCGGTTACGTGGCTTAATGAGTTTATGGCAGCAATGAGTGGAATATAACGGTCGACGGATTGAACGATTTCGGGTTTAAGGTCATTCGTAATGGTGGTTGTGGGCTAAGTTTAGGGTTGAGTGTTACGTCACATCGTTCGCGCGGTAATTGTTGATGTAACTTTACGGATAGGTTTTACATTGTTGTTTTTAAATGTGTTAAGTCAGAACCATAGTTACTTTTTTACTATTTCAAGTATAATACTTTAAAATGGGATAATTGGTTTAAGTTGTAAGTTCAGTACTGATTCGGATTGAGTGAAAAAATATGGAGGAGGCCTTTGCTAAAGCTAGGCAAACGGGCCAGGTTGTTGAAATGTTGATGTCGAGTTGTGTTGTGTTGATGTACTTGTGACTGAATAAAGGCTTATAAGCCTAATATATTTAATAAGTGAACACCATTAATAAAAACCCATTCTATTTTTCGTGAATTAAGGGGAATAGAGTGATGGGCATCTCTATAACTAAGTATTTCCGTAGTATATTTGTAAAGGAGAGTGGGACTTCTGGGCCAAAAATGTAAATGATTGACATATGCTTTTAAAAACTAGTTACATAATTCTATTTCAAAATAGAAAAAATCTAGCCCTAGTTGAAGTGAGGAAAATGAGATATCTAAAAAATAAGTTTTAGTCATGAGTAACCTATTTTAGGTTAGGTATACAATCGAAAAATAGTTTATTCCAAGGACTAACTCCTTGGAATAAACTATTTATCGATTGTATGATGTATTTTTTTTAATTTTTGTTGACAAGACTTATATTCTACTCCTTTCTACTTTTCTACTCTATGTATGATTAGTCGTAGACATGGGCATTTTTGGCTTTGAGTACATACGGATATTAATCCGATATCAGACTTCAAAATAGACTTTCTTCAAAATAGTTTTTAGATATTCGGTTTTAGTAACGCCTAGCCTAACAATATACCATAAAATAAAATATAGCAGTATTCTCGTAAATATTCTTAAGCACTAAAAATAAGATGATATTGTTTGCTTATTTCAATGTGCAATAGATTTTCATAAAAATCTAAATTGTGCGATTCGCACTGTCTTTTTTATTCCGCGTTTATATAAAGAGAAAAAGCGAATTTTTACGCATTGGTCAGTTTGAGTTTGGCTATACACAAAATTCATTTGACCTTTCTCAGCTACATCTACGTATCCAGTGCTATTATTCGTCGATTGTGATTAGTTTGGTTGTTTATATCGTTTAGCTTGGCTAGGCCGGTTTTATAAATCTGATTTTCTAGACCGAGAAAACGATAAAAATGTGTTTGAAATTGACTTTTAAATTCGTTTTTATATATCGAACACATGCCTAGTCACTCGTCTCGTATTCTTCGGTTACTTGCGGTATAATGACTAGTAGTTGCAACCTCATCCGTCACGGCATAGGACGGAAGAGGTTGCAGCTAAACGGCATAGAGTTATTATGTCGATGAGATATACTGACATAATATAGAAACGTCACTAATAAAAAGCTATTTTAAAATTCCTGTTTTCAATAAAGGCCATTAATGAAAAGTTGAAGTTGAAATTTAATTGTTGTTATTGAACTGCATCTAGAGTGTAGAGTATTTTCTACACACCATCTAAGCACTACAGATTAAATGCTGAAATGCACTATGTCGACGACCTATGTATGTTGAAATGATATTGTCAGTGATTTCTCTTAATGGCGCCACAACCTGTAAGTATAATCACCCCACATTTTATTATTAACCAGCATCTACTACGATGCACCGTTTTCTTTCTCCACGATATTAACAAATAAAAATATATTTTTAGAGAACATTGATATTATTTACATTTTACTAAATTATTTTTTGAATAAACTATTATTCCCATGTTTCAGGTAATCGATAGTAACTACATTTATCAACCTAACTGGGACTTTGCTCAAAGGTCGTCTGTTGATGAAACAATACAAACCGGCCACAGTTGTATTGGTCTCCACTGTGGTCGTTCTCTTGCATCACGAATCACTACTTCATGCAACTCGTGAATCGAGAATTTATAATTTTATTCAATTGTTGATTATGCCTCGAAACGGAAATTCTTGGTTTGCATGGTGTTTATGAAAAAAAAAATTATATGTAAACTGTTTTATTATAAATTAAATATGACCCTTTGCTTTACCATTGCCATTTGGGAACGCGATAATCATGGTGGTAAGTCCCTTCTTTGAGGAATGGCTGGAGAGGCGTCACGACGTCGAACCTTCCACGTGCCATAGGTCTTCCCCAGATATGGTAAATTCGAGAGGTACCTGTACCAAACTCAGATGGAAGAAACGCCCGGGTCATCATTGTGCGGACCACCCGAAAAACAGGACAGAGGGGACAAGCAGTGGTCGCCTCCTTCTGCGCAGCAGTAATAATAGCGAAGGAGACTGCGGCAGCCTGAGGAAATAGAGACTCTCACACCCCAGCCACTGAGACCCTGACCCCGACTACCAGCCAGGAGGATGATGAGTAATGGGTAATTCGCTTTCCGGCCGTCTACTAACTGTCCAGACCGAGTCCGAGACGCCGACGACCGTAGTATTTCACACGCGCGCCTCATAGAGATGTTAGCAAAACCGTAGAAGCCCAACAAGCCCGATGTCCGCTGGGGTAGCGGATAGTTTCTGAAAACGGTTCCAGAAATAAGTGTAAGTGAAGGACAGAGACGTGGTTTTAGAAAGTATGTCTGACTCGCCACTTTACTCTACTCTAGAGCTTTTTTTTTGTGGTAGGTAAAATCATTCAAAGACATCTCCCGCCCTTGGGCGGAGCAGGAGATAGCGTCAGACTCTTACTGACTAAAAACCTAGCCCGTTCCTTCATTGCCTTAGTTCTGGGGCCCTGGTATGCATTTTCGTACTTCCCCAAGGCTCTGCTGGGCCCCTACAGTTTGCTGACAACTCCTTGAGGCGCGATCAGTACGCGCCATCAACGACTTGTCCTCGGTTCAGACTGTTACCGGACGGAAAGACAGCGAGCTACCCATTGCTCGCCGTCCTCAAGCCTGCGCTAACGGTGGCCGGAAATTGGGTTCAGAATCCCAGCGGTGGCGGCAGTGTGTGCGCCGTTGCCTGATGCGGTCGGCCTCCTCCTCTACCCTAGAGCTGGAGAAGTCTTTTGATAATTTTCCACCTCAATAAAAATACAACCTTACCCTAAATATATGAATGATGGGTTGTTTAATATTTTTTCATTCTGCAAAACTCTCAATAATAAATAAATACTGTCAATCAAAACTTAATATCTTACATAACCTCACTTTTACTAAATCTCTGATAACTCTTCTCTCTGACTGATAAATTCCGCAGAATTTTCAGCAAATGGTTGAAAATATATTAGCTACTAACTGACATCACTTTCATTTCTTTACTACCCAGGCCCAACATTGTATGAAAGCGTATCTGTCTCCTTTCTTTAGTTGAAATGGATGTCACTTTCTTATACATTGTCTTTATTGCTAACCAACACCTTTGGTTATTATTAGGATTATTCATTTATCATATTATCTATTTATTTAATACCGTATAAAAACGCAGGACAAACATTTAGAAAACAAGTGAACAATATGTTGTTTTATCACATATGGCAATTTCTCACAGACAAGACAACCTTTGAACGTACTGAACGAAAGGAGTGTACCTGAGATAAAATTGTTTAGAAATTTAATCTATATTTTTTTTATATATTTTTCCTTCCTGACCTTGATTCAGGCTATGGTCCGGAGTCAGGAGGGATGGCAGGTGGTTGCCTCCTTCTGCAAAGCAGTAAAGCTAGCAAAGGTGGAGGCCGACCGCATTAGGCAAAGGCAACGGGGCATTCGCCCCAGCCGCTGCTGGGATTTCGATCTCGATTTCCGGCCACCGTAGGCGCGGGTTTGCGGACGGCGTGCAATGGGTGGCACGCTATCCGATCGTCCGGTAACCGACCGGATCAAGCCCAAGTCGTAGACGGCGCGTACTGTTCACCTTTGTTCTTTAGGGCTTTCAGAGTAAAAGCATCAGAAATAAAATAACTAAAAATACATACATACAATATTAATTGAGTGAAAATAAGAAAAATCAGAGTGAATCACTCCTTCACTGTTTTATGTAAGTATTAAAATAACATTTCGATACGTTGCATATATTTCTTATTTGCGTATGTTGTAGGTAAAAGGATTTCCAACACAATCTGAACATTATTTAATCTACAAAAATATCTTAAACAGAAAAATTTCAGCAGACTAAAAAAAATCTTCAATGGTCTTAAGCTCTACATTTACATAAATTATACGAGTACATATATCCCAAGTCAAACACATGGCGCTGGTTGGCTGAAGTTTGTGTTCATTAATTTTTTCACCGCCGTACTTCACTAGATTAAGCGTGTCTTCATAAATAAAAACCACTTGAACGATGGTGTGTCTGTAAGGCTACGAACACATGAAGCGAATTTCTTCGTTGACTTTATTTCAACAATTCGCTGCCTGCCTCAGCGAGCACGTCTACACAATTCAGCGTTTCTAGTGTTTTTTTTTTCTTTTACGATTTTCGGTTTGGAAATGTCGTCTATCCAAACTTGATACGATAGTGAATTACACAACTTACTACTTTAGCTGATACAGTGGTTTTTATATGCATATCCATTAAGAATATTTTTCGTAGAAACCCAAACAGTATGTATATCGTTTTCAGCTTTCATAAAGAAAATATGTTGAGAATCGCGATAAATATCAGTTCAAGTCGATTTTATTTCCGTTTCAGAACTTTAGAAATGTATGTGGCACTGCTCTCTAAACTAAATTGCAAAAGCTGTAGTTGCAGTCATACAGCCAGTATGGTTACTCGAGGCCTAGTTTGGGGCTCGGGGAGGTATGAAAATGCATCCCAGGGCCCTGGAACCAAGGCAGGGAAGGAACAGGCAAGGCAGGGTTAGTAGGTAGTTAAGTTTAGTCAGTAAGAGTCTGACACTATTTCCCGTTCCGCCCAAGGGCGGGATCGTCATTGGATGATTTTACCTACCATAATAAAAAAATATGGTTACTCGTTTGCTCTCTTAGCAAGTATTCGCTTCATGTGAACGAAGCTTAAAACAGCTTGCAACCTCGTGACGTCAGACCCTCGCATTCCCACACCGTATTGGAAAAGATAAATCTTCGCCTCACCCCGCCTTCGGCTTTGGATCCATTAAGATGGACGCCTTTGTATCCTATGTCGGTATATAAAAGTCTATTCTGTATTTATGTTTTTGTTGGAAATTTGATTAGACTGCTACCTAATGGAATAATTTTTTTTTTAATAATTTGAGAGAATAATTGTTGGTTTTCAGCAAAGCTTGATTAAAATAAACTAAGCTAATCGCTAATACATGGCTATATGACCGCCCATTGTGGCACAATATTGTTTTTATCTACTTAAGTTCTTTACTATAATATGTAATAGTAAAATAAACTAAATATATAAGTACCTATGTAGGAAAATATATAAGGTATTTTAAATTGAATTGTTAGTTTTTGCAATTATTAAAACTATTTTGCCTGCAAACAGGCATTTTTTTTTATGTTTTTTTGATAGGCTTGCGATTGAACACAATGATAAAACCTCTCATTTGATAGAAAACGATAATATGGTTGACGATAAAACACGCTTGCCCAGAGCTTAAAATTCCTAGGTTGTAGCTATCAGGAAATACAGATTCCGATTTCCGACAGAGAAATCCACTGCTTAACTGTTCGCATAATGCGGACGGCGAGCAATGGGTAACTCGTCACCCGACCGTCCGGTAACCGTCCGGGCCGGGCCCAAGTCGTTGACGGCGGGTATGGTTCAACGCGCCTCAAGGAGATGTCAGCAAATCGTAGAGGCGTAGCTGGGTCGAAGCCTACTGGGGCCATGGGGCAAGTGAAAATGAAACCCCCGAGTCATTGGATGATTTTCCCACAAGAAAAAGCTGTTCGCATAATGATAATGTTAAGGTCAAGAAACGAAATCGATTTTTTATTTTATAGTTGATCAAACGTATGTAAAGGCTGCTACCTACAACTGACACATAATTAACTTTACAAAGTAAACTTCTTATTCATTACACATACCCTTAAACTCACACTTTTATTAATAAAATGTGGTACTAAAATATGAACAGAAAGACCTTTTTAAAGCGTAGCAAAAAGGCAGAAACATACTTGATTTATATGAAGCGTCTTTTGAGCGAGAATTATGCGCGCACTTATATTTTTTATCCCTTTTTATTATTTGCAACTTTGTTACATACCTACGGAGTCACTTAACGAAAATATGGCGTACTAAATCGCATAAAGAAAACAGTGTTTCCAGAAAAATAGTTGGGGATAAAAGGAAAGTTGTAAGGAGGTCGTAAAGCGAGGCATAAAGCTTTTGAATGGAAAGAATCTATCGCGAGTGAATTGTTAATAAAGATATAGAGCAGCGAAGTATTAAGGGACATTACCAAGGACATTAGTGACGTTTTACGAGCCGAATGATAGCCCAAGTGATGAATGCACCCGGAGATTCCACTGACGTGTTATTTTGTTGCAATTTAATATCAAAAATTATGGCATCTCTCTAGCCATTGTGTGACGAAACTGTTCACAAATGACGCGTCATTTTTATATTTCAATAATGATTTTGGTTTTTGCTCAAAATTTTATTTAAATCTAAATAAAAGTGTATAAGCGCCCCAGCATTGCCCACAATTTATTTTTATATGCGTTTGTACAGGTAATTATTTTTTATTAATTTCTTAAGTTGTTTATAGTACGATTAATAATTAGTATAACATAATTAAGTACGTATTTTATTAGTAATAGTATGTAAATAGAGAGTTAATATATAACATTTTATACCCCAGAAAAATTTATTATTTCCAGGGAACTATATATAGGTCATAGGCAAAAAAACCTAACTTTAAATAATTAATAAAACTGTATGATGTCTCCTTCGAAAACACTAGCTTCATATAATACTCAAATACCTACCATCATGCTTGCGAAATCGCATCTCCGTTTTCGGTTCTTACTAATATAATAATTTAATATACTGCTCTGAAAAATGGATACCTAAGTACCTACCCAACCAACGTCATGACATAGGTACAAAGTTATCTATATAATATTAACTGCAGAATTATAAATCCATTAATTATAACTAATTCCTAATACGGGTATTCAACATGGTCATAAAATTACCACCGGCGTTTATAATAATAATCAAACTTAATTAACTTTTATTGCGTACCTACATACTTAAGTACTAAGTATATAAGTAAGTTAAAAATAAGGAATAGCAAAAATGAATAGCTGTTCGTTAATCTCGCTAAAACTCGAGAACGGTTGGACCGATTTGGCTAATTTTAGTCTCGAAATATTTGTGATACTCTAGAGAAGGTTTAAACGGTGAGAAAATATCGAAAAATTCACAAACTTCGTTTTTATTTCAATGCTCTAAGTACACCCGATCACTCACCAGTTATGAAACACATATATGTATGCATTGTAGATAATCTGATTCGTGCTTTTTAGCACTCAGAATCTGCAAAGTAACTAACAGTACGATCTTTAGGAAATCGGTTTTTAAAACTCGATTTTTTATTGCATAAATTCTTTATACTTCGATTCGTATCGATTCATAAATCTATCGTTGCGAGGAATCGCCATACCTAACAAGTACCCAGATTAGGTACAAAGGTGTACATACATAATTATATAACAAAATTGACATTGGTGGTTTCTTACTACGGAAACTACGTTTTATTTCCAATATTAAATAGGTAGGTATTCTACATAATACTATATAGGTATATTTAAAAATGATTCCTCGGTACCTATCTCAAGCTGTGCCATAAATGTCTCGGTCAGGATAATATTTTACGACGGCTTATGCATCGAAGCGAGAGGCGGGCTGGCTCTTATCTCACACCGAACCTCCACATGTGGAATGACAGGCCAAATTTATCGTCTTAAAAATATCCACCCAGATTAAAATGAGATACGTCGACGAAAATCCGACCCTACCCAGTACCACTTGATAAAATATTATTTTTAGTACAGTCTCACATAAAAACTACCATTTTAGGAGTTTTTTGTAAATTATGTGTATTAGATTTTCATCGGAGAACGACATTTGGTTTCCTTTACATTTTTTTATGGGGGACATTAATAGCTATTGGAATACTTAAGATTAAGTAAAATATTCGTAGAATAGAAAATAAGTTAAATTTTATATTTAAAAGGTATTTGGTGGCACATAGAAGTATTGTGTCTATCTAAAAAAAGTCCGTTGGACGGAAAATTATTCATGTTTTTCTGTGTTATTGACAAACTGGTTTAGCGAACTTTATAGACAGCGGATATCGACGCTTCTTGCTATTTCATGTTTTCTGAGGCATTTTAGTTATAACAATGTAGAAATTACACCTGTATTCACTTTCATTTCGACAGCACTTATCTTTCAGCGGGTAGGTACTAGAATTGCAAACACTGGTATAATTTTGGAATATTTATTGTGCAGAAAAAAAGAAGGATATCTTGAAAATAATCCAGTTAAGTTAGACTTTGCAGTTAACTCAACCCGAAATTTAATATAAAATACTAGCTGCCCGGCAAACTTCGTATCGGATTTTTTTTCGTAAATTTTTCCATATTTTCTCGCCGTTTAAACCTACCCTGGAGTATCACTAATATTTCTGGACCACATCACATTGGCCAAATCGGTCACCGATCATACATTTTTATACACCGTTAAATTTTGGTCGTTTTAATCCCGCGGAGGGTCGATTCGGTTATTTTTGCTTTACAAATCGATAGTATTTCATGCACCGAATGAACCCTCCGCGGGATTAAAATTTATGTGACTACTGACTGTGTTATGACTAAAATTTAACGGTGTTTATAAGATAAATGGGAACAATTAATTATGGACACTGTCAGAAACAGCAAAGTTTAAAACAGTAGAACAGTGGGTTAAATAATGAATGATATATTTTTAGATATAAATAATAGCTTATATTATAAACAGTTTATTTGAGTATACTTATATGTTTTTTTTTTTATGCAGACTAGACTAGAGCAAATGCTGCATGGTTACAAGACATTAGCGATGGGAACCTTGACGAAGATTATGGCCAACAATTTCATAAGAAACGTACGTGGGCGTCTCTTTTCAGGCAAGACAAAACAAGGAAATAACATGCCGAAGAGAAAATTTCTGTAGAGGTACCTACTCGTCCGGTACTGGTACAGCTAGATATAATAATGTTTTTCTTTTTACATTCACTTTGGACCCCGTTTCTTCTCCTTAGGTAGTGAATTTTGAAAAATCCTTTCTTATTCTTTGCATCATAAAAGTAATCTGTGCAAAATTTCGTGCGTGAGTCAGAATTTTGATTTAGATATAGTATCTATAATAATATGTTTGATATCATTTGCTCCGTAACTCTTCAATCAAGGTTCATTTGAAGACCAGCGTCAGATAGCATCTATCTGGCAATTTAGTTAAATTAACCTTTTGGCATAACCATGAGGCACACACAATGTTATTTTTTTAACGATTTTTACTGTCTTTTGTGTGTAACTGTCGTGAAATAAATAATATTACTTTTTATGCACCTACCTACTTACTAAAATTAATGGGTACTTATGTATTTGAATTTATTCCCAATTTTTAGTATTAAAAGCTAGCCCCTTCACAAGGAGCTGTCTAAAACTACTTGCTTGTGTAAAACGGTTAAAATAACGCTATTCTAGTGCATTACTCATCATGTGTGTACCTACTTGTATTTTTATTACCATTTAAGCCTTCCGTATAAACTTCACATCTACACAGAGGTCTTTATTTCTCTAAAATTAGTGTGAAAACTGACACTGGCTTCAAACCACGAATTCACAGGTAAACTGGAAACATTACGTTAATCAAATATTATGTAATACATAATAATGTACAGTTAGGTAAATTTTACAAGGTGCGTGGTGAAGCGGATGTAGATAGGTACCCTAGACGAGGCAGAACCGATAATGAAGTGCATTTGAGCTCTCAGTAATAACAATTATCATAAACAACAAATACACAACACACAACAAAACACAACTTTTAACACATTCATTATGCGTGTACACATAACGAATGAAAAGCTTCAGTAGGTAAGTATTTTTTTGTTGAAAGCTGCAGTGCCAATATTTCAGTTACAGTACTTTCGAATTGTAAATATTTACTGGCATGTATCTATGTATTGTGCGTCTTAATAGTAAATAAATATGTAGGTAGAGTAATTATAAAGTCTGCCTATTTTTGTGTGTGTCTGGAATTATGACCATTTATCGATAATAAGACACTCAATTGATTCCTTAGTACCGTAGTGAAATCTTGTGTGTTGTGACGTTGTAGACGTCATATTAATTTTCTTTCAATTTATAATTTGAGTTATATGTCGTGATGATGGTTATGGTACCCTCTTATCATGCATAAGGTTGCGGGTTCAAAATCGGGCAAATACTAATGTGAATTATTAAATTCATAATTATTATGTATTTTCCTAAGATAGCCGTTTCAGTACTAAGCTCATTGTAACCAATTCAGAGAAGTTAGGTTGGTTTATTATTATAAGTAACTTATACATTCTATTTCAAATTATCTGTTATTTATTTATTGTGCACACCTATCAGTGTTGTCTTTCTTAACCCAAAGGTTGACTGGTAGAAAATGCCTTGCTGCGTTAAGTCCGCCTATGTACCACTACTGTACATGAAGTTTAAATAAATAAATAAATATTTAAATAAAAATAAAAATTGTTCCAATTGAGGCAGACCATTCTGGCTCGCGCTAATATCGGTGTATTGGGAGATTTGGTGTGCCAGCAACACATGAAAGGCTACCACTGTCAAATCCTTTCTCTGAATGCATCATCGTGCTGGCTGGCGGCCAGACGAGAGGGCCCGATAAACATTCCTGGGGGCCTTAGGCGTCCAGTCTCCATACTAGTCTTTCAGCGTGCATAATGGTTAGCAGCAAGGAACCTCATTTCACATCCGCCTTCTCTGTTCCTTTACAAGCACTCGTACGGGTTCTATCCCAATTTATACCCCACCAAATTTCTGTTGGGTTGCTTAAATTTCAACTCCCTAGAGGTAAGACGGTCGCGCGATCAGATGACTGTAGTACTTAAAATTCTCAGGGGGATAATTGATGATCCGGATCTGCATAATGAGATATGCAATCTGTTCGTCCCGGGCAATTATTGTCGTGGTAGAAGGCATCGCTTACTGGCTGTTCCAACATCCCGTACTATAGCACATTCCAAGTCACCTATTCCTCGTACAGTAGCCGCCATTAACGCTCTCCTGAACTCAAACACATTTCTTGATGTGTTTGCGGATGAATGGAAGGTGATAATGTCGGAATGTTTGAATTTTTGTGAGAAGGATGCATGACTGAGTTACAAAATATTAGTTTTAAGTTAAATAGTGTAATTGGCTTCGGCCGTTCTATTTAAATAAATAAATTTTACTCTTACACAATATGCCAAAGATGAAAAGGAGAAAAGCTAAAAGTGCAACACTACTTCTGAAAGTATATCTGACGTCATATGAAATCTACTCTCAAATCTCTTCGCAGTGCAACACAGTCTGGTGATTGAGAAACTAGCTTCCTTTTTCCTTTCAGCGAGGCAGATCAGCAGTGCTACAGCAATTTCTTGTCACGTGATTCATTTTAAGACTTAAAGTGAACTGTTTAAGGGATGGAGCGTTTAGCTTTTTAACACGTAATGTATTTTTTTCTTTTTTTTATATTAAGTAAAATCATCTAATGACAAATCCCCCCCTTGGGTGGAGCGGGAAATAGTATCAGACTCTTACTGACTAAAAACCCACCCTGTTCCATTCATTGCCTTCGATCCAGGGCCCCGGGGTTCATTTCACCTAACCCTTGGCCCCAGTAGGCTTGGGCCCTGCTGGGCCCCTACAGTTTGCTAACAACTCCTTGAGACGCGCGGGAACAGTGCGCGCCGTAGAACACGTCATGGTAAGTCCCCAGGATTCCAACACCGATCACAAAAGTCTTTGAGAACTCGTATAGGTTGGTACAGCTAAGGTATTCCCTTCCTAAGTCTGTGGTTCATGATAGCTGCTACCTGGGGGTTCTTAAAGCTAGGAGGGAATTTCATAAGTTTTTCGTTTATTGCTGATGCGCGGTTTAACGTTAGCGTTAAGATTAATCATAGCTAGAGAAACCTTGTGGTTTATACAGAGAGAAACTGATAATAAGAGCTTCTAATTGAATTAAATTCTACCGAGCATTTACGAGTATAGACGTTATTTTATTATTATTGAACCTTTAAAATTAATTAACTAACAGCAATATAACAATTATAAGACAGATTGTGCTAAGACGATATTTATTATTATAGTTTAATTACTAACCTAATAGTAATTAAAATTTTAGTTTTTATTGATATAACGTAATACATCATATTCATCGTCATCTTTTAGTTGCATGTTATTTGATTTTCTGTTTCCCAATTTGGTTCGATCGTGGATAAAATGTTATTAAAAAAATATTATAAATTGATCTAAACCTCAACTAATTCCTATAAATTCTCTGTGCATTTTTATGTCTGTAAAGGAAAGAAGAAGGAAAGAACATAATAATTATATAGGTGACTGGTAATTTGTGAACGATACTTAAACACATGATTGTAGTCATAATAACAAACAACTTTTACTATGGGACCATACATGAAATCGCAAAAAAAAATGTGCTGGTCAGTAAATTTGTTTTCGCTTAACTGGTCAAAATGTACTGAACTTGGCTGACTTTTTTTCGCGATTTCAGGTTTGGTCCCATAGAAGTTGTTTGTTATCATGACTACAATCACGTGTTTAAGAATCGTTCACTTATTACCAGTCACCCTATATGTATATAGAATGAAAAGGTGTTCCCTAAAACTGGTTTCTATCAGTAAAATATGTTTTGTGGTTAGATCTGTTTCTAGCTACACTGTCCCAAAAATGCGTGGTGTCTGCACGACCAGATTGGAACCGTGAGAAAGCTCGCCGCACAAAATCATTAATTTGCTACAAACGGATACTTTTTCAAGTCTTTAAGAAAATTGTACTGACATTGTAGTCCATCGTCCATTAGTTGGAAAGTAAACTGTGGGAATTAGAACATTGCTGCGGTGACAAACTTGCCAAGAACTTGGAAGGAAAAAACTTCCTACCGCTTATAGGCATCATCTAAAAGGAAATGATTGAACCAACTAGTGTTTTTTGAGCTAGGAAATCATCCAATGGCTTCTCCCGCTCTTGGATGGAAAGAGAAGGTGTATCAGACTTTTACTAATTAAAATTCACCAGTATCCAGTGTGTCCTTTAGTTGCCGTTTGCGTGCCACGGAAACTCTTTCAGACATTCCCAATATCACTGAGCTATTTTTTAAATAGGTATCTAATTTTTATCCTAAAATATACAAGATAATTTTTGGATAAAAATACCTATTTTAATAAATCTTGATTACGACACTAGCGTGTTTTTGTGCGCGTGCGTCATTTGTATATTAAAAGGGATGATACGTTACGCGCTAACATCGCAATCAGAAAACCTGAACTTCACTCACTGATAGACTAGGACGGAGATAAGAGCCAGCGCTGTCGTGCGAGCGAAATCGCGTTATCGAAAATAGGCGACGGGCCCGATTTCAGCAGTCAACGCGCTAGAGGCAAGAGTAATATCTAAGGCGTGCGTAGATAACGATGCGTTATCAATATAGTTCGTCGATGTCCATATTAATTACTTTGGGATAAATAATTTCAAATAATTTTTAACTATGATTACGGTATATAAAGGTGTACGTTTTTTTAGTTACATGTTGTAGGTACTTACGTGTATATAATTATACCCACCTCGATATATATGTACCTGATTGTGGCTCTACATTGGGTAGAACCGTGGGACTATGTCACACACTACTCACGCGTAGATACACGACAAAGCACTTAACTCTCCACCGAGTGCGTCCTCCATTGCCATTGGACGTGACAGATAAGTGTATTCTACCCGAAATAGCATAAGAAAGGCGCATTTGCCTACCTACCAGGTGTGTCCATAATATAGCCGTCTCTTTCTATAATGTGCCGGTTTTTTTCGTCGAAACATTCTTATCTTCATATTTTTGCCTTGAAGCGATCAGTATTTTTGTTTTTATATGAAAACTAATTTCTGCTTGTAGCTTCGCCCTTGTGAAAGTTGGTGTCTTCATACAATCATTGGATTTCTGTTCCATCCCCTTATGAGGTGAATTTTGTAAAATTCTTTCTTATTCTTGAGTGGGGAATCATCTAATGCCTTCTTTCGCTCTATGGTTTTTTTTTTTTTTTTTTTTTTTTTGTGGTAGGTAAAAATCATCCAATGACGAATCCCGCCCTTGGGCGGGGCGGGAAACAGTGTCAGACTTTTACTGACTAAAAAACCTACCTTTCCATTCCTTGCCTTTATCCTGGGGCCTTTGGTGACAGTCTCACATAACCTTTGGCCCCAGTAGGCTTCGGCCCTGCTGGACCCCTACAGTATGCTGACAACTCCTTGAGGCGCGCGGGAACGGTGCGCGCCGTAGACGACCTGAGCTCGGACCGGTCTGTTACCGGACGGACGGACAGCGAGCTACCCATTGCCCACCGTCCGCGAGCCCGCGCCTACGGTGGCCGAAAATTGGGATCGGAAACCCGGCGGCGGCGGCGGCGTGTCCGCCTTTGCCTAAGGCGGTCGGCCTCCTCCTTTACTAGCATTACTGCTTCGCAGAAGGAGGCGACCGCCTGCCACTCCTCCTCGCTCCGGAGCATGGCTTGAACCAAGCCCCGGCGCGAGAGATCGCCGCCGATCGCCCCCACGAGGACACGGCGCTGCTCTTCCCAAGCGGGGCACACCTCGACTGTGTGCTCCACCGTGTCCACCGGGCGGTCCGCACAGTGGCGACACCCGGGCGTCGTCTCCGCACGAATCTTGTACAGGTACGGACCGAACTTGCCGTGCTCGGTCAGCACCTGCGCCAAACGGAAGGTGACGACGCCGTGGGGCCTTTCCAGCCACGCCTCAAAGAGGGGCCTTACCGCCTCGATCGTGGCGTGCCCAGCACGAGGTTGCGACAATCGCTCTCGCCATTTCACCATGAGATCCCGCCGGAGCTCTGTCCGCCATGCCGCGACTTGTCGCGGCAGCGGAGTTTCGCCCCGACGTTGCATCTCCACGCGTAAGTCATGCATGTGTGCAAGGACTGTTGCCTCCAAATCCCACGGTGGTAGGCCAGCAAGGAGGCTCGCCGCTTCGCAGGACACCGTACGGTATCCGCGGATCATCCGGATGGCCATGACCCTCTGGCAGGCGGTTAGCCGGGCCGCCACTCGCTTCCGTAGCGATGGCGCCCACACCGGCGCACCGTAAAGGGCCATGGACCGAACGATGCCTGCGTAGAGCCTCCGGCAGGAGGCGTCTGGACCCCCTAGGTTCGGCAGGAGCCGCTTGAGCGCAGCCCCAGTCGCATTCAACCTGGGAGCCAGACGTCGGAAGTGCTCCTTGAAGTTCCACCGGCTGTCGAGGACGAGTCCCAGGTACTTCATCGTCGACCCGACGCCGATGTGAACTCCTCCTACCGTTAATTGGGAGCCCGGAGGTGGCGCGCTCCGAGGGCCGTGAAAACACATGGCCTCGGACTTGTGCAATGCCACCTCGAGTCCCAACTGCTGTATCCTCTCCACGACTGTCGCAACCCCGCGCGTCGCTAGTTCGACCGCCGCCTGGTACGACCGTCCCCGCGCCAGGACCAGCGTGTCGTCTGCGTAACAGACCACGCCGACCCCGTCGGGGAGGTCGGCGCGCAGCACGTAGTCGTACCCGATGTTCCACAAGGGCGGCCCTAGTACCGATCCCTGCGGAACACCGCACGACATCTCTCGCCGTTTCAGCTCCCCCTGATGACCGGGGTAGATGATGAACCTGTCCGACAGGTAGGCCTCGATCACCCGACAGAGGTAGTCGGGCACCCGGTGGTACCGGAGTGCCCTACCAATGCAACTCCAGGGCAGGGAGTTGAAGGCGTTGGCGATGTCCAGAGACACCGCCAAGACACACCTGCCCCGGGACACCGCATCCCCCGTCGTGAGGGCTCGCACGCGCATGATGGCGTCCACAGTGGAGCGCCTCCTGCGAAATCCGAACTGGCCGTCCGCAAGGTCCGGCCCCTTCCGTGCCAGATGCACGACGAGGCGGTCTGCAATTACTCTTTCAAAGAGCTTGCCCACCTCGTCGAGCAGCACAATGGGCCGATACGCGGACGGAGAGTCCGCGGGGCGCCCCGGCTTCGCGATAAGGACCAGTTTCCCCGTCTTCCAGCGACGCGGGAACTGGCCCCTCTCCATGCATGCGCTAAAGAGCCCTCTCAGTCGAGACCCGAGTTCCTCCATGGCCAGGACCCAGGCTTTTCCAGGCAAGCCATCGGGTCCTGGGGCGGTGTTCTTGGCACTCAGCCTTCGCACCGCCACTCTCATCTCCACCTCGGTCACCTCTGGAGCATTGTTGCCGTCGTTGCCGTCGTGGTCCGCATCGGACACCGCTGCTGGTGGCGGAGCCATAGGCGGGGGAGTATGCTCCCCTCGCGTAGGGAACAGAGCGCTCACCACACCCTCCACGAGCTGGGGCCGGAGACTCTGAGTCAGCGGGGGAGCCCATGGGCGGAGTTTTTCCATCACCATTTTGTATGGGCGTCCCCACGGATCGACGTTCAGAGACTCCAGCCACACGGTGCGGGCCTCGAGTTTGGCCCGCTTTATCTCCGCTCGGAGGGTGCGCTTTGCAGCTCTGTATCCCTCATACAGCTCCGCCTCTATGGCCTCCGCACCCGGTGGACGGGTGCGGCGCCTGCGGTGTCTAGTATACCGGCGTCGCGCAGCATTGCACGCATCGCGCAGTGCTGCAATCTCTGGCGACCACCAGTGTACTTGGCGCCGGGCACGTCCTGGCCGGACTCGGGGCATGGCCGCGTCGCATATTTGCGACATGGCCACCTGGAACCAGTCCGCCTCGACGTCGATGTCGACAGGCCTGTCCGGTGCTTGCACCCAGGCCTGTACCATCGCGGCTTCCTGGAGCAGGTCCCTGTCCAGCTGCCTCAGCGCCCAACGCGGACCACACGGGGTCCGTCGGACCGGCGCGGTCGAGGTCTGGGCGGAGACGTCAAACCGGATATACCGGTGGTCGGAGTACGTCTCCACCTCCTCTATGACGCGCCAGTCGACGACGCGCGGTGCCAGTGCAGGGCTGGCGAACGTAACGTCCACCACCGACTCGCCCTGCATCCGCACACACGTGGGGACAGAACCCCGGTTTTGGACGAGTAGGCCCTGTCCTAGAGCCCATTCTTCAACCCTTCGACCCCGCTGGTTCGTGAACCGGGAACCCCAAGCCTCGTTCCAGGCATTGAAGTCCCCGCAAACGACCACGGGGAGGCTGGAGTCAAACCCAGCAACGACGGCATCCAGCTCCAAAAGGGAGCTATCCAATTCGGCGAGAGATCTGTTCGGGGACAGGTAGACGCCCACCACCACTATGTCCCCGAACCGTGCTGCCACGCAACCCCGGCCTTTCTTGACGGCTTCGAGTGCCGGGGTACCGGCGGCGGCCGACGAAATAAGTGTCACCGAGCCGCTCAGGTCCTGAACCCAGTCGGCTCTGGGCAGGACAAAGTGCGGCTCGGAGACAACGGCGATGTTGATCGACCACTGCGCCATGCTCTGGAGCAACAGATCCTGAGCGGGGGCGCAGTGGTTGATATTCGCCTGGAGGTGACGTAATGGAGCCGTTATTGACAGTCCATTACAGTCTCCTCCCGTGCCCTCTGCGAGGGTCCTGCCGCGGTGGTAGCGGCGGCGGCGTCTGCGGAGGCGATGGCGGCGGCAGCCAGCTGGGCAGCCGCGGCGGTGAGAATCTTCGCAGGGACGGGCCTTGGCACCTTGCCCTTGGCCTTGGCAGGGGGATCGCAGGTCCTGCTCCCAGCCCGGTGGTCGGCCGGCTTGCCCGCCGCCGCACATGCGTAGCAGTGCGGGGCTGCGTTGCAAGTTTCGGCCTTGTGGCCGGACTGACCGCACTGGAAGCAGTGGTCACTGCGATCTTCCTCCGCTGCGCAACAGACCCCCACGTGGTGCCCCACGTGGCAGCGGTAACAGCGCAGCGGTCTAGGCTCCAGCAGCTTAACTCGCGCGGAGACCCAGCCTACCAAGAGCCGTTGGCCCTCCCCTGTGATGATCCTGGCCGCTGACACGGGGCAGTTCACCGTCACTGCCCCCATGCCCGTGCCGTCAGCACGGATGGCGCCCGCCCGGACCTGGTCGGTAAGGCACCCCCCCGTCCTGGCGACAGCGGCCACGACTTCCTCGGCCGTCACGGAATCGTCCAGGCCCATAATGCGCATGTCGACGCATCTTGTGGGCCTGGACACCCGGGCCTCCTCCGCACCCAAGGTCGCCTTGATTTTTTCCGCCAGGGCGTCTGCGGTGGGGCCGCTGTTGGCCCCGGGGACCTCCAGCATCAGGGCACCGGTCGCGGTATGCCGCATCCGGAAGCCCCCGGTGATCCCGAACTCGTTTAGGTCCACCGCCTGCCTCGCCTTACGGATGACCTGGCCGTAGGTCGCACCCTTTTTCGCTGCCTCCGGCTGCAGTGTTATCACTACAGCCGTGGAGCGCGGGGCGCGAATCCCAGCCATCCGTTTTCGCCGCTGCCGCCGCTGGCGTTTTTTAGCGGCCCGATTCGCCTTTCCTGCCTGTTTCTTGGCTCCGGCCACTTGCCATTCGGCTTCGGCCGGAGATTCCGCAGGCTGGGGAGGCGGCATAGGCCGCCTATTAGCCACCACGGTAGGGGCTCCTGCCGCCTTAGGGGCCGGTGCCACCTTGCCCTTCTTGGGGGGAGCCGCAGGGGTTGGCTTCCCCAGCTGCTGTCTTTTGCCTTGCGGGGCAGACACAGCGGGGCTCGACACCACGGCCCCGCGCCTAGTCTGCCCTGACGGGCCCGCCGTGGGCGCAGCCGCGGCGGCAGCGTAGGACGCCACCCTTCGCTGGCCGGAGGCCGCTAGTGGGGGGCGCAGCACTATGCCCTCCAGCAGGGACAGCTGCTGCTGGATCCGCAGCTGGAACTGCTGCTGCTGCTCCTGCAGCTGCTTTTGCAGCTGCTGCTGGAAAGCAGCCAGCTCCCGCTGCACCAGCGTCAGCAGCTGGCTTCCCGACTCGGCCTGGGGCCGAGGCTGGGGCTGAGGCTGGGGCTGGGGCCGACTTTGCCCCTGCCCTTGCTTGCGCCCCCCTTCCACGGGCTCCTGGCTGCGGGCCCCATGGACCCCAGCGAGCTCGGCCTGGATCTCGGCCCGAAGCCCGGCTTTGAGCTCAGCCCGGAGCTTCGCCACGCTCTTTCTGAGAGCGACGTCGAAGGCTTCCTGTAGAGAAGCGGCGTGGCGGAGAACCGTCTTCTCCTTCGACGTCCTCTCCCTTTTGCGGCCCATGTCCCTCAGCGCAGCGACCACTAGCTCGCCGAAGGTCCTGCGCGACTCTTCGGCGGAGTCTTCGCGCTCACTGCCAGATGGCCCCGAGGGGTCCATCGCAGCGTTGATCGCAGCGGGGTGGCGCCCTTCCGCGGCGAGCCTCTCAGCTCGCTCAGTCACCTCCTGGGAGGTGACTCCCCTTCCTCTTCCCGATGCTCGGCCCGCTCCCCGCCCACTGGTGGGGATTTTTCGGGCCGAGCCCTTTTCGGCTTCATCGGAGGACGGTCTGTCCTTCGATAGGGAGCGTTTCCGGAAGAAACTCGCGTTTCTTCCGGAGTCGCCTCCCGCCTCCGCCACATCTTCCTCCTCCGAGCCTGAGCTCCTTCTGGATGCCGCGTCGGACTCCGACCGCGCATCACTCTCCGATGGGTGTTGAAAAAAACTTTTATCCATATAGTTCCCACGAGTATTTAACTTTGGGTACTGGCTCAAGATCTGTGGTCCGCACTAGAGACTAATTTAGCTACCCATTAGTCAAGCTAACAACCTCCCTCACGGTGCGCCGCCGCTTGGAGGTTTGGGGTAATTTTTTATAGAGGTTGTCTTCCTCGCGGCCCGGGCGGTTAAGCCAAGACCCTCGACCCCCATTAAAAGTCAGAAACATGACCTTGGACAATCTCTGGGGCTACGAGAACAACGGTGGCAGAAGGAGGAGAAAGCCTTCCTCCTGCCTGCCCGGTGGCAGGGTGAGTGCACGCCGAGCCCGCTCTTGCTTCGCCACTGTGCCCTCTGCTAGAGCAGAGGGACACGCGTTGAAGCGTACTCCCGACAGAACATTCGCAGACGGCCATCGAGGCCCCTTAGGCAGGAGTGCCCAAGGGGGTGGTTGGCCGCCTCCCAGGGTGCACCGTCCCGCAGACTAGCCTTCGCTCCGAACGTATCCGCAAGGGAACTATAGCCTGCGGGCACTCGTGGAGGTTTTCTGTCATGGCACCCCTTCGCTCTATGGTAGAAAGCGTTTCAGACTTTAAGGAGACACGAAAAGCCAGCAAACTTGAGCGAGTAAAGCGCGTAATAATATAATTATGTCCTTCATTTATTAAACACAATATGAATAAAAACCCTATATCAAAAGATTTTGCCTGATCGTCGCTTTTTTTTCTGTGTACAAGACATAAATTTGAAAATAAATCACACCAAGTTCTATGAAAAAAAAAATATAAATATTCGTATATAAAATTATTAGACAAATAGTTTCTTTTAACATATATTTTTTTCAAAACATACGGACTAGCGGTGCCATTGACATTTCGGCGTGATGTAGAATTTAAAACAAGTTGAACTCCTTAGTAGTCCTAAGCTGAGCTATACGAATATTAACAAATGCTTGCACTGACTGGACAGGCCCACTGAAATCTGCGTAGTTTTTTCTTCAAAAGACCATCTCAGACACAAATCTGCATGGTTCTCATATGATTTGACCATAAAATGTTTGTTGTATGGACTTCTAAAAGAGACTTTGACCCTTGAGTATGTTTTGGTGTTTTTTCTCAGGGTAGTGTGGGAAACACCGGCCTCATCTAGTTTAAATTGACGTGTAGAAGTGATTCTAAAAAACCTATTTGCAAAATAAATATAAGATATCGAAAATCATAAATATTTGCCCCTTAACTCACTAAAATTCACCTATTACCCTTTCCGGTCTAAGGCCACGGCAACTCTTACAAACGTTCCATCAGCTGAGTCGATTAAGAAAGTACTTAATTACGTCTTACCTTAAACAATATTCAATTTAATCACAACACTTGAAACCAGTCACACTAGTGAAACCCGCCATTTTGTTGCTAACATTTTCCATTTTGTTCTGTGTTGTGCTTGGAAACCAAACACAGCTGCGTCGCAGTTGTTTCAACGGAATTCTTGAAGTAAACACATCTTATGATGAACTGTAACAGATAATAAACAGTAGTTTTAATTAGGGAACAATGGGAATAAAGAAAAATACAGAATTGTTTCATTATGGTTCTGTATTATTAAGACCAAGACCACATATCATAAGTTCCAAATTTTTGGCTTTACCAGCGTCTTCACTCGCGTAAAAGTAAAAAATATATGTCTATAGCACTCAGTGATTACGTAGCTTTCAACTAGTAAAAGAATTTTTTAAATCGGTCCCGTAGTTTTGGAGTATAAAGTCATTACAAACGAAGTAGGAATAAGAATGCATTTTGAATTTTTGACGACTGTAATTTGACATAGTAGCTACTAGGAGAATACAGAAATAAACTAAATGACGTCAGTAATTTTAAATATAGCTTGTTTGTCACTAGCGGCTTAAAGAAAGTAAAAACGGGTCAGAATAGGGAAAGATAACAGACATTGACACATATAAATTCAACGTAATATGAGGAAAACACGGAAAACTTACAGCAAAACATCACTGATACGATTCAAGACACTCACAACTTAAAAATTTTCTTAATTTCAACGTATAACAGTGTCTAGCCTCGGTTGTGTTTCAAATTAGACTAACAGACGGCTGCGGACTCGCCGCCCGAGTTATATGAGCCTCCAATAAACACAACCGCATCTATTATTCGTATTGGACCAGACCAACAGCTGACATTGAATTTTAAAACAAGCTTTATGACCCAACTTGCGCCTATCCCTTGACCTAATTCCTCACTGCTTTTATAAACGGTAATTTTTAATTAGGCTTAATTAACTCGCGTTTTCCGTAAAAGCTTACCGCCTAATCATAAAGCGTCGGGTCATGACATCTTGAGTAGGAGGTCTTTGTTGAAAGAGACTTTTTTAGACGCATAGTGCAAACAATTACCGTCAATTCACTTTTCACACTTTGTCATTGTGAGCTTCACAACGTCGCCGGCGCACAAAAAATGTGAACAATCACCTAATATTTAATATCAAATATCGACCCTAAAGTCTCATATACACAAAACATTAGGACGTGGTGCGTTAAGCCGGCTCAAAGTGATGTAACAGAACGTGCAAACATACTGTGTGTATCCGACTTATTAACAGATCTTCACTGTAAACTAACACCGCTCCAGAACGACACAACTACAGAATTCAAATTTAGTTGGTATTCAACCTTAGGATGAAATTAATAAAGTCTTTTTTTATAATAGAATTATTTTTTAAATTGCATTCAGATCATCCGGCCAGCGTTTATTGCACCCAAAGGCGATTCGTCCCGAGTTAACGTTTGACTAATTTGTGAAGTTATAGAGGCATCATAAAACGAGAGTGACAGGAATAACGGTCTATCAGCTGATTGGTGTTAATATGTGTTACTGATAGTCTCGTCGAAAGGGAATTAAAAGTGTTTGATTAGAAGCTACCGAATTGACGTGTTAATAGACTTTGATTGGGTGGAGATGTTTGTTAAGGATTGACTGTAATTGGTTAAGAAGTAAAAACCATAGTGATTTCTGAACTATCTTTCGCTGGATTAGATTTGTAATGCAGGTCTTTAGCAATTCGGGGAGGATACATGAAATACAAAGGCATATATATGAAAAACAACCTTACCTTTGTTAAAACTGTAGGTCAAGACATATGTCTTGAAACAACCGGCTCATCTGAAACACTCTTTTCACTTGCTCTTACTTTCAATGGACACCATATTGGGATAGACTTAGAATAACTTCGTCATGTGACGTGTAATGCACAAGAAACCGAAACATCAACTGGCCACAACCAACTGTATTCACCTTGAACCTTGTTTTCACTTTTCGCGTACAAATAAATGCGTGTTTTATTGTTTTGTTCAGTGTTATGCAAATCGCCATCGGCAGTAGCTAGATGATAAAAGGGTTTCCTAAAAACTTGAAAGTGAAAGCCAACTGGGGGCATATTGTGGACGTAGTCACGCTTCCTCCGCGCTATTGTTCACATAAATATTTACGTTACAGTATGCAAAACAAGTTTTTAGGACTACGGCTACCGAATTGTCTTTGTTATTTAAAATAACAACCCTTTTGGCAGTTTTCGGCGGGCTTTGTTTGTTGAGTTCTATTGACAAGGATGTTCTGTTTGTTGCCTTTGCCGTATCGGGTGCTAAACGTAAAATAATAAGAGGTTTGAATTTGAATTTGGAACCGAGTGTTTTTAAAATAGTCGTTGAGGTTTTACTTTCTTCTGGAATGCTGTCTTGAGAGACGTTTTTGACAAAAAAAAAAATGAAGAGTTAATTTTTTGTTGGTCGGAAATCGTATATCAAGTTTGATTTCTAATTGCAGCAATGCAGATTATTGCAGGACAGTAAAAAATAGATTTACAAGCCAAACTACCTTATTTATAAATAAAATATAATTAAATATTACAAGCGCTAAAAGTAATGTGTAGGTCAAACTTAATTGAGTTCTAAAGTTGTAGATTTAACAAGATTGTGAGAACATTGCTTGGGGCATAAATAAATAAAAATGTTTTAAGTGTTAGAATAATAATGAAGCTCGTTTGCTAAATAACTATCCGTATTATTATCATAATCCTTTGTAATAAATTAGTGAAGATCAGACATTGATACATTAATAAAACCTACTTAAATTTGATATTCTCAAGAATATTACTTTTAAAAAAATATGAATATAACCCTGTAATTAAGATTATCTTCTCCTAGTTATTTAAATTCGTAGAATAAAAGCAACGTATGCTTGTATTTTATATACAATTTTAGGACCCCCTAATTTTTTTTGAAATTTAATTTCAGTTTTACTTAAAGAATGGAAGTTGCTCTTCAGCTAGTACAGTCAAGGCACACGGTTTATTCGGTCCAGACTAAGCGTTTCGCCTCGAAGGACTGGAACAATTTGGCTTCAGCGGTCTTTACGTCCGATTATAATTTAGGTGTCAGACTCCGGTAGTACGGGAGCCCATATTTTTTTTTTATTCTCCTTTTATTGGGCTAAGTTCTGGTGTACATAATATACATGTCTATCAAAGTAGTAGCTAAATAAAGAATGGAAATTGTTCTTCTGCTGGCACAGTCAAGGAATCGGTCTCTACGGTTTGGACTAAGCGTTTCGCCTCGTCGTTTATACCACGTACCACGTCCATCGAATGACTGAAATGATTTGCCTGCAGCGGTCTTTTGGTCCGATTATAATTAATTTTGGTGTCTTTAAGGCTAGAGTGAATAAGCTCTTAATAAACTAGTGCGCTTCACTATCAACGACTGCATCACTGCTTACCATCAGGTGGGATTGTAGTCAAACACTTAACTGTTAGACAACACGGACCTAGTGCGTAGACTAAAAAGAACTAAACCCTTTGAGTTAGTGTAGTGTTTAAAGTTAGTGTATAATAGTGATCAATACTGTGCTATGCATATAACGAACAAAGTGTTTTTATCAATCAAAGACTCTATGAAAGTGCTATGGACTTCTATAAAAGTGCTAAAGGACGCTATTCTTAGTTTTAACAAAACCTGTAATGTATTATAATAAGTTAGAGTTAAATTACTTATTAGTCTTTTAGGCGTTAACGCTTGGATCATGTGGTCCGAGTGGCCGTATCCTTTTCAAGGAAATTTCACATCGCTTGATCGACACTTTGCGTGACCCGAGGGCTGGCTCATTCTTTGCCCAAAGAATCAGCATTGCCATTCAACATGGCAATGCTGCCAGTCTTTTGGGTACGTTTCCGGATGACAGCGATGTGGAGGAATACTTCGACGCCTGAGTGTATTTGGTGGTTTGTATTATATTTGTACATAGTTAGGTCTAGTATATATTCTTAGTTTAGTTTTTATGAACATAGGTTTAGTATAAATATTTAGTAAATATTTAAGTTTCTTTTGTTAATATATTCTTCTTTTTAGGCTAGATTGTAATTAATTATTAAGAAATTCGTTCTTAATAATGAAGAAAAAAAAGCACGTTAACAGCAGACGTTGAATGTATTGAATTAAAACCCAAGAAGTTCCAAAGCCAAGATTATCATAAGCTTGTATATCCTATAGGTATCGTTGTAGAGTGCGGTAGCCAACCGGTATTAAACTTTACGACAGGGATGCGAGACGTCATAAAACTCGAGATAAATCCAATCGGGGACCCAAGAAAAACAATCCACTTCGTTCCGAAATTACTTCAGATAGGGACCGCCTCGCGATTCTGCATTACCGTTAATATTAAAAAGTTTGACGTTGCCTACGTCTCTTTGGTTTCCTATTTCTCTCGCTTTAGTCTTTTGGGACAAAATTATTGGCCATACGCCTATAATTAAGTTGGGTTTATGTTACTTGAATTCAGTACCTTATAGGAACATAACTTTAGTTTTGTACCTTACATGATCAGTTGTGACTTGGAACTGTTTTTCTTTCTTTTATATTGTTCCTTTTGCTGGGACTCAGACTTTCTATATAGGAGATGGAAAGGGCCGTAATCTACTAAGCAGGCTCAATGTGAGTTATTTTGTTTTACTTGCACTCTGTTTCATGGACGTTACGAAAATAACGTTCTTTGTGTGGAATTGTGAGTTTCTTTGTCCCATTACATTTCCTTTATTCCGGTTTATATAAAGTTCTACAAGTGGCTCATTCATGATCTCACTATCACCTTGGAATCATAATTTGTTTTTAATATCTACTTTTTCAAGAGAAAGCTTTAGTACTTAGGTACTTATCTAAGTTGTGTTTGCAAGCAAAAGTAGCCAAACCACATCTTTCCATCAAGATTGAAAGCATGCAGGTTTCTACAGCTATCGATACGGGTTCGGCTATCTTTGTGTACCTACTTACATCAGTCTACGTATGGTATAGGTACATTATAAAATCAGCTGTGAGGCTGAGGTGCGACGTCTGAACGGCAATTAGCGGCGCACTTTGCAAACAGCCACACAATCCTTACTAAGATCCTAATGTACAGACAGCAGAAAAGTTGTATGCGTAATTTGTATTATGATTAGAAAACCGTTTCGTTTGCGTTCGACTGAATTTTATAACATCAACGTTAATTCATAAATAAATTGGACTGAATGAAGAAGCAAAGGTACACAACTAATAAGCAGTTTTAGCCCTGCACAATTTTATTTTATCATGTTATTTGCTATGCATGGACCTTCATTAGAAAGCACCTAATAGAGAGGGATATGCTCGGAATATCCTTGTGTTTGAATCATGAAGATATCCGCAGCGAAACCAAGGTAGCCTTTGGGCCATGTTGGTCATGGCCTAAAGAATTGCGAAACTTAAGTGGCAGTGGCCAATGTACATTGCTCACAGAACATATGGTCGATGTGACTGAAAGGTTGGGAAGAGGTGACCACGTATCGGAAGACGCAGTGTTGGTAGGCCGCCACAAGGTGGACTGACTTGTTGAGGTTCACGAGAATGCTATAGATGCAAAACGAATAGGACCAGGCGTGGTGGTAATTTGGAGAAGGCCTATGTCCTACAGTGGACTTCTTGCAGCTAAAATAATGATGCTGATGAATTTCTTGGGAGCAATTCAGCTAGATGTTGACATTGGTGTTAATATACCACATGTAATATTTTCTAAGCGAAGATACAGTTAAACCGAAAGGGTCAATTCATGGAGAAACGGTCAATTACAACAAGAAAAAGTGTTTTGCAATACAAGCATTTTAATTTTGAAGTTCGACCTTCTTTATGATGTCCGAAGTTATTCACCTTGTCCGGTTTGACTTGTATCAGTTTTATTTATTTGAGCAATTACTCATTTCGTGTCCATGTGTCTTTTTTACTGTCCCTTTTGATCTCAATTACTGTGATTGATTGGTTTCAATTATTTTGCCAACAAAATGAAATTTGTAAAGATCACGAAGTGGTATTAAATTGTGTCCCTTTGCAACCTTTTGTAGGTAATATTTATTCTGTGTTCACTTCTTTGCTTTGAAATAATGTTGTAGATTAGCTTTTTTATTTGAATTTCTTATTTTTAATATGTACTAGTATGTATAGCGGTTTCATACCTTTCCTTGTTCCTGAAGATTAAGCGCGGGAAGAAAGCAAATTGAATCTTAACTTTTTCGGTAATTCTTCAATAAATCTATTGTAATGACAAAAAATACTTTTCATTCTATTATTTTATTTCTTTGTAAGTGTATTGTGTATTGAAAAGATCTGGTTTGATACCCGTGGCACTGCAGCACTCGGCTCCATAAAACCGTCGCCTGCGGCTCTGGCAAATTCCGCCTCATCATGAAAAAGTTTCTCCACTGGTATCAAAATGTCAACAACATTTAATCCTCATGCAACTAAAGACATAAAGACGGACATAATACCTTAGAAATTCTATGTCACACTTTGGTTATATCCCGCTGGTGGGCAAAGGCATCCCCCTACCTTTTTTTCACAAAATTTATCTTCAATCATTGCACCATGCTTTTTACTTTGATATTTTCTCATTTAAGTACTTATTATATTCAAGATCATAAGAGTAATACTCGTAGATATAAAGGGCGCTGAAATCTCAACATTTTTGGTTTCCCATCAAAAATGTTGGTGTAACACAAAATTTCTACGTCTGTCTGTATGTCCGCGAGTTAAGTTACTTTGTGTCGAGTCAATACGCCGAGGAATGTGGCACGCGTTCGCTTCACCGAGGCACGCCGCACGCATGCCCACAAATACATTCTGTTCAAATATTGCAAGGCTGCCTCGCAGGATTCGTTACAACGCCTCGGTAATAAAATCATTTATAATGGTGGAGGTGACGGTGAAATTGTTTAAGAGCAATGAGAAGCTTTATTTAAGTCTAACAAAGCTACACATAAATTTATTCCTAGTTATGATCACACATATTTATTTGTAAGAATTTCAATAGGTTCCCATAGGGCTCAAGCTTGTTATACAAGACACTTTCTCTCCCTTGTAGTCTATAGGTATGTATTCATTCCATTCAATCAAGACGTTAACAAGCCTCTGGCTAAGTAAGTAGTCTAATACGATTAAGTGAGCTTTTATTGTGCCTAGTTTACATGTGGGCCCAGTCTCGGCCAGTCGCCATTGTGTTAACGGGGTTTCCCTATTTATACAATGGCCACACAATGGCGATTGGCCAAGGCTGGGCCTACATGTAAATTAGGCATTAGATTGAGATGAAACAGTCCCCTCTACTGCATTTGTCGGTCATACAGACAGACATATGTAGTGCGGGGACTTTGTCTAAACTAGTAGTTTTTGAATGCCATAAACTCAAAAAGTACTAAGTGTATTTTTTCATGCAATGTTCACCAATATACAGTGTGATTTAGGAGGAAGGTTTAAATGTGTAATAGATGCATATTATCATCAAACATCTTCATTTTTTTAAATCGACGGAATTACTCCTGTGTCGTAAGTGCGTTCCCAAACATGTAAACTCGCATACACTTGAATATAAAATTTTGTACAAAGATACTGCTTATTTCAAAAAACTTTTTACAAAAAAATATAACCGACTTCAATGTGTTAAAGTTATTTTGTACTTTTTGTGTTTTTTTTTTTCACACTTTTTAGTTGTAGTACTTGTAGTAGGTACACGTCAACCAAACTTAAATAGATACCTTCCGCCATTCAGTTTCATCATCAAATCATCATAACAATTCTATTGGTACCAAACACGGCTAGAATAAGTTGATTTATTACATAATTCCGTTTCTCACCTATCTTTCGGCTTCACAATCAGATCAGTTCTATGTATCCCCTCCCCTTCTTCCTTCAGTCAGTCACCGACTACAGTAATAAACAAAGCAATTTTACTTGTTACGGCAGTTCTGCTATGATTTTTTGTAGAGTCCCGTTCTGTATCTTCGAAGTTCATCATCAGATTAAAACAATATTTCTATGGGACCAACTTGGAACTATAACCTTTCGACCAAAGTAAAATTTTTCAAAATCGGTCTACAATTGACCGAGATATCGGTGAACATACATATGAAAACGACAGTTCTGTTATGAAATTTTGAAGAGATTCGTTCTATATTTCCGAAGTTCATTATCAGATCAAAAAGATATTTTTATGGAACCAATTCAAAAGTATAATCTTTCAATCAAAACAAAAATTTCGAAATCGGTTCACAATCGCCCGAGATATCGGTGAATATACTTAAAAAAAAAACAAAAAGACATACAGCCGAACATAGAACCTCCTCCTTTTGGAAGTCGGTTAAAAAATAAATAACTTGCAGCATACCTGCTTCTACCTCAATTATTAGGCGTAATCAGTCTTATAATTTTCATACTCCTGGGACTCAGGTCTCCTCTCTAGGAGAGTAATGGACCGTAATCCATCACGCGCGTCCAAGACCTCAAGTCTGATAATACATTATTGTCAGAATGGTCTATCATTATTTTCATTTTTTATATTGATTGTTAATCTAAAATATAACGGCGTCATTATGACCTTCCAATGATCAACTACTGAAACTCCTTTGAAAGAGATGGCATAGAATGGTTATCTCGTACATAATGACAAATTAATGTCTAACATACCTACGCGGTAATCTGCTAACATTTTGACAGTTCCTTTGATCAGTGATCTATCTTTAGAACGATCTATCTTTAGACAGCTCGTACCACAATTTTATTACGAGACCACTAACCGACCAATGATCGGCCATTATGAATTAACAGATTACGAACTTTTAGCAAAATGACAGTGGAATCGAGTTGGAATGACGATATTATGAAAATAGCTAGCAGTTTTAGGGCCCAGTGCAAATTGGTGGATATCAAATATCTTTGAATTTTGAGTTCTGTTTCCTACACGTTATCAATATTATTCGTAGATATACCTAGAATATAAGCTAGCCTAGTAGAAGTAATACAAAAAACTTTGTCTTCAATTACGAGTCAAGCCGATAGCTTGTTTTTTTTCCAATTTATTACTCAAACAATAATGAGTGATTATTATGTACATATCGTAAACAGTTTTTGCATTCTGTAGTAGGCGTATAATTAAATATACAACGATAATTATTTTGACGCAGTAAAACTGGCTGCTAGGGATTTATTAGTTCCGTTGGGTAATTTGGGTACGAAGGGCTTTCACATAGGTATGTTACCTACCTAAATTAATTATATATTTATTTATTTACTCTATAGAAGGCTTAAAGACTACTTAAAAATAATTAATTTAGGTATTAGGTTTTTAAATAGGTTGTTTTTTGTGCTTTGGTTTTGTACAGTTATATATTTTTGAAATTATAAAATATTTCAAAAAATATATATTTATTTATTAATTATGTTTATACACCGTTAAATTTTGGTCGTTTTAATCCCGCAGAGGATCGATTCGGTACATGAATCACTGTCGATTTGTAAAGATAAAAATGAAAAATAAATAATGAAAAATAAAGCAATTTTTTTTAAACTCGAATTAATTCACGCCTATACGAAATTAATTCCTTTAAGTAAGCGTCAGCGGAGTGAGGCCAATGAACTGTATGTAGTTAGTACGCAACGACCAACAGCTACCTACCAGGTCATTGTACCCAATATCTATCATACAATTATGTTTAGTCATTCGAGCGTGTAGGAGTAATAAACATAAATACTATTCGCCATTATAATATTACTGTGTGTGGCACAGGTTTCAATAAAACCCTGAAAATATTTTCTTACCAGAACTTTCACTGAATCGAAAACTTCAAATGACCCCCAAAACTATACCCACACACTTCAATAATCATTAATTTAAATCGTAAAACCAATGCTAGTTTTATGAAAGGTTAAAAATGTGGGTTCGTGTGGTCGCGGGTTTATTAGCAGCACTTTATAAAACAAACAGTATTGCCAGCTTACTACAAAGCCTGTAGTGGCACCGCACCGTATTATGGACCACTAAAGCAATTTTGTTACCTTGCAACACATCTATAAAATAATTAAGCGAACGGGGGCTTCATCATTAGAGCATTATAACAAAAGTTCACAATTAAAAGTTTATAAACACCATCTAAGAAGGCTCGCCGACTACGATAAGCATCTTATTTTAATTTGAACCTCAATTACACATCATAAAAAGGTGCATAATGTTACCAAAACCAAAAAAAAATGGTTTCATCTCTCAGTTCCGTTTTCGCTGATCGTTGAAACAATTGAATTTATTTCACAAAGATGTAATTTGTCACAGGCCTATTTCGCTATGTTATGAATGACATTTACAGCCTCTTTGGCGATTTCACTTTAAGTGACACGGAGTTCTCTTGAGGAAAATCACATGGTTTTGGCGTGCGTGTTCATAAATACCGTCGCTATGTCGTGGGTTCGATTCCGACTTTGTCGGTATACTGCGGTGCGGCTAGGACGCAATCAGGGCCGTGAGGAAGGAACATGTCAGAGCATAATTTAGCATTATATTAGGTTCCTATTCTAATATAGTTAGCTATGTTCGTAAACAACTGTTGTGTCGAAGTAAAGGGTGACTGTATTCCTGCATCTTTTGGTGGGACGGAGGTTTTTGACCCCGCACTTAAGATCACAAATGTCCAAAGTTTTTACAGTACAAGTCGGTATTTTTATCCGGAACAGATGTGTCGGTATTATTAAAATAACAGTTGCTTTTTTATAAGCAACTGTTATTGTTTATATCAAATTAAGACATTAATTATTATAGCTATCAATTAAGTACGGCACTATCAAATTAATATATTAATTTTATTAAATATTTTATACCAAATTAAGTATTATCAATTATTTCTAAAATAAAACATAATAAAGATAGCGTTATTATAAAATCAATTAATTATTATTAAAATGTATTATTTATCAATAATATTTTTTTATAATAAAATTTTTAAAATAGGCACCTATTTAAAAAATAGCTGAAACCAATTTAGTATCCTATTCTGAACATATTTCTTTCAGAATGAGAGTTTATTATGTTACATTATACCATATGAAAGGATAAAAGCCTTTTTACTGCTACCACTAACTGACTATTTGAATGGCCTTTAAAATGACGAAAAAGGAAATAAAACACGAATAATTTTTCCTGTTTGATTGAGTGCATGAATAAAGACCCAGTAACCCATATCCATTACGTGTTGGTACAGGCCAGTACTCATGATAGTACTTGAATGGTGTGACTCTCAATGTTATGCATTAGTTATACCTGCCATAAACTTTGATGGTTTATATACCGGCGTACGTATATGGTATGTACGTGTGTTTTAGCTCACTATTTGTAAATGGCATTGCTAACATGCTTGCTATAACTGAGTTTCCTGTTGATTACACTATCCGTACCATATCTACTAACTTTTTTTCGTTTTTATTTATTTTTTGTGGTGGGATGAGACAGGAAGTGTCTGACTTTTACCAACTAAAGCTTTTTGTATTTCTTGAGTTGCTCTTTTTGTTCTTAAGCCACGGTAACATTATTTCTTTTTTACGTTTTTCCTTTCTTTCTTTCTTTTTCGAACAACTCTACAGACCTGGATTTTACTCCTTGCAAAGATTTTAGTTAGTAAGGTACTTCTTTTTTTAAACTTTGCCTCACACTAGAAATAACTCTTGTATCATGGAAGCGTTCACAAACATGTAAACTCACATACATAAGACACTGAGGCCTGGATCACTTTTCTGTAGGTCATACAAATATTTGTCCCGCGTGTGAATCGAACCCGCGACATGCAGCGCAGCAGCCAATCGCTCAACCACCGTACCAACCGGGCTGCCATGGATTGTGTCGTATGGGTTTGAAAAGAAACTTTTGACCCCTGTTTTTGTTTCGATATTTCTTCTTAGTGTAGCTAGGAAACACCGTCCTCATCAAGTTAAAGCTAACGAAATAATTAACAAGTGTTTTTTAAAAAATTTATATCTTTTCATTTTATATCTAGAAGCTTATGTTTTCCTAAGATGTTTTTTTGGTGGAAAAATCATTCAATGACATTTCCCGCCCTAGGGCGGAGCGGGACATAGTGTCATACTTGTACTGACTAAAACCCAATCCTGTTCCTTCTTTGCTTTCGTTCCAGGGCCCCGGGGTTCACTGTCACATAACTCATGGCTTCTAAACTTGAATCAATATCGTAACGATCTATTAGAAAATGTATCTTAGGGTAAGAATCTTCAATTTGACTATTTCTTTTTTTTGCGTTAATGACAATTCTTCAGACAGAAGGCGAGGAGAGTCTAAGGAAATAATAAAATAAGTCTCATTTAATTAGTCACAAAAAAAAACCCACCGAGCCGTCTAAAACCCAAAAACCGTTTTATTATCATACCCAAATATTTACTATTTAAATAAAAACCGAGATAAAAATCGCGGAGCTATTACGGAACGCTAAAGGTAAACTATGGCTCCCTTAAATTTTATTGTTTTATGGCGTATAAAATTAATTAGAATAATTACGAGAGCGCTAAGTGTATGGTGAAGCACATATTTATATAACGGCACTGTTTTAGTAAGGAAGCAGAACTGATTTTATTGTTTTCATTTCACTGGGTTATATTAAGGTTGGCTTACGGATGGCATTTTTTACAGTAGAGTTACCAACGGCCGAAAATTTTCACAACTCTGAACTTCGAACAAATGGCTGCGCAGTAGTACTTTTTTCAATACATTTATTCGACAACCCGCTCTTATCTCCACTGCTTCTAGGCACGCAATTTAAAGTTTTTCGCACTGATGCGGAAAAGTGCGCGAGCTCGCCTCGACTGCAATTTATTGTATCAAGCTGGGAGATAAAGGACCCCACGAGTCGCGCGTCAACCCCCGTGTAATTATATCTTCGTAAGTGTATTGAAAAACGTCGTTTGATACACATGGAAAATTGTAACTGCAGCACTTTCTCCACTTGTATCAAAATTTACTATTTAAGAATCTTATGGCGCATGCGTACTGCGTACTTTTTAGAGTATGCACAGAGTTCGGAACGCCTAATTTCAGAGTGGCCAACATATTTTGACCGTATTGTACGACTCAGCATGAGCTGTCCGAATTTTGGACAATGGGTTTCCCTAATCCAGTTCTTGTTTCGGTTTGTTATCGTTTTTGTATTTTTTTTTTTGTTTTTTTAATTTAATTGTGTTATTGTATTTAACCAACTGCAGCAGAAGGTGAGTTATGTTTTTTTGTTATATATTTTTTGTGTATTGTATAAAATAAATCTATAATATCTTCCATTCTTCAGTGAAAAAACCGAATTGGTGTTGTCACCAATTCGGAATTCATGCTTTGCTGACTCGGTGAAAAGACCACTTAGGTGGATACCCAGTTAGGTGAATTCCGAATATGAGTTGGGAGGGATCTTTGAATTCGTACCCGGAATTCATGATTTGCTCTCCTGTATTTATTTTAATTCTAACTGGATTCCTACATGATACCACACCCCCTCGTTCAGAGTTAACTCGCTTTAATGTTGCTGTAAGGATTTCGAAAAATCCGGTCTTAATGGTGGCTTTGGGTCATAAAAGGAATGAGTTACTTCAAAGTCCTGTCGCTGTATCTGCCGATCTAGGATAAATGCTGGCTTTACGATGATATGTCAATTACGTCCAACTTTTATTACTAATAGCAACTTAAATGCATCAATTTGATACAAAATAAAAGTTGCCATCATCTTAAGTTTGAATTGATTCATGAAATGTTTAAGCTTTAATTTTCCTTTCAGCAATAAAGACGAAAATCATCGAAAAATAATTTTGCCGTCTACCCTAAAATGCAACAGAGCTCTTCAAAAAGAATTCGTCAGTGAACCCAAAATTCTCTAAGACGAAAAAGAAAGGGGACTGAAGGGTCGATAATTTTCCCGGGTTCCGATTACCTAATGTATAAGAGGATAAGGCAAGGGATGTATCGGCGCGCGTCGAGCGACCGGAGCGAGCAAGCGAGCGGAGCGACAGGCCCCGCCCGCCCAGCGCGCCACGCCACTGCCAGCCACTACGTCGCTTACCGCCGCCGCGACCGGCCGCTCCTACGGCCTCCCGCGCATAAATAGTGCACATCATTCAGTAAAAGTGATGATACAAGTTTATCGACTATAAATCTGTGCAGTGCTGTGATCGCGTGTCACAGGTAAGTGATAATTGCTCAGTCGTTGCCGCACTGTTTGTGAAGCAAACACGCGCCCGTGTGAATCGCGTTCGGACAACAAACCGTCGGGAACCCTTTGGGTGTCGCGCTGTTTTGTTAGTCTGTGACAATTCGACACTTTTCGTTGAATGCTGGAGGACCGTTAAGAATTTCTGGTTATGAGTATACCCCTGTGTTTGAAGTTCTTTCTTCTTATACGTGACTAGTCTTCACGCTATATCAGACTTGCTACTGACTCTTAGTGTAATTAAGACGCTCTTCACGGGGCAATTCGTTTAATGGTTCCATAATTAACTTGTGAATTATTTTATCGTGTGATTTGGATTATGTCTATTCAATGATTAGTTTGTTTTATGGATGTATACACTTCACGGCTTCTGTTTTTTATAATACAAAGGTAATGAGTTATTTGGAATTGACTACACTTTATTATTAATCAAACAACTATTTTATAATCTTCTTTGTACTCGTGCAATACTAAAATGAAGAATTACTTTCAGGGAAAAGAGCTTTCGCTTTTGAATACTGCTTCTATTATATTGTTCTACAATGCGTTGTTATATCTAAGTGTTACTTATCACCGTATAAATAACTTTGAAGTCACGAGAAAAGTAGGTATACGCACCAGCAAAGTATTAACTACAAAAATACTTTAACCTCAAAATCAAGCGACTGCTAGTTCAGTCTGATTGCCGTCGCTTTTAAAAATACTCGGAAAATACTAGGATGTATGGTAAAAATACTTACTAAACCTAAGTATAAGTTTTAAAATCGTACGTTATACGTGATCAAGTTATCCAAAGTATTTTGATTTTTCAACTAATCTGCCAATCCATACCAACCCAACAATATTTTTTCAACATCCAGTCTAATTGGATACAGTTGAATAAATAGGTTGTTACTGGTATTTTATTGTGGATCTATCCTATATTGCCTTCACGACCCGGCGTTTGTTATGCTAATAGGCATCTATTCTAACAATATCTCAGAACAGTGCATTTTTTCACGAATTACGTTTTTATAAATGACAAGCTTACAGATAAATACTTTATAGCTTTTCTGGTTGAGTTTTAAGTCTAGAAATTATAAAGTTTTCCTTCTGATATTTACTTACATCTCATGTTTACGAAATTAGTAGGTAAACATTTGAAATCTCAATTTTTCACTTTAGTTTTAAAAACACTTAGGTATGATGAATGTCATTATTTCAGCTGAAAGACTTTCACTGTTGTACACAGCCCTCACAAGTGTTGCCACAAGGTCCGTTCCTGTCCTTTCCCATCCATCACCAGGTTATCGGTCCACCTTGTGGGAAGTCTACCAACCCTACGCTCTCCAGTACACGTTTGCCACTCCCTTCCCCCAGAACCTTTTAGCTCCATCAACCATATGTTCTGCGAGGAATGTCCTCTGACAGCACAGCAATGATGCTCTTTAAGTTTGGCGATTCTTTTGGTCCTACTGCGGATACCTTCATTTCAGATTCGATCACGCAATGAAACTGCGAGCATAGCCTTTTCCCTCTTTGGGGAGCCTGAAAATATAGTATACGAGACGCTGTTTTTCACAATATACAAACCTTACTTTTCTTGTAGAATAATAGTAAGTATCTATAATACGAGTATACCAAGAAGCCCTTGAGAATATTAAATAATTCTAAATCGTTCTCACGTCGATCTTGTAGTGAATTTAATCTGCAGATATTATCATAAAACGTCTGATATAGATAATTTATTGTATAATTACAAAACCGAGACGTAAATGTCAAGCCTCTGTTAGATGATAATTCTTTATTGAATTTGTCAACCTTTAAGTGATCCATTGTTTATTGTTGAAATATAAAACTATGTGAGCGAGGGTCGCAGACCACCTAAAGATGCAGTGGCTGAGATTTTGACATGGGTTCTAAGTTTTAATTTGAACTATGTAGTGAAACCAAACAGCATCAGTGGACTAAATATTCTACATAAATTTAGTCCACTGATGTTGTTTAGTTTAGCATGATAAGCATAATCAACCTTATTATGTTCCCACTGCTGGGACTTTGGCCTCCTCTCTAGGAGAGGAAATGGGCCGTAATCCACCACGTGCGCCCATTGCATATTGGTAGAAGTCACATGTCTTGGAAGTTATGGTTCTTGGATATGCCGGTTTCCTCATGATGTTTTGCTTTACCGTTTTGAGAGCAATAAATTACACAAAGTTATGTGAATGGCCGGGTTTGAACCCGCGACACACAACTCGTAAGTCAGGGCCGTTACCATTTGACCACCATTGCTCTTACCTGCCGTTTAGTTTAACTGCAATATAATACCCAACTCCTCAAACCTACCTTTTTTGATGACGGGCAATCATCAAATTGATTATGTATTCATACACAAGAGTCAACGGAGTAATCACGACACAGAAGTAATTCCTAGTGTGACTTGGCTCGCCAGGTTGTCGCCATGAGGGAAGTGAATACATTGTGCTGATACCTAGTCGTGTCAGCCAGTGGCTGCTGAGCTGAGTTGGCCCTGACGACCGGTAGCTTGGACTCCATTCCCGATACAAATGGGCTATTATTTTTTTATATTTTTACATACATATATCACCACCATCTCTCCCTACCCTTATCCCAACTAGTTTCATGTCGGTTTCCATTGAAAACTAATCTAAATTTTTATCTGTTAGTTAATACTTAAAAATGAAAATTACTCGTACCTATTGTTTTTTGTTGTTGTTGTTTGTATTCGTATATAAAGAAAATAAATGAAGCAATAATAATAAAAAAAACTTTTCTCATGCCATATCTTTCCAAGCTTCTTCTATTATAGCAATTCCTAAGCATCACAAAGTTCCTCTACGAATATGACAAATGATCTCCCTGAGTTCGCGAAAGAACCTCGTGTAGATGCATTGTGCACACAACAATATAAGTATACGAGTACCTGTACAAATATTAGCTATATTACCGTACCGTACGAGTGAGTTTGTTTATCATGTCCATACAATGTTTACGATAGACTTCTCTCTATTGTAAAATAGAAAGTCTACACTATGTGTACGTACCTACCAATTATAATCTACACTTAAGATAATATACTATCGATTAACAGCAGTTTCTTTAAGATCTTACTTCCTTATATGGAGGTGGTTTACAATTGCTTATTAAACGTTTAATATGTTCTTTACGAAAGCTCGTCATTAAACTTGCCAGTTTTGATAGATGACGATTGATTCAGAAATCTGTTTGGTATTTTTCGCAATTAGGTATTGTGAAATGAACAATCGTCTGCCACATATTGGGCGACTTTTCGCTAGATTTTTTAAAATCATTTTTATTTAAGTAAACTACTGTGATGATGTCAATCCCATCGTACCTACCTACTATAACACTTCAACCAATCAAGCCAAGCATCAGCCTTATAATGTTCCCACTGCTGGGACTCAGGCTTCCTCTCTCTAGGAGAGGGAATGGGCCGTGATCCCAGTGGGCCCAGTGCGGGTTTGTGGATGTCACATGTCTTCGAATTTTAGGTTCTAGGACATGCCGGTTTCCTCACGATGTTTTCCTTCACCGTTTCACACTTCAACAAAAAAAAATATTATTATCTTAAATCTATGAAAGAATACAAAACTTTTGCTGTACTAAAATTAGGATTGGCTAAGATGCCATTAAAAACTACATCCATTGAGGTCAACTTCAACGAATTTAATCATTTGAATCCCGTAATAATGGAGCGAGGAGGGATGGCAGGCGGTCGCCTCCTTCTGCGAAGCAGTACTTAATGCTAGCAAAGGAGGAGGCCGCACGCGAGAGGCAACGGCCCTCACGGCCCAGCCGCCGCGGGGATTCCTATTCCGATCCTGATTTCCAGTCAACGTAGGCGCGGGCTTGCGGACGGCGAGCTATGGGTAGCTCGCTGTCCGACCGTCCGGTAATCATCCGGACCAAGCCCAGGTCGTCAACGGGGCGCACTGTTCCCGCGCGCCTCAAGGAGTTGTCAGCAAACCGTAGAGGCCCAGCCTGCTAGCTGCAAGCAGGTAGGGTCGAAGCCTACTAGAGCCAAGGGTTTGCTTCCGAAAGGAAAGCCCGGCCCTGGTATCTAAGGCCACGAAGGAACGGTGTGGGTTTTTAGTCAGTAAGAGTCTGACACTATCTCCCGCTCCGCCCAAGGGCGGGATCATTGGATGATTTTACACACCACCAAAAGAAAAACCCGTAGTAATAGAGACACTATAGAAAGATAATAGGTGCGCGGACGCCGGCGTTCGCTTGGGGCTTGAGTAACTACGATAATGTTTCTCTTGTCTTTGTGTCGGACACATCCCACCAACACATGCTGTACTTCTTTTTTCCCACACACCGCACAGTTAGGGGGTGAGTTTCTCGCATGAGGTAAGAATAGTTGTTTAGTGGAATGTGTCCTGACCGCAATCGATACGCAGCAACAATTTCGACTATGAGCGACTTAATTTTGCATCAGAGAACCAAGGTATATGAGGAGGCTCACACTGTGTTTTCGCTAGATGTAAACTACACTATAATTGCTGTAGGATGGCGCGGGTGACAGCTGTCAGATTCATAAAATGTAGCTAGCTATCCTTTTCTGCCATCATAAAGATGCATATTTTTGTCCTGCTCTCATCCTACCTATGCTATGTAAAAAATACCTTAGTTTCGATATAAAAACTAAAATATACATTTAAGACTTTTCACCTAGGGAATCGAAAGGTGATTTCCGGCCACTGTAGGTGTAGGCTTCTGAACGGCGAACCAGAGGTAGTTTGCCGTCCAATAAAGACCAGGCCAGGGTCGAACGGCGTGTTGTGCCCTACGCGTGCCTCAAAGAGATGTCAGTATTATTGACGAGCCTCACCAGGGTTGATGCCTGTCAGGGCAGTGGGATTGTTCAAAAGAGTCAATGTGGCCCTGGAATACAAAGGGCAACAGCTGAATGAATACGGGTGGGTTTTAGGTTTCAGTCAGTAAAAGCCTGACACTCCCTCTCGCTTTACCGAGAACGGGAGAAGTTACTGGATGATTTCCCTCTTCAAAAATAGTACATTTTGATATAAGTGGAGAAAGTTTATCATTGCGACCGAGGCGGCATTCACCCGAGCAGTTGGCGAGGGTATTATGAAGTTGAGTGCTGCAGTGACACATTTTCACGTGTATCTAGCGATCGTGACTTTTTCAATACACTAACGAAGATATAAATAAAAAAGGGGTTAACGCGCCACTCGTCGAAAGTTGTGGCGAGCACGCGCTCTTTTACGTACTAGTGCGAAAAACAGTCAATGCGTACCTATAAGCGGTAGGGATAGGTGTGGGTTTTCGAGTATGTTTTCAAAAAACTTTTTCACCTTAAATGTATTAAGTAACTATTCACCATGAACATTGTTTGCATGACCGTACCTAAGTATTTACGAATAAGTTTTTAAAACTACAAATTACCTTATGACGCTGCAATAGTTGACTATTCAACTATTTAAACGACTTTAAAATGGGCACTTATGTGTTTACAGCTTTTCTGCAATAAATATTTTCTGTGCCTAAAATATTAAGGTTAGTTTTGATTACTTTTTCTTTAAACGAACAAGGCAAAAAAGCTTATGATTTGGAAAAAAATACATGCCATAGTTAAGTGTTATTTTAATAATATCTAATAACCTTTCCCCACACTAACAAATACTCAACCTATATCATGGGTATGTTAACTCACGTACACAAGCCACCCGGACCCGAACGGATCAGCTATCTATAGGCTTTACAAATATTTGTTCCGTGAGATAACCGAACCTGTTACATGCAGAATGGCAGACAATAACTTAACTACTGCTCCAACTGTGCTGTAGATTGTTTGACGCAGCTTTCAATTAATTATATTCTTGAAAGCCTAGGCTGATATACCTGATGTCTGACTGTCTCGTTGGTCTCCTGATCACAAGCACAATTGCTAAGCATGTGGTCCAGATTTAAAAAAGTGTTATTAGGTTTTTCCATGAGGAATTATTCTGTAGCAGCCCGGAAAGACATGAATAGAGAGAGACAGAGAAGTCTCGCAAAAGCCGCAACCACAGATAAGTCAAACAGTACTGTTTGACATATCTGTAGCCGCAACCAACTTACCCGACGATCCCTGAGCATGAACATCTGCCAGGAGCGTACGACTACGAATATAGCGAAAAATATACCGAAAATAGCCCGGAAAGCATGAAAAACCGTAGGCCCTGCGTATATCTCTCCCGTTGTGTCAGATTGCCGTCCCACAAATTGAGTAATGGAATAGAGAGTGCACCTGGGTTTGTGCATACCTTTGAGCACTATAATGTCTCCTGCGTACTTGGTTAATCTTTGTTGAAATTGGCCACTGCCTACAACTAAATTGGACCGAGACGCACACGTGGACCACGCCTGATTTGTACTTAGAACAACGTCGCGTGGCGTTGCGTGGCGTGGATCTAATGTAGTTCTATAAGTCTAGTTGCCATATAAAATATGGAGACCGACGTGCCCAGATCGGCGTACGTGGCCCATGTGTGCGCAATGTAGTTACTGCCTTTTTTGTTACTCGATGTTACCCCACTTTAAAGTATACGGACGCTTACAAAATGAGTGGTGTGTTGGGATAATCTAATTTATCTACCAGTATATTATAGGTAGTGTCCTCTCCTTCCATATTTTATACTGCAACCGCAAACCATTTATTTACTAAAAATAAATTTTGCCACATTTTCTATAAAAGGTTTTCCTTATTAAAGGCTTACATATTTAATATTCCATTAATTATCATTATTATTGGTTCGTATTATTCCACTATTCCCAAAGACCTCCCTACATTCCTTCCATCAATCACGATTGTTCATATCTAAAGGCAGATACTCAGATCGTCCTGCTATCTTCTTCGTGGTCTGCCGCAGTCCTGAGTCACGGCACTGGCAGACATGTCCTGCACAGTCCCAATAAGTTGGACAGCTTTTTGAGCCAAATCAACAAATTGTATTTTGAGGCACAGCAGTATATATCGAATTTGATCAGTTAATTTAACATATAAAGCAGGCAAAGGTAGACCTGTTGTGGTCCAGTGGTAAAGGCCTCGGCCTATAAGTCCAAAACCGGCCAGTTTGTGTAATTTATTTCATCACCGCTGCTCTCTAACGGTGAAGGAAAATATCGTGAGAAAACACGTTCAAAAGCTAAAAACGAAGACGTGACAACCACCGACGTGGTGGATTACGGCTCGTTCCCAGCTAAGGAGGAGGCCTGAGTCCCAGCTGTGGGAGCAAAATAAAGAGTAAAATACTGATTACGCTTATGCTTGTATATAGTAGACTATGCTTCAAAGCACGTTGTTAGGTTTATTCCATTTGAATCTGAATTAACCTATGTGAATTAATGAGTACGTATGTTCTTAAATTTAGTATAAGACACGTAGAGAAATAAATTATTTCCTATCCATCCATCACGCGCGATTCGCTAAATGAATGACTACAGCCGTAAACTCATAATGGTATCATGTCGATTCACCCACGTGCTTCAAACACGGAACTAGCATCATACTTTTACACAACCTTAATTCTTATAACATAGGGTTAAAATTCGTTTGAAAATGTTCATGGAAGATGAAAAAATGTTAGTAGATCGAGAGACATGTAGTTTATTACACTTTATGCCGTTCGACATAAAACTAGACACCCAAGTAGTGGATTAGAGAACAAGAAATCATGGCATTGCGCAACTTTGACGTTGTAAAGTCGTTTAGAACGCGGAGGTCAATATTTAACCGTCCACTTGAGTAGCTTTTATGATTTGTTGTTATTGTTAGAGTTTTACATCTGAATGGGGCTTAAAAGGGTTATCATTTTAATTCCAAGGGCTTTTTTATTTGTTTGATTTATTTAGAAATGTACGGGATCTGGTCATCGTCATTATTATGCACAGCTAGTGTTGCCAGGCGTCAGAATAACACGATCAGGCTTTTTTGTTACGTATCTAGCCAAATTAGGCGAAGTCCATCTTGAGGTTTAAGGTTGTCTGGTAGTTATTGCTGTCAGCGTTAAGACCGCCATTGTTCCCATAGATTTATGATGAGTATTAATAATATAAGTATATAAGTATAAGGCGCTGTAGAAGCTTGATATGAAAAAAAAAAATTCATTGAAAATTTGTTGTTAGATACGAATACAATTTTGGTGTACAATAAACTTTATTCTATTCTACTCTGGCCTGCTTTTGTTAGACTTTTGAAATTTGACCTTTTTTTTTAGTATTGTCATGAGTTCGGTCCTACTTACCTTGTATCGCTAACGCAAGCGGAACGGGCTAGCATTGTATCACTCAATTTTATTGTTATTTCATTAGAATTTAAAAAGGTATTATGGTCAATAATAAAAACACCGTCTTTGACTTTAAGGCAATTGTCGGTCTTTTACTCAAACTGGCTGGTCTTGGTCTGTCTAGCGTTTGCTTTTTTTTTCCGGTTTGTAGAACTGGGAACTCTATGCATAGCCTTACTTCGCCCATAGCTGGGCTTAAGCCTATCTTTTGGGCATTCTTATCCAGGCAATCTGTCGTCACCGCGCTTTGCTATGTGTTCCACCCAATTCCATTTGTATTCACATATACTCACTTCGCTTGTACTCATTTTCCGATGTCGAAGGCATTTGTAAGAATATAGTTTCAGCTCAGATAAATAAGTAATATCTATTTTGTTATCCTTATCAGTTCTTTATGTTACAATGTCATCTATACGTCACTTCGAAAATTAAGTTGTCTACTTTCCTGATTAATAATAAGTTTATTTCAATAAATGGTTAACAAAGGTTCAGTAATAGAATTCAATATAATTTGTATGAAGTATTATCTCATACGGAAAATTAATGATTGCTTATAATGAAGGTATTATTTAATCTCAATGTTTTTTTTTTATAGTTAATTTCATTTTAGCCAACTACAAGCCACTTTAGGTCAAAGCTGATGGATGGTACAACCTACATATTTCATAAATGTCTAACAAAATGTAAATAATCATTTAATTATAATTTCTTTTGTAGCAATATTTTTATTTTATCTGAATTTGTAAATCTCACTCACTATATTATGAAATTTATATATACAATACATTTTTTAATATAATGTTCGAAACTGGTTGTTTGCTCCGTTACTCGTCACTCAAGGTAGATTGGATGACCAGCGTCAGACAGTAGCTATCTGGTAACAGTGGCTTTGTGACTGAAGTGAAACTTTTCAGAACATATAAGTATATATTAGGGAACACAAACAACGTTATTGTTATTTTGATGATTATTATTTTGTAATTTTTTTATACTGTCTAGTTTTTCCTTCCCTGGTTCTATTATTTAGGGTCGGGTCTCCTCAGTTTCCTGCGCTAAGTGGCTTTATCTTGGGTTGTCAAGTTTGCCTACCAGGGCAGGCGGCCTCTACCTCTTTTTTGTTCTGGTAGGCGTAAAGCAATTTCAACCACGTGGTCCTCACTACATCTTTTTTTCCATAACTATCACACAACATCGTCTAGTCCCAAGCGAAGCAGAGCTTGTGTTATGTCTACTAGATAACTGATAAACATACTTATATATTTCTAAATACAGACATATTATAGATAAATTACACCCAAACACAGAACAAATGATCGTGCTCATCATACAAACATTTGTCCTGGGCGGGAATCGAACCCACGACTTCCGGCATAGCAGTCAGGGCCACTGACCACTAGACCAATAGGCCAATCAAATCTTTGGACGTGTCCATACCAACGAAAGCGATTTTCAGTCAACTTATCGGAGATTGGTGCGACATTGAAGCTTAACTTGTTGGCTTAGCTTGTTTGATATATCTTTAGATATAATTTGAATATACATTATAACTTATACCTACGTGGGTACAAGTAATACTCGTACCAGACAGAAGAAAAATAAAATATAGCAAGCATCGTTTCTACGATACCGTTCGATTTAAAACGATTTTATGGTATGTTTTATTTAATCAAGAGAAGTAATAAACTCCACTAGGTAATTACAATCGAGTAGTGAGTGTAAATTTGTGGTGGCACGATGTTATTTGAAGAAAAGAATCGCCATTTAAACTAGTGGAACGGTGGGCTCTAATCAATATCCAATCAGTGTTTCGTAGTAAAGTTAACTAAGCGAGAAATTAACTGCGTCCGTAAGGGAACTGTCTACCTGTATCGTGTGCCTACTACCTCGTTATGTAGCTCGCTGCACGCAGCTACGTCATAGCCGAGTTATGCAATGTATGATGTTGGTAGGAAGATGACTCTTGTGTCGGAATGTGACGTGTTTATGTCCATTCGATGTCTGTTAGTCGTACTTAAATCTCTAAACGTTCTTTTTTTTTATAACTTCCAATAATTTCTTCTACTATGGGTAGAGCGAGAGGTATTGTCAGACGGTTAATAAAACAAACATGTGTTAAGGCCCGGTTCTACTCATTTTTACCTTTTTTAAACCTATGGAAATCCACAAATATAAAAGAGAATACCATGAAAATTTATTTTATAAAAATTGACTATATGGCCAAGGGCTTGGCAAAAATGAAAACACGATATACATTAGATGGCTCGATAAAAAAAATCGCGAATCTGACCCTAATTTACGATTTCAAACGTATTTATCTACGAGATTACGTTACGTTACAAACTATTTGAAAGTAACAAAAAAAAATAAAAAATAAAGCTTGTTATTTAAAAGCGCTTCGCAAGAACAAAAATCTTGAATAGTTGTTGTTTTTTTTTTTATATAGAAATAAAACCGCTGTTTTGGGGCCGCGAAGACGACATAATCCCGAGCGAAGTTCATACAAAAAAGCAGTGACTAGAACCGGCCCTTAAAAGTCTTTAAATTACTTCCCGTACGACTGATGTATATATATTTATTATAATGTAGCTTACCGATAATAATAACAATAAAAATAGGACAAGGCCTTTATAGTCAGGAGGTTCTTTTCCCTAGAGCCTCAACCGCCGGTAGCTTGGACCATGTTCCCGATACCGGTGGGCTATTATTTTTTTAATATTTTTAAATATTCTATTTATTTTCTATTAAAATATTTAAATAACGAATTTATATGCAATATTAATGAATAAACGAAATTATAAAAAAATATTGTACGGTACTTATGGTACGGTTAGGTCAGCAACCATACAGGTTGTTGGGTTTGGTACACCCACGCGGTAATGTTCTCTATGTGTGTGGTCATTCTTAATTTAACATTGCAATTTTTTAGGCTTGAGGTTAGTCATACAAACAAAGGAACCAGCTTAGAATAATTTAATTTTAATGTTGTATTTGTTTATTGTCTTTTTGTGTCTTTATTTCAATGTCGAACTTAAAACTAAGTTAATTAGATATCTATAACGATTATTAGGTGTAGGTAGGTTCTACGAGTAAGTATTCTACTTTAAGAAGTTGTAGAAAAGCAACTAATTTTTTTTTGAGGATCAAGAGAGCGTGTTAGACTTTTATTGACAAACCCGCCTATGTTCTTTCATTTGACCTTTGCGTTCTAGAGTCATGGTAACTCTTTCAAACGTTCCCACATACTTAGGCCCTACTGGTCCCCTTCAATTGTGCTGACATCTCTTTGAGGCGTGCTTGGAACACTAAGTACGCGCTATTGAATCGGATTTGGTCCTTACATGACGATTGGACGGTGACCTACCCATTGCTCGTCGACCACCAATCCGTGCTTGTGGTGACCGGGAATCGCACTGCGACTCCCGACGCCCGAGGGCGTCTCCAGCGGCGGCTTGGTCGTGACGATGTTCGTTTCCTTATGATTGCGGCAAACCTTCGTTCGCATTCCTTCTTCGCAGAAGGTGACCGCTTACCATTCCCTCTTACTCTGGGTCATGGCCTGAACCAGGGCCGGACGCGAGAGGTCCCCGTTATAATAATAAAATAATATGCCTCCGGCAATGATTCCTTTGAAGGTAGTGGAACAGAGAGTAAAGTCCCACATACCTCCGTTGAAAAGGGAGGATCCTCCAACCAGACAGGTGTTATGTCTGGTGGGCTATTGCCCGATAGATGATTTCGGGTTTGTTCTATATGTTCCAATCGCGCCGTGAATCTTACTTGCGCGATACAGGATTAGTTAATTTGTGACGACATAGATGTCGCTACAATTCCTGCAGATACCGTAGAATGAGCGGTGTTATTATTTGAAAGAGCTAAGTACTTACTACGGACCTGGAACGCAAAGGATAACTGAAATAAAATAATGGGTGGGTTTTATTCAGTAAAAGTTTGTCACTCTCTCTTGCTGCACCCAGAGCAGGACAAGTTATTTTATAATTTCCCACTCTCAAAGAAAAACAGAGTATCATAAAATGCTTCATGTAGGTTCTTCTGTAGCTAGCTGCGTAGCTGCTTCACACGGCAAATGCTTCGCTTGGCTGGTCGCTCTGTGTGGACCCGCCTATTCCCAAGCGGCAGAAGCTCTTACACTTGGTTTTTGTAGGACAATAAAATTCTTAACAATATACAACTTACTGAACTCTGTAACTAATAAGTATAATTTATGTAGATTTACTTACATCTTTCAGAACAGCTGTAGGTATCTACCTACATGTAACAAACGTTAAGGTCCGACCTACAGGAATCGAACACTAAATACAGTACACGAATTTGAGCTCGGCTCGTGCTTCGCTCGTGCTCGGCTCGTCTAACGTCGACTCACCTGTAGGTGCTACAGGGATGCATAAAAGTCCACAGTACAGAATAGTGATTCGTAGCGGGGCATTGCATTGCGTAGCACTGCGTAGCTATGCGTAGCACAGCGTCGCAAAGCGTAGCACAGCGTAGCAAAGCGTAGCACAGAGACTGAACTACGAGTTCTCGCGATTAATTTGATGACCTAAACTGTACTGTAAAGGGATGGAGCTAAAGTGTATAACCGAATCCCTCTTTTTCGCTCGCTCGCCTTTTTACCACGTCATGGCAAGGCCCCTGAGCGTCGCTTTGCATCGTAGCATCACAGCTAAAGCGAAGCAATAATCCTAAACATTATGAACTTTTGAGTCAATAAATCGAGCGAACGACTCTAAAGGTTTGTTGTTCCTCATAAACGGTTACAAATGGATAATAAAATTGTAGTTGACGGTTGCCCGTGACGTGGCGACGTGCACACACAAATTATAGGCTGGATAGGTTAATGGTCTGTTATCATTAATGTTAGGCTGTTACGGGACTGGCAGGTTGGTAGCCTTGCACAGTGTATTTCACTGAAGATTTGTAGTTAGATATTATTCGTATGTCGGTGTTATTTCGAGTATATTAGATATCTAAGTATGTAAGCTTATCCAGCTAAGTACGTATGTAAAATAAATGTGTACTGGTGGTTATAATAATAGATACTTAGATAGGCATACGAATTTATTTATCTGTGTTTTTCTTTTTCGGTGGTTATATATCATCCAGTGACATCCAGTGTCAGACTTTTACTAACTAAAAAACCCACCTCGTTCCTTCTTTGCCTTTATACCAGAGCCTTCCTTTAAGAAGTAAGCCCTTGGCCCCAGTAAGCTTCGACCCTGCCAGCTGGCCGGCTGGCCCCTAAGAACGGTTTACTGACAACTCAGTAAGGCGCTTAAAAATGTAAAGGTGAAATAGTAAAGTAAGTAATATTTGGAATATTAATTGCTGCTTCATTTAGGTAGGTAACAGAAAAACGATTTCTTTTTAATGTTACCTACTTAGGTACTTGTTGTTTAAGTATACAATTTTGTACTAAAATACTTAAGCACAAGCAAATACCTACTCAATTCTCACTTACCTACTTCAAGAAGTTATAGGTAAGAACCTAAATACCTACCTATCTTATTTTAAATGTACAACTGGCAACACTAACCTAGGTAGGTTCTGCTTATTTGATGCCGTAAGTACCCACCTAATAAAAAAACTGACCAATATTCATAAATCCGATTTCTTCACAAGATGGTAGACACCAAAAGTGGCGGGAATTTTAATAAGCTCATTACCCAACCATTTCACTTTGTCAGCTATTTTCTTCAAAACTTATTGAAATTAGAGCATACCTAATTTGGTTGGGTTATCTTATAAGCTCCACCCCGAATGGAAATGTGACAGTAGCAAAGATGGCAGAGAGATACAAAAGGCGGGAACGATTCGGTTTCGGCCGGTAATCGTGGGCGGGGCATACCGAAGCCCGGCCCTTTACAAATGGCGCCGAATTCAACCAATACTGTTTGGCAATGGCTCGTCCATTTTTAATATTTTTGTCTGTTACCTGGCAACTGGGAGGGCCAGTTAGTATTCTTTTTGTAAACTAATAAAATAAATTATTATTTGCACCTCGTTTGATTTGCTAAACTTTGCAACTCGTTTCTACATTAGATGAATATAATTGATTAGGTTAGAAAAAAAATGATTGTTTTTTTTCTTACTGGCAAATCAAAAGTAGGTATAAGTTGCCTACAATAAAAAAACCTCCAAAGAGAACAAATTTTGATAGTCAGTAAAATATTAGGGATATTTCTGAAGACCCTAAATATTAATTAAAGTTTTTTTTTTAATCGAACATACTTAAATAAAATACCTCTTTTCTATAATTAGAAAATTAGTAAATATAATTTAAAAAAAACTACCAATGTAATCCTTTTCCATGGATACCTACTTTCAAATTTTCAAATAATTCAAAGAGACATCTAGGTATGTCTACTGTGTTTGACAGAATATGAACGGTAGCTTTCGAAGCAAGAGAAAGCTCCTGATAACCAAGTAGTAAAACCTACAATCTACGTAGTTCAAAGTGACAATGGCAGATGTCGCTGTAGGCAGACTGCAAACTATGTGAGCACTTAACTCCTGCCGTGACCCATAGATGGCGCTGTGTGGAATACGCATTTCATTAGGGCGCGGAAAGCGACAATTCGACAAAAAATTAAGAAGAATTTTGCTTTATTTGGAGTCAAGTGCGTACAGACTATGCAGCGATTTTATTAGAAAAAAAAATTACAAACTACATTGGTCACGTTTGTAGGCTGAGTCACAGCAAAAAATAAATTACTACTTTCACTTTTTCTTAGGGTATTTATTTGTACACTTTATTGTTGGCACTTACAAGAAATAAAATACCTAACGTAAACTTATATCTAAAATACAAACAAATGGCCGCCTTATCGCATTACACGATCTATTCCAGGCAACCATGAATGGACTGGATTCTCAGAACATGAAATGGGGCTGTCATAATAAGCACCAAAATTTTACTACAATATACTATAAGGTAGGGTAGGGTAGGTAGGGCAGGTAGGTATTTCAAACGGTGGCAAAGGGTGTTGTGAATGCGAAGGGTTCATAAAAACATCATATTTGGGTAGTTTTTGTTTTTTTTTGAAGTACGAAATCATCCGATGGCTTCTCTCGTCCTTGGTGCAGGGAAAGAACGTGTCAGAAATTTATTAGCTAAAATTCACGTAAGTATGTTTCTTCATTTGATTTACCCTTTGCGATCTAGTTTCACGGTAACACTTTCGCACAGTCCCCCACCTAGCTGTGGCCTAGTCAGCAACAGAAGTGCAATCTTGACCCTGCAGTATCATGGGTTAAACTCAGGGGCGCCGACTCCGTGGGTGCTGAGGCTCGAGCACCCATGAGAAATAAACAGTGGGTTCCGAGCACCTTTGAGAATAGAAAAACAGATTAGTAATTGCCTTCTAGGGATAGGCATTTTTTCATTATCCGACGACCTGTTTAGCGCAGTGGTTTAGGGTGCCGGTTGAAACTCAAAGTAATTTATGAATGTACGAAATTAATTTCTTTAGATAAACGTCAGCTGAGCGAGGCCAATGAACTGTAGGCAGTTAGTACACAACGATCGACAACTACCTACAAGGTCATTGACTCGTTTACTTGAAGAAATTAATTTCGTATACTTAAGCGTATATTAATTCGAGTTTTTGAAAAAAAGTACTTACCTACTTTATTTTTTAATTTTTTCTTTACATATCGATAGTATTTCATGTACCAAATCGACCCTCCACGGGATTAAAACGACTAAAATTTAACGGTGTATAATTAACTAGCGACCCGCCCCAGCTTCGCACGGTTGCAATGGAGATATTAAATATATTATGCATGTATTATACTTACATATAAACCTTTCGCTTGAATCACTCTAAGTATCTATTAAAAAATAAGTAAGTACCGCATCAAAATCCGTTCCGTAGCTTTAAAGATCTAAGCATACATAGGGACAGACAGCGGGAAGCGACTTTGTTTTATACTATGTAGTGATATAGAAAATAGTTTAATAGGAATAAATCCTATAGTTCAATACACAAAAACTTTTCTTTATATTCTAATCCCAACAATATATATACCAATTTTGTATCTAGCTATTGAGTGGTAGGTCTGTAGACTGGGATCACGGTCCCAATTACCACCAATATTTTTTTTTGTTTTGTATTTGGGACCATAAATAAAATAAATACTTTTTTAGGTAACTATAGTATAATAAGGCAATTCCTTGTTTAGGTTGTAATTTTTAACACACCCTGAATTGTCTTATAGCTTTCAAAAACGAATACCTACATAATGTCAATTCGTATTTTTGCTAACTTTTAAGTACGAGTATATTGGCTCATTGAATGAGATTTTGCATAGATACAAATCTCCCCCTTTTCACCCCCATTGAGGTTGAATTTCCAAAATAGTCTCCTTAGCTCCTCTAAGTGATAAAAGGAAGCCTTGTGCAAATTAATAAAGTTCTTAGTAATACGCGAAACATAAATTGAACCAAAATGGCCATCTACCTTGAATGCGCAGTAAAAGATTTTCGGGTGTTAATCGAGATGGGGGCTACACGTAACCATAGCCACGGGTTCAACTTGTTTACCGCGTACTACCCCTGTAGTTTCGGTTGTGCGTTGTTATGTCAGTCAGTCAGTTTTTCCTCCAAACCCAAACAAGGCGCAGTAATGGACGAAGCACTTTTGTATGTTTAATTAATTGGTAAATCCTTCATGTTGCTTTAACTATTAATTGGTTTTTAATTGCATATTAGCTTGGGTTTTATTAGCAAGCTGTGTAGGTAAGGCAATATGGGTAGAAAAACTAATAGGATGGCCTTGGAAGTAAACATTAAGATTTTTTTCTACTTCATCTTCTTCTAGTGGGAGTTGTGAATAATCAGTAAAAATTAGCGAATAATTCCTCCCGCTTGGGGTAGGCGAGAGGAAGTGTCTGACTTTTACTGACTAAAACTATTTATAATTGTACACCATAAATAAAATTACAGTAAAAGCTTAAAATTATTAGGATGAAAGCGATTTTTTACAGACAACCTTACAGTACAGATTGAAAATTGAGTATTTTATCATACTTTATTTTTATTCAAAAGTATAAAATATATTTTCCAACAAAAAATTAGATACATTATTATAAAGTATGGTTAGATACTCTAGAAACGACCTTATTTTCGTAGTTTGGGAAATGTTGTTCTACGCTAATGACAAGTTAGATAGGTAATATGACTAATTATCATATCAGCCCTCCTAGCAAAGTTACAATCGTTTCGTTTAGCGTGAACGATTGGAGTTGGTCACGCCCCCAATTACTTTGTTCGTTATCTCAATAAAGGAATTGGGGGCGTGGGCAACTCCAAGCGTTCACGCTAAACGAAACGACGATTGTAATTTGGCTAGGGGAACAGATCTGGTAGATAACTGCTTTTCCTGTTTCAGCTGGTTGTCTTAGGATAGTACAGTATTTACCGTGTTTCAGAAAGGTAAATCCATCTTCATATCTAACCGAGAACTACGAGTAAATTCAATTAGTCTAATATAATACCTCGATGTAAAAACGTACAAACACCTACGTATATATATCTGTGTGCGGACAAAACAAATAGATATCTACCTATTTGGACTCCTACCTATCTACTAAAACAAACAAAAGATACATCTAAAATTCGTCATTATTATTCAACGACTTTACCGCTTCAGAATAAGGGCTATTTTCGCTTGCAGATCCTTTTGCAGAGTGTCCTGATGGGGTGAGTTGGGGAGGCTACCCCATATCGATCGGCAGCCATTTTGGTTCGCGCATGCGCTCTGCATAGTTCTGTTTTTGTCGTGGAGGGAACACAGATGGCGCTGTTGAAATAATGCTTTACCTACCTGCTTAATCTTGTAGGTAATTTGAATGAGTACTTAGGTATCACTTTGAGATAGACCAGATGTTAGTTTTCTTTCTTCAGAATTATTTTTAGTGGTCTAATTGAGGCTTTCTTATATAGCTTTTGTGCCAGTCTTTTCGAACCAGTATTGTGCTGAAGAAATACGAGGGTCATGGGTAGTAAAAAATAAAACATAGAGAAGAGTATCTTAACATTTTTTTATTTAATAGAATATATAATTTAGTTTTTTTTTTTAATTCTAGAGTCAAGGTACAGTTAGTAGCCGTAACAGGGCTACGAGTTTATTTGAAAGAGTTACAGTGTCCTAAAAACGAAAAGGGCAAATAAAGAAAAGCAGGTGGGTTTCAGTCGATAAAACTCTGAAACTCCCACTTTCTCCACCCAGAGCGGGAGAAGTTACCTATTTGAGATTTTCCAACTTAGAAACATATCTCTATTTTTCAATCAACACTTGGAAGACAACAAGGGTTAGTTTTTGTGGGAGTGTCCACAATTTACCGTAGATCATTGAAGTAGGTACCTAATTGAATTTCAAAAGGCCAAGTATCAACATAATCACTTAACTTAAGAAAAACAGTGGCCAAACCGGGTAAAATATAGGTAGCATATTAGGTGAGTAGCTGTCTAGTTTTCTGTTTATAAGTTATAGATACTAGCGTGCAAAGTATCTTTATGTTCGGTATCAAAATAGTGATTTTATTCGCTTTAAGTGTACTAAAGTCTAATTTCAAAAAGTTTAAATGTTTTTCAATGAAGCGTGTAGAAAAGTTCTTCGCGCGCACCTCTCGCCGTCGCCGTCGGAAAAGTGCCGTCGGCAACAGAACGTTCAAAAACTGTAACTTAGTGTATATGTTGGAACTGTCTGTTTATAAGCCTATTATTAAAATTATTTGAATAAACCCAATATTACGCTTCACTACATAGTATAAAACAAAGTCGCATCCCGCAGTCCCTATGTATGCTTAGATCTTAAAAACTAAGTAACAGATTTTGATGACGTTTTTTTTATAGATAGAGTGATTCAAAAAGAAAGTTTATAATATGTATAGTAGATGCATAATATATTTAATATCACTATTGCACCCGTGCGAAGCTGGGGCGGGTCGCTGGTAAATTGTAAAGAAGAAAATTTGTTTGTTAATTCTTCACGCTGGAAAGGCTGAACGGTTTTCGATGAAACTTGGTAAACGGGTAGACCATATCCTGGGTTAGCAGATAAAACATTTTTTATTACTAGTCCTTCTCAGAATATATTTAAAAAGAAAATTAAAGAGCACTTCCTTTTACAATTGACATAATATTAGTATGTGTAATATTGGTATTTATGAGGTACATATTTCTTTTTTATATATAATAATAATAATCCTTTATTATCAGGCAACTAAGGCCCATAGATAAATACACAAAATGATCTTACAAATTGATAAACTAATACATAAAATTCAACTCATTCTATTTGAAATATTTATTATTTATTTATTGTGCAAACCTACCGCAGTGTTTTCTTTTTTTTAACTCAGAAGTTGACTGGTAGAGAATGTCTTGTTGCATTAAGTCCGCCTATGTACCACTTTTGTACATGAATATTAAATAAATAAATAAATAGGGTATAGTACCTTTTTCGTAAGAAATTTCTTAAAACATTTCCATTTCTAACTTGCTGTGAAATTGACTTTTCCATTCAAGTGACTGTCATGAAAACGAAACAAAATAACTTTCTTGTCTACTAACTAAAAACGAAAAATTTACTAGCTATCATATTTATATAAAATTATATTTAAAAAAATCGGCATATTTATATTAAAAAAAAATAGCAGCATGTGAAGTCGACATTATTTTTGCCGACCGAGGTTGAAACACGCTTATAATCGCAAATGAACATGACGTTTAAATAAATAACACACTATACATAAAATAAACTATTATGTATAAGAGTTATGTATGTAAGCTTATATTGTACACTGGATCCTGCCCTCGAATGTGACCTCTCTCTGTCACTCAAAGGTTTACTGGCCGAAAACTCATTGTTGACTTTAACTCGCCATTGTACATGAATTTTCATTAAGTGGAGCCTCAAGAATCAGTTTTATAAGCCTCTTCTCATCTTCCTTCACTCAAACTAATGGATTTGTTGTCACCACAGCACGTCTCTTTCTGCGCATTTCTATTCGCCGTTATTACATCCTACACCTCTTTTCTAAAGAAATATTATCTTTCAAACAATAGATTCATTGTTACTTTATCCTTATAGCCTTTCAAATTAGGTTTTAGTCTGTGTTTATTTTTGTACAATATTTTTTAATAGATACCTACTTAAAAACAAATAAAACTAAAATAAATCTTTTTATGAAAACATCATCGAAATTTGTTATTGAATAAAAGAAAGAAATTAGTATTTCAATTATTAGTATAAGTAAGAGTGGTGGCGTCGTGGGAACATCTAGTCGACTCTTTTGTAAACACATAACCTTATAGCGGTGAGGTCACATTTCAGTACGTGCATCCATGAGTACATATCGATGGCATCCATATTCTATTACTAGACAAGTTTCCCCTTTCACCAGGTTTGAAACTTTGAAAGATTTCTAACTTACTTTATTTTGAACAGATTTGAGGAATATTTTCCTTGTGATTCTGGGTTTAGTAACTTCATGAAACTAATAAAAAAAAATCGGTCAAGTGTGAGTCAGATTCGTGCTCCGAGGGTTCCGTAGAGACTTACCTATATAAATTGTTCGATTCCCGAGTAATTACTTTGCCAAAAGGAAATTACTTTGTGATGTAACTGCCTAATTTACTTACTGCCTATTTCTCAGACTTTTCCCTTATGCTTTTATTATGCTTTGAGACCTTGCTTCTTGTCTTTCAGAATTATAAGCCAACGGGATGTACCCCAGATTTTGGTTCCCTTGTGAGCGTTATCTTTAAATGGCACTGACTTAGAAGTTTCATTTTTTCACTGCTCCAAGGGTTAGGAGACCTTCTCTTCTTCTTGGTCGTTTCACTCTTGTCAGAGTGGTCGAGGATATCACGAAGATATCTCTTCAGAAGCTGTCAGGATACGTCGCACGACTTCCCGCCACTTTTGCCTGCTGGGCCGCCAACAGCCGCTTTATTTTGGTCGGTCCATCGCATCGGTGATCTGCCACGCGGCCTTGTTCCGTCCACCTTTCCTTGTATAACAAGGCGTTCAATGGAGCCACTCCCACTTCGACAAATACGGCCAAAGTATTTAAAAATATGACTCCGCACCAGCGTAGACAAGCGTTCCTTGACGCCTAGTTCCACGAGAATGGAGGCGTTTGTTCGAAACTCAGTCCATGAGACCCTGTGCATTTTCCTCCAGCACCACATTCTTAAAGCGTCAATCTTTTTGGTCTCTGTCTATCTTAGGGTCCATATTCCTGCGGCGTATAAAAATATGGGAAATATTAATGCTTTAACGAGCCTGGTCTTTGTAGCTTTAGGAGACCTTAGTATTTCATACTGATTTCAGCTTAATGTCTTCACGCGTTCCTGAGAAAAAGGAGTCTTAGACGGACATACGGTCAACAAAGTGCTCCTATAAGGGTTCCGTTTTTTCCGGCTGAGAAAAAACGGACCCTTATTACTACTGAAAATTGGTCTTATTAGGTATACTAATGTTTTTGATATGCTATAATTACTTGTGTAACAACTTCACCATAGCTTAATTTGGGCAGTATTTCACCCAGGTTCAGATTGTCGGAACCACAAAAGTTTTTGATAATAATAAGCTGATTACGAGTACTTGTACCTACCTACGATATGATGACAATTTCATCGTAGGTAGCTTACTTTGGGTAGTATTTCACCGGGTAGCACGGCGGTCCTTGACGCAAAATGTGTTCTTATATCACGAGGGTCGGGTTTATGTCCGTTATGAATAACGCGAGGGATGCTCTGTCCTCTCGCTTTGTTATGTTATGCATACCATTACCTCCTACGTGGGTACGCAGACCGACACACAATGTGGAGGCATATATTTTGGAACTTGTGTTTTATGTTTTATCTAGCTAAGTAAGACTTTGTGGAGCTCTATTTTCTGCTTGGCGTTTTATTTTTTTTTATTTTTATAAACTAATATTAAAACAGCTGTGAAAGTCTGTTTATTTATAACGCTTTCATAGTTAAACTACTGAACTGATCTTATTAAAGTTAGAAGGATAAGGCTCTAAAATAAGGACATAGGACGCGAACGAAGTCGCAGGCAAAAGCTAGTGTTTAATAAACTTTAAAACATAATGGATAAATATTGTGCATTTTTTACGGAATACTAAAAATACATCAATTCCTAAGTGTGTAAACAATGTTTTCACAGTTGTAAGTTTTCAATCAAGATTGCGAAAGATCAATAATACCGACATACGTAGGTATTTTTTTTTGATAACCTGGCTGGTCTAAGAGGTAATGCTACCGAGATTGCATTTCATATGGCAACTTTTCACTTTGTGAAAATCATTTAATCCAGTGTGCTGATTATTACGTTGTTGTAGGTTGCTCTATGAGATAAAAGTCCCTAAAAATAAAGATTTAAAAATGAAAAAAGTGTTCGCAGTTTTAGTTTTTGGTTAAACTGTGTCCTAAGAATGGGATTCATAAGTATGTCTGGATTGCAAGCACTGGCGTGTTCACCGCTAGTCTCTCTTGCAGAGTGAGTAGGATCTGATTACGCCTAGTCCAGGTACTTACTACAGTTTTATACTGTTGTGGCTTACAAATTAGTCCCAACCTTGTTAACCAGGGGTCGTAACGTGGCTGTCTGCGCCGTCAACAAACAAAATGGAAATAAGATGACGTGTAGGAGTTCGTCGCCCCTGTTGTAAAAATATCACTCGGTCAGAGCAGACGCCTGCTCGAATGCCCGCTTCAGATGCTGTAGACGTAACCAACAGTATCTATTTTTGTTACAAAAACTCTGCAGTGTTCTGGTTCAAATGACTACCTACCATTTTTAAAAAGAGATAAGTTGATTTTTTTTTAATATGTAGACGCTTTAGTAGCATAATGGCTGTCTTCTAGCGATTGTGTATTAAATTCTAATTTAGCTAATTTTACATATAAATCACGCTAGAAAATTTTGGGTTAAGAAACCATCCACAACCTCCTCCTCTCTAGGATAGAGCGAGAGGGCGTGTCGGGCGTGGCAGTTGCCCCTTCCGTTTCAGGTCCACGTTATCCCTTTCAGAAATTCTTTAATTTAGGTGTCTTCAAGGCTAGAGTGAATAGGCTCTTAATAAAATAATACGCCTCACCATCAACGCTTACACCTTTGCTTACCATCACGTGGGATCGCAGTCATACACTAGTTCATATCAATAAAAAAAAACCCATGGACCTAGCGGACATACCCTACGTTCACTTCTTATGACGGTAGTGAAAAAAGAATGTGTCCAGTTAAGTCCTGTTTATTTTTTCTCAACAGTCCACTGCCGATGTTATTATTATTATAGCTAGCCTGTACTGTCCCACTGCTGGGTAAATGCCTCCCTCCATTTTCCCAATTATCACGGTTACTCACTTTCTCGTTCCAATTCCCAAGGAAAATATCCAGTTCGTCCCGCCATCTCCTTCGTGGTCTGCCGATGACAAAAACAAGCTCATCCATTAGGTATAATACATTAGGTCAGGTTATGTACGGTACATAAAATTTTCCATGACGCAGCCATCTATATCTTATGAAAATTTACACAAAGAAAACCCCACATAACGAAATTCAGCACATAGCTTAATACCTAAGAGAATTCAAAGATGGGTTCCATGTTCGCGTCACGTGCTTGACGTAATAAAAACCAGTCGAGCCACCGAAGGAACGCTATCTCAGGGAAGTGACTTTCTTTTATACTTTCTTTTTACATTTATATACTTTTCTTTTACGCCCCCGCCGGGGACGGGACGTGAGGGAGACATTTTTCTTTGAAAATACAAATGTTTCACGTAGAAACAGACTATAATTTTCGTTAGATATTTCGGGACGTAAAATATAATTTACTGTTGCTGAATTTTCTTTCTTTGGCTGTTTTTCTTTTTCTGTAAATGTGTCTGTCTTAGATTTTATTTTTATACTATACCTATCTGTAAAGGAGCAGAAATATCTTTGTAAACTCTATTTTTGATGGCCAATGTGTTAGTTTAAGAAGTTAAGCCAATGATAAGGCGAAAATCAGATTTAGATATTTAAAAATTTAAGTTTATAAACCGTAAAATTTTGGTCGTTTTAATCCCGTGGAGGGTCGATTCAGTACATGAAACACTATGGATTTATAAAGATGAAATTAAAAAATAATTTACTTTTTTTCTAAAACTCTCTCTCGTGTCAGTGCATTTATGTAAAATTTCAATGTTTTTTTTTAGAAATTCGTTATCCTAATAATTGCACTCAAATAATATGGGCATCGACGCATTAAATTGGTAGCACATCGGTATTGGTATCTAAGCACACACAAACACGCTAGTGATGCAATCAAGAATTATCAAGATTGTATCAAAATTATTAAATTTTTATCTTAAAATAATCCTTGATTCCGACCAAACTGCGTTCAGAATGTGCGTTTATCAGGTTGCATGTTGTATAGTTTAATTGAACTCATTAACTGTAAGCTTTTGTCTTCTGAGTTGCACCTACTTCTGCTTTAACAAACTTCTAATTTACTTACTTCAAACTGTGTAAGTACTTACCTGGTTTAACCCTTTTACTGGATCACGGCGGTGGGTCGGCCGTGATAATTAAATCTTCCGCATCGCGTGACATTTATGCTGATGCCAGGTATCCTCCTTAATGAGCAAGGCGGCCGCTTTGACCGCTCATCCGACCCCTTTAATTAACATTTCCAAGATACTGTCCAATAATAGCCAACTAAACATGGGTGGCTGTATCTTTCAGCTCATGTCAGCTATAAGGAATAATCCTCTTAGATATGCCCAAAATTATAAATCTTAATTCACGATTTTGGGTTCCACAGTCTGACTAAGTACTGCTTGCGATTTATAAGCCGCAACACATTCGATATCATTCGAGATGCAGTTCGGTTAGTGTGGACGTACCTCGGCCGAGGCAAGCAAGGTTTTTTTTATTATGCCTCGGCCGAGGCACGTATACACTAACCGGGCTGCTTCGCGCAGCAAATGCCTCGCGAGGCTGCTCGCTCTGTGTGGACCCACCTAATTAAATGTGAACCTGAATTTTGGCCAGTAATGCCGGTATTTCAATTTAACAGCAAGCAAGCTACTGCGTTTTAGAATATCCATACTTAATATTATAAATGTGAAACTAACTCTGTCTCTCTGTTACGCTTTCGCGGTTAAACTACTAAATCGATTTTGATATATCACATTTCATTTCAAATTGATTCTGGAGCCTGATTCTCAAGGAAGGCCATTGGCTACTTTTTAACTGCACGCAAACGAAGACACGGGCAAAAGCTAGTAGGTAGGTAAGTTTATTTTTTATTTTTAATAGACTCTTGCTTAACCACTACTATGAAAGCGACGATGGTATGTATAAAAAAAAGGTATAAGTAATTAAAATAACATTTGTATTAAACTTAGTACAAAATATGTGGGTTGTATCAAATAGCTTTAAGCTATAATAGCTTGAGTTTAGGTTTGAAAGTGGATATAACTTATCAAGTAAGATCACAATCATCGTTCTTCTCCGATATTCCAATACAGGTATTTGTAATCATTGCGTCATCGTGTTCTTTACACAATCAGGTGTGTGAATATCCTTTTTTATTGGACTTTTTTTGGATTATTAATTGTTGTATAAGGGCCATGTCAATCATGTAAACTGCTGGTACTCAACTAAATCTAGTTGGATTGAAAGTCGTCCCCAACATATTTGGAAAAGGAATATTTGGTAGATGCATTTCCACAGGCATTGCTTATCCAAGCCAAGAAGATTTGCCTGGCTGTGTGGTTGGAGGAGTCGTAGAAGGTACTATAGAAGGCTTGAAAACTACACCAACGTTGGCAATGTTAGAAATTTGCTTCTCTTCACTTTGCTTCTCCAAACTTTGCATGTAGGAACTGTTCACTATTACTAAGAAATAAATAAGCACTGAAATCATAAAAAAATATAAAGCTTCAATTTCCATTATCATCGTCATCATTTCAGCCGAAAGACGTCCATTGCTGGACATAGACCTCCCCCAGTGTTGCCGAAACGTCCAGTCCTGTGAGTCTCGCATCCATCGCATTCCCGCGACTCTCACGAGGCCATCAGTCCACGTTGTTCCCACAAGGTGGATAGCTGTATAGGTAGGAATTGTAGACCACCCGGTCTACCAAAGCTAGAAATTCCAAGGCCTTATTGGCCATCTATTCTACGAGCAAAGTGGCTTGCCTACTGCCACTTAAGTTTGACTAGTCTTCGGGCTATGGTTTCAATCCTACTAAAATTCATTTAGAAAATCTAAGTTTAGATGTCGATTTGACATCTAATGATATCTAACCATCATCATAGCTTGAATTCATGGCAATGCTATATAGGTCGTCAAATACTGGTGAGAGAAAATTATATCCGAGTCTATTGGCATCAAAAAAAGAAGCTTGAATGAATACTTAGAAAATGAAAGTAAGTAATTCTTTATTTTTAAAATGCTAGCTAAGCCGCGGTTTATAGCCACTCTGGCAAAATAAATACTCCAAGTCCACTTACCAATCGCACCAAAAAAATTCGCTCCACCGAAAAGATATGGCGTTGGGCAACTGTGTTCTTTATAGAAATAAAAAAACATCATAAAACTATGAATCGTGTTGAAGACAATTAGTAACACCGTCGTGTACATGAAAATAAGGGAAAATATACGATGATCCTGTGAATACAAACGATATGGATTACCTATACATTATAATTACCAGTAAGTAGGTACATATTTGTTTGTTACTGGCGATCCGTCCCAGCTTCGTAAAAGTGTCAGAAATCTACTATAATATGCATATACAGCAGTAGTGGCCGAGTGGTAACGGCCCCGACCTACAAGTCGTAGGTCGCGGGTTCAAACTCAGCCTGGCGCATTACTTTGTGTAATTTACGAGTATTTCATCGCCACTGCTCTCAAAATGGTGAAGGAAAACATCGTGAGGAAACCGGCATGTCCAAGAAACAAAAATTCGAAGACATGTGACGTTTTTAGTACTGATCGATTGTCGAAACAAATAAAATAATGCCCCAGGTAGGATACCTGGTTAGGAGCATCTCTAATTGAAGAAGAAGTAATCTAAAGGTGCTTTTCTTATACAGGGTCTTTGTCAACTGGAGGAAAAGTACCTTAAATACTGTACATAGACAAATTTATTGAATGAAGAGTTCATTTTTGTTTTAAAACAATATGAACTTTTGATTGCAGTTCATATTGTTTGATTGAACCGAGAATGACATCCACTAGTAGTGAAAAAATCCTGTAATTTTATTGTGCCGATAGAAAGGCGAATTTTGCCTTTCTATTTGTAAATATGTATATACATTTATGTAGTACGTAGGTAAAATTTTACAAACCTTCGTAATTCCGTAAAGAAAAAGTACAGATGTAATTAACGTTGTAAACCAAACCACAAATGCCACAGAACTAACAATTTGTTGCACAGGTCCTTGTATGTAGCATTTAATTTGTGTGCTTGATATTATAGATATAAAAGCTTCAAGCTGAAAGGTAGAATTATTTTCAATATAGTTGGCTAAAATTACAGTGCTTTCAAATATTGATTCATGAAAATAAGTATCGGGTTTTTAAAGTCTTTTTTAAACATATCAATCTCTGAAAGTTGTTGATCATAGTACCAAAAACATGCTCAGCTATTCGTGTGTCTGAAAAATTAAATTCTGAACATAGTGACTGCTTCTTTATCAATGAATCAATAATTCCTGACAATCGGAGCGCTTATATCATCAAAAGCAATTTTAACACTGTTAACATATGCTTGAGCTTGGTACGACGGATTTGGTCCGTCTGTACCAAGGTCGAGCATTACTCAGCGTAAATTTGTTCCGTCGTACCAAGTTCGAGCGTGATTTAACACTAAAAGAAACTGTACAGCCCGTTTTTCTGTTCAGTACCTCTACCATGAGTTTTAACAATAGTATTCGTCGCTACTCGATATCGACGCCGTAAATATTTTGTATGGCAAATTTTTGTTCTGCAAGTGACCGCTAGAGGCGCTGCAAAATTTGCCATACAAAATATTTACGGCGTCGATATCGAGTAGCGACGAATACTATTGCTTAAAACTCATGGTAGAGGTACTGGTGGATCTTACCATGTCTCAAAGTCTGAACCAAAATTGTGAGCCTTCTTATATTTTAGTACATTTCGATTAGTCAGGGGTTTATGCCTCATTTACTTACAGACCCAGAAACCCAAGAGCCAGAAGATTACACCCGCTGTTGGTAGTTTGGTTTTTCCCCTACTTTTTCACTATAAGTAAATTGTATCACAGTAAATAGGTACTTACTGTGAAAAATAAATAAGATACTCCTATGATGGTACAGCCGAGTCGTTTACTGATACAACAAAGGAATTTCTTCACTCGTGGCACGGATTGGAAAACATAAAACTTATCCTCAATCTTCATGATTTCTGTTGTATGAAGTAAATACTCATGTAGGTACAGTTGATGAATTACGCATTTATATATTTGTAGGAACAAGCAATTAATTTGTAATCTTCAACTCATGAATATTGTTTTATTTGAAGAAACACCACAATTTTACCATGACCATTTGATAGACAGACCAACACAGACTGTGTGGTGACAGATAAAAATTGATAACTGCCAAAGATTTTATATACTAACCAAGGATCTTATATTATCCTACAGACAAACTAGATTGATTACGAAGCAAAAATACAAACTCTAAAGTAAACTTTACTATCATTGACATTAGGTTCATGTCTTTAATAATAAGCATAAGGAAAAAAACGTTCCGAGCAAGACAACGAGAACGAGGTGGTGTGTCCCTTTCTTACCCCTATTTTTCACTAGGGTAACCATAAATTTACTATTAAAGTAAATTGTTATTATTTTTGTCATTAGAGACACAATAGAAAGATAATAGGTGTGTGGACGCTGGCGTCCGCTTGGGGCTTGAGTAAACTTCTGTCTGTGAAATCTGAAAATTAGTTTAATTTACTAAGAAGTCAAAAGTAATTCATTAATTTATTGAGAATAATAATAATTTCTGGTTTAATTAGTTAGGTACTAGCAGATCTTCGTAGTTTCGGCCCTGCTGGGCCCCTACGGTTTGCTGACAATGACATCTGAAGCCTTTGGGCGGAGCAGTGGATAGTGTCAGACTTTTCTAACTAAAAACTCCTTCCTCATTTCTTCTTTGCCTTCATTCCAATTACCGCCAACTTGTGTGACGAGGATTATGACCGATATTCGGGTATCAATCGAAGTGGGGGCTGCGCGTAACTATAGCAAATGATTCAACTTATTTGCCGCGTACTATAATAACACCTTAAACTTCTTCAGAACAGAATTGTCCCGTAGTACGAACTAGTCTATGCACACACTAGCAAAAAGAGTTAACATACCTTTTTGTATCGTACTCTTCGGAACGTTTTTGAGGTTGTCATGTGAGATAAGTATGGAATTAGCAAATACCTGCAAGTACTCAAGAGGCACTGACAGCAAGCTCGGAGTAGGACCTAACGTGTCTCATCGCTAAACCAAAACACATATTCTAAAATTTTCGTTACAGGGCGCGTCAGCTAGACGACAGCTCATAGCGGTTTGTTTTCAGCTTGTGTTCCTACATCAATATCTACCGAATCATCTTCTAGGTACATACAAAACAAATGAGGAAAAACATGGTGGTCATATAAAAAATACAAATTGATATTTTTGTTTTTAATTGTTGGTTTACAACATATATTTCAAATTAAGCTAATATATCAACTAAATGGCATCTAATCCTTAATTAACATGGAATCACTGTACGAGTTGACAATGAGAACAAAGTAGATCCAAACTGAAATAAAAATAAATAAATTAAGTTACTGAAGAAATTATAAAATTAAAGATTCCTGAAAATTAACAATGAATGCGATTTTTTTGTTTTGAAACCAATAAATGCTGCGATTAATGTTGCGATTGTTTTGCTCAGGAAAGTTACAATTCGTATAAAATATACACTTACACAAATTCATTTCTTTAAGTAAACGAGTCAATGACTTAGTATGTAGTTGTCGGTCGTTGCATACTAACTACCTACAGGTCATTGAACTCACCCAGCTTACTTTTAGTTAAAGAAATTAATTTCGTTCATGAGTAAATTAATAAGAGTTTAAAAAAGTAATTTATTTTTTTATTTTATCTTTAAAAATTGATAGTGTTTCATGTACCGAATCGACCCTCTACAAAATTTAACGGTGTATAAAGTTTGTTCCTATACTATTTATAGATTGTGATATAACTCTAGATATGTAAGCTACGGTAACTTGCCGTGGACCCGGCCGCACTATTTTCCGAGTCGCTGAAACCTCTAAAGAAGTGAAACCAGGGGAAACATAGTATGAAATAAATAAAAAGACCTTACGTGAGGAGTACATGATATGAGCAAAACTATCACTTGGATTATTGCAGTGGCCAGAAATCATTTGTATTCCATTCATTACTGCATGGCAGAGCATTCCAAGAGCTGATAATAAACCAAATATCATAAAAATGACAGCTGAGATCGGGAACATGTGCTGAAAGTAGAAAGTCACATGAATTTAAAAAGTAAACTGAAATTATTATTAAGTAAAATACGAAATATGACAATCTTTGAAAATAATGTCCTGTTTTTTATGAGGTGTCATTCTTTATTATACAATACTACCTGCACCTTAAACAACTTGTTCAAGGCCAATGACAGAGCTTTCAGGTGGCTAAATATTGGTCGGACAAAAAGTCAGATCGATATGAGAAGGAGTAGAATAAAGAATGTTATATATAAACAAATAAACAACGAGAAAGTATGTAGATATCATATAAATATAACATAATTATATTATTCATCATATTGACTTCATATAAATTTCTACATTTGGTAGACGTTAGGCGACAACGTATGTGCCATTGATATATATGTACTACGCACTAGATGAGGCGTGCCGTACAGTCACTTTACTTCACTTAAGTGACCTGCAGTCCGAACACTTTTACATTGATGGCATTAGTGCAGTTTTGACGTTCATGCAGTGTCAGAGCGACGCTTATAAATACAAATTTAAGTGAACTTGAACATATATAATAATTTTGTAGTCAAGTAAGTAAAACCATTGGTTGTTCAAGCAATGTAATAGCTTCTACTATCGTAATAGTACGTTAGAGAAGATATTATTTTATTTAAACTCTTCCCCATTTTACAATCATAGACTAAAACATGCAGATGTTCCCTCCCACAAAAAGCAGAATTAGGTTTTTACCTACAGCTAGTTTACCAAATACAGACTTCGCACGGTCTTTTATACTGTTTGAAATTTTTAAATATTTTATTTAATGCTCTTCCTTTTTTTGTATAATTAATAACAATGATTTTTTTTAATAAATTACGACGAAATGTCAGCAAATCATGAGGTATCAGTTTTCATCGGTAAGTTTTGTTGTTAACCATGCTGTCATTCGTTAGCACTTAGGTAATTTACGTACCATATTACGTGCAGGTTAATATTAAAATTTGAATTAGGTTCAGTTGAACTTGTAGTCTTATCAGTGCTTACTGATTTATTTATTTATTTTACTGTTATTTAGATCTCGTTTTTACATAAACTATAATTACATTTTGAAATATAGTATTATTGTAATGAAGTATTGTAGGCAAGAAACTGTGTCACTTCTGCGGTATAAAAATCTATATAGATGACATGACATCACACTAAGTTGAACGAAACGCGTAAGTACTAGGAAATTCATAGCGCTTTAGACCTTTTGGTCGCGAAAAAGTATCCTCTATAAGCTGTCTTAGCGCTGTAAGTTTTAAAGTTTTGTTAGACGACATAATGGCAATCTAGCGCTGCAGCGATTTATTGTTTGAACTTTTCAGTATTTTGACAAATAGTTTATATGAACGTGCTTGTCTATCGCAAGAATATAGGTCGATGGTATGTGCGTATTGGCAGAAATTAAGCAATACAAAATATTTGGATAAAAAAGTATTATATGGATCATTTATTCTATTTACTAATAGTCATCAATTTACTTTCATTGCTTCATTTTTTTTTTTTAAATTGCGTGCACATTTTTTTCTATTGAGAAAAAAGTATTTAAAAAAACTTATTATTCAAGTAGACTTTATCTTACCAAAAAAAGTCCCAAGAGGAAGAAGAAACTGCTACACAATGCTGCCACGTTGATGAAAAACAGAACCCACATCATATAAGTCAATCCTAAGTAAAGAAAACCACCATCCCTTGTGTATAATTTAGCGCAAGCTGGGCAAAACAGAATGCGCATACTGTGGGATATTGCCAACTGAAACATGGCAAGAGAATTTTCATTAGCATTCCTAACCAAAGAACAACAAATACATTGTTACGATGAGACAAGTTTTTCTAGAAGTAAATATAGTCATGGCAAAGCGCCTTTATGATAAATTCAAGCGGCAAAACAGAGTGAAACACAGGAGTGTTTAGGATAAAATCAGATACTGAGAAAAATCTAGGTTTTCTTCTTACCATACTCCAAAAGGCAATAAAGACACATGCTACTTTTAACTTCTTCGTACAAAAACAACATCGTTGCAATTTTGGTAACGGTAAACCTCCCATGGTAAGGATTCAGATGGATATATTTTTATGAATAAATAAAAACATGATATAGCTTAAAATAATCTCGACAATGTTTGTCAATTAATGTTGATATTGCGTTGACAACTTATTCTTGAAGTTTTTTAATAATTCTTTGAATGTTTACTGACTTTCAATATGGGGCTTTTAGGTGACAAGCACCTGAACCAAAATGATTTGCCTGTATGATTTGCTTATTTGTTCCCAGTTTAGTTGGTGTCAGATCTCTTAATATGTTTGCATTGGAGAGCTATGTTCTAAGTTATCTGGCGACATAGAAGTTTTCTTTATCATACAAGCCAGTATATCATCTTACGTAGTAATTGTATTCTCTTTGATACAATCATTGACTATTTAGATAAAACTAATTTAGATACGGTTCAAAGTTATGTTAAAATTAAAGTTATGGATATTTTGGTGGTAATGACTCTTACTTAAATCAGAAATATATTATCTAGAATAAAATGTTGTCAAATATTTAACTTGTCATAAGTTTGTTTAAAAAAAAAAGGTTCTGGATAACACATTCATGTTGTTTTATAAATATTATATTGTATAAATATACTTTTGACGCTTGATAATGGCTTCTTTAATAATGTACCATACACATGTTTGCATAATCAACAAAGTGAGTTGTTTATATTTGGAATACTTATGTTTGACCACAGGTTCACAATGCGCAAACCTAGGAGTCTTCGTAATTCCTTCTTCAGTCATTCCTGTGCAACAAAAGAGCTAAAAAAAGTAAAATAAAATGCTTACTATATTTTAGAAAAAAATTAAGTATATTTTTTATTATTTTATTAGTATTTCAACAAAGTTCTTTTTCTTCAAAGTTCTTGGAATATTTGAGAAAGTAAATTCTTATAAACATGTTTTCTATAAACATACTAGAGCTTCACGGTTGCGGATTCATATTTTTTTTTTTAAATATGAAACAGTAAAATTATTTTCTAGGGAATATTATTTTTATTAGGAATGTAACGAGTAAAGGGAGTAAGCAAATTAAAAAAAATACTCATAGAAACACTATCATTTAATAAAGTATTTGACATAAATCTTTGACAGTTTCCTCTAAGAGTTCATAAGTTGCAAGCCTTTGACGACTATTTAAATCACAATATTTTGTTAATTAAATTTGAAACTTTCGGTATAAGGGGTAGTTATAAAATGTTTTTTTGTTTTCAACAAGCCCTCAAGTAGTAAGAAAAAACTCACCTTCTATAAACCTTCTATAAACGCAACGTAATAAATGGTGTAGCCCAGGGTAGCGCATTGGGCCCACACTTATGTTTATATTACTATACTAGATGGCTAACCAAATACAATCAAGGTTAATGATAAATAATATTTATTTTGCAAAAAAGTATTTAAAAACACTTTTACACCTCAATTTTTTTTTTCGTCATAATTACATAAAAAATAAAATAATTTTCAAAGATTATATAGCACAAAACATATCGATTGATTTCTAGGATTAAATAAAAATAAAAAAGAGCGGAATTATGCGCTCTTTTTCTTCTCTCAGAATATAGATACTTAATATACATCACAGTATTGTCTATCTAACGATAACACCTCTTTTGAGGACGTTGAATTGCAATGTTGAAAATAATTAAAATAGAACATCTTTAAAATTTTGTTTTCAAATTTTTCGTTTCCATTTTATAAAGAAATATAATTTTAGTATTGCTATTTTAGCTTGATGTAATTTCATCATAATATGATCAAAAGTTTAAGTATTCTTTTAAAATTGTTTATTTATTGCACGTTGTAATAAAATTATAAAACTATTAATATTTGTATAAAACATAAAGCATCTACATAGTACTGAATCACAGTTGTAACTACATCTATACTTCAAAATAAAGAATTTGGATTTTTCTACGGTTTCGAAGCAGTTTTCTTCAAAACATAATCTTATTGCTTATCCTGATAATTTCATTCTTCATCAACCAGTTCACGTCTGTACGAATTAACTACTATTACAAAGTAGGTCCACGCTGAAAATCAAGGGAAAATATTAAGCACTAAAATAATTTGGAACACATTTATAAATATTTTTAGAATATACTTTTTGTTTTAATAATAAAAAAAATATTCATAGAATAGAAATAAGAGAAACGATTGCAAATAGAAGCATATCGCTATCGTTTCGGCTGATAATTGTCCAAAAATATTAACATAATTGATTTAACTGAAATAATTCAGTGGTATAGATTTTCCCATGAAACCGCCCACTACGCCCAACTGCCGATAACCTAGTCAAAACGTCAGGTTCCCGAATGCCGAAGCTTTATGACCAAAGGTTGCATCGCATGTAAGATGCAGCTTACACGCGGTATACCAGCAGTTTCAACTTTATGACCTGTTTTACTACACATGGCTTTTAAGTCTCTGGGGGCCGAAGCATAGGATACCTAGATAGTTAGGTAACTGCTTTCTCTCCACTTGGCCTTTTTCAGATATCTAATGGAACATGTGGGTCTCATCTTCCATCGTACTTCGATGTAAATAGAATATAGCAAAAAAAATACCATTTGATTATAAGTACTAATTGGCAGGCCCACAATTTTCAATGAAGATTTTTAATTTAGACTCCGTAAAGTGCTGTGCGCTCGATCCATCTTGCTGTACGTCCTGTCAGGCGCGTTAGAAGACAGTGGATGGGCTTGACAGCACGTCAATAATAATAAATATTTGTTGGTTATTGAAGTACGTCAAACCTATTCAAAACATTTTTTTTATCGTGCATCGTGCATGTGCTAGTTGACAAGGCGCACAGTAAGACTGACGATGTGTACAGCGGCGCTTAATTCAGTATTTAGACATATGCATAGTGAATTTTCAAATAAAGCTACATATTTCTATGGTTTTTTTACGTTTAAATAACTATATATTGGGAACATGCAGGAACTATAGAGGGCAGCATAATGCCGGCACAAGAGACACGGTGCGGACAAAAAAAAAACTTTTCAGGTGTTTTTTTTTTGGTGTTGTGTAAAATCGCCTTAAGGGCAGAGCGGGAGATAGTGTCATACTCTTACTGACTAAAAACCCACCCCATTCTTTCGTTGCAATTTATACCAGGGCCGAGCCTTCCTTTCAGAAACAGACCCTTGGCCCCAGTAGGCTTTGACCCTGCCTGCCTGCACCAGCAGGCTGGGCCTTTACGGTTTGATGACAACTCTTTGCGCGCGGAAACAGTAGGTACGCGCCGTCGACGATTTGGGCTTGGTTCGGTCGGTTATCGGACGGTCGGACAGCTACCCATTGCTCGCCGTCCGCAAGCCCGCCGCTTACGATGGCTGGAAATCAGGATCGGAATCGGAATTCCTGTGCCGGCTGTGGTGTGAGGGCCGTTGCCTCTCGCGTGTGTGTGTGAGGGTCGCCTCCTTCGCAGAAGGAGGCGACCGTCTGCCACTCCTCCTCGCTTCGCTTTTGACCTGTACCAGGGCCCGGAGTGAGAGATCGCCGCTACCGGTTGCCCTCACGAGAACACAGCAATGCTTTGCCCAAGCGGGGCACACTTCCACCGTGTGCTCCACCGTGTCCTCCGGGCGTTGGTTCCGCATGAAACCGGAACAGGACCTTACCGACTTTGCCATGTCCAGTGAGAACCTGCGTCATACAGAAGGTGAGGACGCCGTGAGGTCTTTCCAGGAAAGCCTCAAAGAGGGGGACTTACCACCATAATTAAGGCGTGCCTAGCACCAGGTTGCATCAGTCGCTGCCACCATTTCACCATGAGATCCCGCCGGAACTCTGTCCACCATACCTCGACTTGTCGCGGCAGTGGAGTTTCGCCCCGGCGTTGCATCTCCACGCGCATATCGTGTATGCGTGCAAGGACTGTTGCCTCCAGATCCCATGGTGGCAGGCCAGTAAGGAGGCCCGCCGTTTCGCAGGAAACCGTGCGGTATCCCCGCACCATCCGTATGGCCATGACCCTCTGGGATGAGTACAACTGGTTCCTCAGTTTTAGGCGGGTCCACACAGAGCGAGTAGCCTCGCGAGGCATTTACTGCGCGAGGCAGCTCGGTAGCTTATAAAATTAACAATAAAAAAACATACTTCTTACTCACCTGTAAGATCGATAATACAGAAAATGAACTCGAAAATGGGGAAGGATCCTCCCACAGCTATACACACTCCCACATACATCATACCATGGAGAAATGATAATGTTATAGCTACTACACACGATATTATGAATCGTCTAGCTGCATTTTGGCTGGTGGCTGAAATTTTGAATGAAATATTAGCTGTTTACAACTTCTTAGCACAATAGCATAATATTATAGTCTTAGAATATGGGAGCATCTCTGGGACTCACGCTTCTTTTTT